>BLXT01001848.1:2193260-2214763 GCA_019648995.1 Plakobranchus ocellatus
AAAAAAAAAAAAAAAAAAAAAAAAAAAAAAAAAAAAAAAAAAAAAAAAAGGAAGCATCTATTCCCCACAGACTTAAAAATTGGAATTGCTTAGATATTTTTTTGTATTATTTGCGCAGACCGGGCACCTCTTTCATAATAGCTCCATAACTAGATCCTGATCCAGACCTAGAAACACAGTTCACGATGGCTTCAGCAGAGCTATTCCAATCCATTCTGAGCAATCTGTGTAATACCGTGACAGCAATAATTTTTTTCTAAGTTTGAGTAGATCTAATCAAACTCCAACGATTATAAAATTAATGACGCCCTGAGATGGAAAAACAAAAACAAACAAAAACATAAACAGCCATTTTGTGATAAAACTACACTACATAAAATCGATCCTCAATCTCTGTTCTTCTTTTCAACTTGGCAGGGGGGAGGGAGAAACAGTCATAACGTCCGGGTGGTTTCACTTTTCAACAATTCACAGTCCATAGCAGTCAGACGATCAGCCTCGAAGGCCGACATCTCCAGTCTGACAGTCCACTCGGCAAAATCACAGACCTCTCCTCCGGTTTAGATCTAATGTGTACACTAGACTAGGGCTAACCAAATCAGCATCCTGACACGGAGACCATCCACGTCTTTTTTAGCCCGAACCGCCAGGTCGTCCTTCAAGACAAAAAAAAAAAAAAGATACCGTGATGAACTTTCTACCACTAGGGTGTAGAGAGAGTGCGACAAAACCCCTATTTATAATTCTAGATTTAGATTTATAACATAATCCAGTCAAAATCTAAATTTAGGTATAAGTTAGAACGTTGAGATAGGTTTTAAAGGTAAATGTGGAAATGACAAGTGAAAAGCTGTGATGTAAAGATCTAGATTAGAATCTAGGACTACGGAAAATGTTATTACAGCAAACAAGAGGGGTGATTTTTAATCTAGCTATATAAATTAGGTTCTAGAACCGCTCAGACTTTCCAGCTCAGGTGACTTTCATGTTCCAAGTATCAACCAAGATTGTGGTTAAACACGAACATCAGCGATCATACAAGAAACCTTAACCAAAGTTATGTGTCCATCCAGATTTGTACAAGTCATACGTTTTATATTTTTACTCACTTTGGGACTGATTGTTGACGGTTATAAAGATGGGTTGTACTCGACAGAAACTGATTTTGTGAAGCCTTTAAATCATGAGACATTTCAAGCAGAGGTTATAAACAGCCGGCCAGGCCTGATTTGGATTGTTGAGTTTTACAACAGCTGGTGTGGGCATTGCATACATTTTGCACCAACATGGAAGCAGTTAGCGAAAGACCTTAAAGGTAGGCTCACATTTTAAATACGTAATTTGGAAAAAAAGGAACCTTTCCAAGCATATTTATCATTTTTCCCCCCCAAAATGTAGATCTCAATCTGTAAAAAAAGGAAAATATCCGGAAAGAATTTCTTCACAAGAGAACCACTTTTAAGTAAAACTTATTCGGTTTTAAGACATGTAGATGTGTATACTGTAAGAAAAGTTAGTTTTAAAGTTGGACTGCTAACCAGTTAGTGATATATAATGTCAGTATTGAATGACATTGAACAATTTCTTGAGATCACAAATTAATTACTGATCCTGATCAATTAAAACTCGGGCACCATATTTTTCCAAGATTTTAAAATGATCCAGGGTAATCAATTTTTTCTCTGAAAAATTTAAAAGAATATTTGTTTTTGGTGGTTAAAAATTGTTGGTATTTTTTTTTAAGTTGCAATTATTTCATCAGCATATAAATCGGAATACTGCTATGTCACATTTGTGCATAATCAGAAATCTTTCACTAATCAGTACTTGTAATCCTTCCAACGTTATTTTAAAATAAAATTAATATTCATTTTATCAAATAATCACATTAAGGAGGACAGAATTACAATTGTTTTTAACTTCATGTGAAGGACATCTTCTTATTAACCTTCAACATTACTCTCTTTAGTCGCTTGGTTCCCCATTGACCCAGCCCAGAAATCCTGCCAATAGTTCCTCAATTTACCAAGTTTTCACTGTAAAAATTAAAGTACTACCACTATCAGATCTTCTGAAAAGCATGCAGGTTTTATAGTTTCGTCAAATATGCCTTTAACGCAAACTTTCAGATTACATATATAGTTGAGCAATTCACTCTTTGTGTATACACCATTCAATTATGTTGGTCTTGATGTGGATAGCGAACGGCAATGGCGATATTTTGCAAAAATAGAGCTCAAAAGGGTTCTCTTTTTCTATGCAATATATTATATCCATGTGTGTGAGAAAGAGAAGCAGCCATAGCATACACTAAAATTTATTTGCAAGGATTTTAGAATCTGCATTTATTATAATTCAGGCATTTCATTTACCTGTTTATTTTTTATGTGCTTTCAAGAAGTCATTTATTAGCTAACTGAAGAAGATTACCAATAAAACCTATGTCTGTTAAAAGGAGGATAGTATATATATATATTCCTTAGTTCTTGCTTTTCCTCTGAAAAGTAAATAAATAACAATATATGATAAGTTTCATTGCTCATTGTAGACTGTCTGTCTCCAAAAAGTACCCATTACTGTTGCATCCATTCCTTTTCAATCCTTTTACCTCTGCTAAAGTTTGGTGATAGTATTTAAAGGTAATATCTTTTTTGTAGAGCAGCCTTATCTCTACAATGTCCAACTTTCAGGCATTTCCCAAAAAATTAGAAATGGCTTTATACCTTATGCCTGTCTGACCATTTTCAGTGAGGTGAATTTTTTAGAATGACTCCAAACTGTACCAATGCACATCTTAGAACATTCCAGAAATAGGCCCCTGAATATTGCCTGTTGAAATGCAAATGAAGAAGTAAGAGGCTGTGGTGCAATTTATAGGGGCTTAGCTACCATGTAAAAGGTGATAGGCTCAAGTATCAATCGGGGCTAACAGATCAATGTATTTTTATTATAAACATATATCGATTTTGGAGGACAAAAGTCAGCTTTTAATGTTACTTCCGTTGTAAATGTACCTTTCTCAAAGGCGTTATTTTTTACATCACATGGGTTATAATTTGTCTCTCATTATTTTATATTGATTGATCCATATTAATCATTATGCGTACAAAATTTCTTGAGTACATCATTGTGTAATGTTATTGTACTAACAGACTTGGTGGATATTGTGGTTGTTGCTGCCATAGACTGTTCCCAATCAGTTAATGTGAAACCTTGCCGGCAGTTTGATATCCAAGCCTATCCAACTGTAAAGGTAATTTCTCAAAGCATTACAATTTTAGTCCTCCTATTATGCTCCCTCTCTCTCTCTCTCTCTCTCACCCTCTCTCTCTCTCTCTCTCTCTCTCTCTCTCTCTCTCTCTCTCTCTCTCTCTTTCCCCTTTATCTTTGCTCCTACAGTGGTTTTTTTTCTTTCCTCCAGAGTTGGCAATTAGTTGAGTGGTAGTGTCTGTAATAGAAGAACAGTTGGATTAGGCTTGTGTAGAAATGGGAACATTTTATCTGAATTGAACACAATTATGAAGGACAAACTGATCAGGAAATAAAAGACAATTTTTTAGGACAAATCATACTGCAATGACCAAAAATATTTTGTTTGCTTAAGTGTTTTCAAAATTTTAAACATTTTCACCTGCATTTAGTGTAATGAAAAGTAACTGCACTGTAGCCAAATAAAATGCAGTATCGTCCACACACTTAACACTAATTCATTTGGTTATAGCAGATCAGTTAAAGTAAAAGTATCCTTATTTTCATCATGGTATAGTTACCATTTTTAACTCATTACTTGTGTCCTGATTACATAAAAGTATAATTCTGCTCTGTTGACTCACAGTTGTCATAAAATAACTGCATGATTGAGAGTAAATCTAGACTCATGATTTTAGCCAAGTCAATTAATAAAATTCTTTTGACAGAACAAAAATAAAAATACTTGTATTAGTTTTTGTAGGGAAAATGTTATTTCAAGTGATGTCATGAACCCTAACTATAAATGAGCATGTGCATTATAATAGATTTTTTTTTACAGTCAAAGTGTACCCAAAGGGGTATCAGGCAATATAAAATCAATCTATTTATACTAATGAATTTATGTATTTCAATTTGTTGCCCTTTAGTTTAGAAACAGAGCTGAATGTATTACCAATATCTAGACCAAAGTAACACAAAATTGAGCCCTTGAACTTATAAAATTATTTTGACATTCCCATTTTTTTCATGGTTTTTTTTTTCACATCAGTAAAATCCTGATAAAATTAATTTGCTGATGCTAAGAACACCGCGTGCCACAACAGTTCAATCTATGTAAACTTTAATGTATTAGCATTACCCTCTATACTTGTGAAAGTTTGCAGATGTGTGGGCAAGATTAGCTATCATAATCATGTCTATGTTTAAGTCAAGTTATCTTTTTTCATGATTTTTACCCTTTTTTCTGCCATTCTTCTTTCTCCTTCTATTCTAGAATGCGAAAATTATGAATATATGTATTGTCAGCAAAAATTTTAACTCTTTCAGTCTGTCTAGGTAGAATATGGCCTATATAATGTTGCCAGCCATATTCCTCAAAACCTTTTGTAGGAAATTTTGGTTTAACTATACACCTTATTTGTAACACTAAGTTCCACCTTTTGTTCTGCCTCCAGACAAATTTCATTGCTATTAATTTAATTATTTCTCTGAGAGTAGATGTTTCCACCTTCTGAGATGTCTGAGCGGCTGGAGAAAGTGGCTGTCGTCAGAAGTCAGGATATCCAGAAAATAAAACACAATATTCTCAACTTCGTGACAGATTTTACCCCTTCAACCTGGCCTCGACTCAAACCACTAGAGTAAGACTGTGCTCTGTATATTTTTTTAAAATATTATCTTGAACCATTACTGTAAGCATGCAAAAACAATTAAATTAATGGGTGTCTTAAGTTCACAGAAGGAAAGGCATATTCCAACACAATGCAGCATGCTTAGAAAAACTAGGGCCTGTTATTTTACCCCTGTTTTGAGTATAGGGCTCTACTTGTACCCAGTAAATAAATCTTTACAATGAATGAGATATTTTTGTTGACATTCTTTGTAAATAGAATCGGCTCTAATGAGGTTATGTTGTGCGTTGATTGTTTTTCTCATCTTTTCATACGTCGATGGCAAGCACATCAAACCGCTAAAGTCCCTCCCTATACACTGAAGGCTTTTCAGAGGTTTGTTAAGCCTACCATCTATATGCTGTCCTTGTTGAAGAACAATACAATTTCAACAATGGGAATAAAACTTTTTAGGATGCCAGGAACAAATCCAAATATATTGGTTGTTAAATTTGAGGAGAAAGTGACACAGTTTTTCGCAAAAAAAAATTAATATTGAGTAAACATGTTGAAAATATTCTTGATTCCTGCAAAATCTCACCTTGCTTTCTAGCGCTATGAACTTGTTTCTGACATATAAGTACTAATTACTACTGCCATTTCCTTGGAGTCTTTATGGTGATGGTAAAGATTTAGTTGTGACTTTCTTAACTCTTTTCATCATACATAGACTGAAGACTTAAATCTGAACTGAAACTTGGATGTGTCATCAGATCACATATGCTCATATGACCGAGCAAGAGTCTGAACTTTATCTTTCAATCCCAATTTAGTAGAAGAATACAGAAATTCTATGTCTCTTAAAGTTGCAGTTAGAGCGAAATCTTGAATGTTTTAACACTTCAGATAAAAAAAGTTTGAACACTGAACCTACGGAAAACCTAAAAATGTTCCACACATCAAGGATCAAATATATGATTAAAAAAAGATTTTAGTCATGTCAGTTGATTGTTCTTTGATGAAAATTGCTGGTAAAATAAACTCAAATCAGAAGCCTGACTTGTGTTTTATTTACACTTTACAAATTATTGACATAAATACCATGTTAAGTGGTAAAAAATTAAATGATACAACCATGCAAGTCAAAGCTGTGAAGTGAGTGACAGCAGTTATAAGTTAGTGGCCCTTTTGGAAATGTTTTTTTTAAATCTTTTGATTTACAAAAATATATCATTCCAATGTATTTTTTTGTCAACTTCTTTAGGAAAATGGAGGACCTATGGCAAGAGAAAGGGATTCAGAATGCTCAGCTCTTTGTAATTTTTGAAGAAGAGAAGTCCCTCACTGGCAGACAGGTAAAATCTTGAGAAAACTTATATAATATGAATTTAAGATGTCTCCCAGCATCAGTCAAGAGGGTTTTAGTGGGCAGCTTATTTTATAGGGTTATAAAAATGACCATTTATTTTCTGGATGGATAACTTGAAGAAGGTCTTTACTTCTGCAAGTAAGAATTGGTAATGTTAACTCCTTTTTTTAAAAAAAATCTTTTACACTTTAGTCTGTTGGGTCTTAAAATATGTCATTTTTTTAATCACCTGAAATTTCTTTGTTTGTAACTTTATTTTTATTTGTTGCTCATACAATTAGTGCAGCTTACTATGAATTTATCAGGAACAAATGGTAATTTGCTGATACCCAGCTTTAGATATTTTTTTCTGGAATTTTTTTACTCAGGTGTAATGTTGGCAAAGATCCTTAATGCTCCACTTTTTTTGACTGAGGCAACTTCTGTTTAACCGATAGAGGGCTGGCCCCGCTCAAAATTAACAATGTGGTGGGTGTAAGGGGCATAATTCTAATTTACAAAAGTACACGTTTTACAAAGTTTGTCATAAATTTTAAACCAAGGAAGTTACAAACATAATTCAAACACCAAAAAATAGAAGATTGGATGCACTTTCACCTGATATATAACACTAAGTATCAGTGATATTATGGGATATTGAAAAAATTGACAACACTACCTCGGCAGTGGGGCTAGGACTAGATCTAGATCTACATTCAGATTCATCATAGTCGGAAGAGTCTAAACTTAGTCCATCACCTTCTCTCTCCCCTACATCAAAATCAACATCAATTTCATCTCCAACATCATCTACAGGACTACCCACATCTTCATCTTCTTTATTCATCGATCTGTCTGTCAGTTGCGAGAGCAAGTTGAAGGTCATTTTGAAAAAATCGTTACTCAGTAACCATTCCTTCAATTTTAGAACAGTAAACGGAAAACGAAAGTAGAACTCTTAATATAACAGAATATTATAAGGTCCAGCCACTGTAAAGAAAATAAAGGGGCTTATTCCGTAGTATAAAAGTGTATGCTATAGTCAAGTATCAACGGGCGATAGCGGGCGCTCCCACCAACACCCATAAAGGGCGATGGCGGGCAATGACGCTTTTTATCAGTTAAAGAAACTCTTCAACTAAGTAAGCCACTAAACATAAACAGCACTATAATCAACAAGAATGGGAATTTTCTGCAGAAATGTGGGTTCCAGTGGAAAATTTTTTTTAAATTCTGTGCAGAAAATTTAAGTGTTCCTTGGAAAAAATGTCATAATGTGAAAATGAATATTTTTTTAGTGAAAAATGGGTTTTTAAACATTTTTTGCAACAGTAAATTCTGCTGCTGGATGCCAGAAGAAACCTCCAAAATGCTTTAAATTTGTGAATGAGCGTTTTTTTTTTTGTTTTTTTTTTTTTTTATACATAAACAATTCCCATGCCTGATTAATCACATGGAGAAAAATTATTTGAAGTAAAGGAGATAAATTTGTCCTGAGACTTCAAAGGTCATAGTAAAAAAAAAATTCAAACTCAAATCATCTGAAACACTTATATAGAAATTATTCTAAACCAGAGGGCAATTCGGATTTACCCCAGAATTTAGATTAAACAAACATCCAAAATCAGATTAAGTGGTGGTGACTGTAGCAGCAATTGTCTTTTTGTTTTTTTTTATAAATTTTTTTTATTATTTTATTATTATTTTTTAAAAATCTTGTCCCATTCAGGTTGTACTTGACTTGAGGAATGTTTCTGGTGTTTTGGTGCGCACCATGGTGAAGGAGAAAGTTACTAAGTATGGCATTACTGAATTTCCCAGTTTGTATAAGATCAATCCTGATTCTACTTACACCAAGTTGGCAGTGTAAGTTGTGTTTTTTTTTTAGTTTTAGCTGTACGACTTTATAAAAGTTGTAAGAATATTAATTTTTTCTGCAAGTAAGAATGAATTAAAAAATCTAAGAGCCAAAGAACAAATTTTGTTGCGGAAAAATAACAATCATAATATCATTTGTGATGATCTCAGTGTTTTCTTTTTTTTTCTTTTGACCTTTTATGAAATAAAAGAGAAAGTTGAGGAAAGTTATTAATTATGATATCAAAGAAAAATTGCCTTCAAAATGTATATCTTTTAAATACTTGGTATTTTTAAATTCATAGACCTGATAAGTCTTATATCAAAACAAAAACATAATCCCAAAACACAAGATATAAGTTGTTTGGTATCACCCATCCAACAGAGATAGAATGCAAAAAAAAAAAATCAGTTCTGTTGTGATTGGGCTACATAATTTGTTTTTTAAGCAATTTCTTTCTTTTAAAAACTTTGGAAAAATTTCCTCAAGAAAAATTGAGGCAGTGCATATTTGTGGGCGAATAAGTTTAGCCTTTTTCTTCTCTTTCTCTCAAGGGGCAAAAATTTGCTGGAGACAGATCGCTTGATGTTTGTGGAGCATATAAGGGAGGAAGTAAAGACTGATCATGCAAATTCTTTAAAAGTTATATCAGAACGCAGGCAAGGGGATTTTGGTGTGAAAAATAGACCTGCTAATAGTGTTCATCAAATAAATCCAAAAGTGCATGTGCTGCAGCCTAATGGGTGAGCTTTATGTAAACAAATCTTTCTCAATTTGCCCTGCTTTGTCATTGCTTTGTTCATTATTTACTTGACTCATTTTTAAGTGCCCTTTATCACACTTTTACTCCTCTTCAAAGCTGTTTTGGTTTGTGTGATGTAACACTGGCTATGCAAAAAACATAATAATGAACGTGTATTTTTTTTTAAAGGCCTTAAGATTTTCATCAGATTAGATATTGTTTAAATGTGATTATACCATCCTCCCGCCCAACACAAACATTTAAGTTTTACTCGTTTAGCTTGCATTTGATATCAGTATCTGTAATTGTTATTTTTGCTAGCATTTTTTCTATCTTAGAAGTGGAATGTTTTCTTTATTTTTGAAGTTCTTTGTGATATACCAAAAATATATTAAAAAAAAGATATGTATTTAAATATTGAGCCTTAATTTTTCAAGTGGCCAGCTCTGTTTAAAATGGAAGAATGAATGAAGGAAATAGAGAACAATATAATATATTTAATTTTGATATTGAAATTTGCAAACTTATTTTCTGCATTCTTGATTGAATAATATGTTAATTTTATTTTTCAGCACAAAAGTCAACATGCAAGATCTAGAGTCTGCTCTTCATTACAGTTTGAGACAAGAGATTGCCATATGTCAAACGATGGATGGAGAACGATTAGATACATTGAAGAGTTATATTGTTGTTCTGAAAAAGGTGGGACCAATTACATCATTCATTCATTTTACGTGTACTATATTTTTGACACTAGTGAAAGAAAACAACTCAAGGAGAAATGTTAGACAACCTGAACCATTGTCAGTTAATTCTTTTCTTTTATTGTTCTCTAATGCATGTATATCAACAGACCAAGATAACCATATGATAATTATGAATGATCAGAGATGCCTTCTTACTCAGAAATTCGAGATTATCTTGTTTTTTTTTTATCTTGATCCTAGTATTGTGATTCTTGGCAGAATATCTCAGATTTTTTAAGGTTTATTCTGTCAAGTTACAGTGACAAAAATGTATTTATATGGTTACTTTTTTTTTACCATCCCAAATTATTCAGTTCTTTTGGTTATTTTACAGTGACAAATAGTATTTGTGGTCCCTTTTACTTTTTTCCAGGTATTTTTGATTAATCTAATAAAAAAATTAGACTAGCAGCAGGTGTTTTCTATTGTTTTGCAGTATTGAGCATGATTCCTGCCAGAAATTAAGCAGGCAATATTTTGTGAACATTGCTGTCTGTTTTGTTATTGAACCAAGCGCAATATTCATTAGACTTATACTAAAGCCATTGACTCTCTGCAAATCTAGCTAGGACTAAGAGACTTATAATATAGTTTCAATTTACAATCAAATGTGCCTCATACTTGGGCCAAGTGTTCTTACTGTGATCCTAATATATATGTCTATTAATTTTCATTATCCATCACTTATTATTATTCTATTACTTTATTATTAGTATTTTTTATACGTTTTACTAGATTTTGATCTAAATATGTAAGTAGAACAGTGTATATTACTATAAGTCTAAATCTAGGCCCATATGTGTCTTAGTGAGAACTAATTCAGAGTCAGATCTCAATTTGCCAAGTGAAACAATATATCATAGTTCAAGTTCTGGGTGGCATTGAGGTCCACAGTGAAAATTGCCTTTCTGCTTAGTTAATGTTAGACAGGCTTTGTCTCTACAGCCACAATTATTAGTTAGGCCCACATAACTAGATGTGTGTGTAGTTTTATCATTTTTTATTTAAAGTCATCATCTATTCATGTTGCTGGATTAAGGAATTACAAATGTTCATAAGCAACAAGATATAAGATCTAGGTTTGTGAAAAAGCAATGCTCAAATGCAAGTTTGTGCAGACTATACAACCACATGGAGTTTTATTGTGCCATTCTTCAAACAATTCCCTGAAGTAGAAATAGTATTGCAGCATGGGTTGCATTGCTGTATTTCTTTCTTTGTACCTAGTCAGCATTTGATTGTGCACCGAATCTGGCATCTTTCTGGTTTTTGTTTGCTACTTTCTGGTTGCCATGCTCAAAGTTTTCTGATATAGATCTAGTTTCAAAGTAGTTAACAATAAGCCCAAGTGTAGGCTAGAGTGATTGCTTTCTGCTCACATAAACCTCTAGACTAAGGATAGGATCATATGAGACTTGGAGTATACAGGTGTGGCAATCAGCAGTGTACAATTTAATTTAAATGAATCTGCTTTAGTCAGAGCTGACTAAAGTGATAAGCCAAGGCCAACACAATCGATGGTGCTGATGAAATAAATAGAAATAGATCTAGAACAAGGCCTACCTCTAGATTAGACTAAAGGTCTGTGATGAGCATATTGAAGGCCATTGCTCTTTTTTTTATCAGCTGAAGTAAGTTGGTATATTTTTTTTCCCCACAGTATTTTCCTGGCCGAGAGCCTGTCCAAAAGTTCTTAGTCAAGGTCTCAGAGATGTTATCTAGTTTACCTAAACCTTCCCTCACTGGAGAGGAGTGGATGGATCAGCTTGATAGTCTTCAGGTACAGAATAATGCACAATTTTTTTTATTTGTTCTCTGTAAGATGCTTTCACTTTGCTTCTTTTGTCTGCTTGGCTCTGCCTTTCTGTCCTACACCTAAAATTACTGCATATCTGTTTTCCTGTTATTCCCTTTCTCTGTGATATTTGCATCTTTCCTTACCTCCATCCCTCCATTTTTGTTCCTAGTAATCCACTTTTTATGTTTCTCTATCTACTTAGTTGTAGAAACAGTCTAAGGAATAAATAGAGATACATTTTACGTAAAAAAGAGGGTAATCTTAAGTAAATAAATGAATGGCAGTTGAATGTTTTGCATAACAGAATCGGCTCACAACAGAATGTTAAAAAAATGTTTTTGCTTTATGAGATAAGTGCAAATTGTTTGCATTGTATTCACAGTCACTAATTATCTCATGTGAAAATATTTTTGACTTTAACAAGTGAATGGTGCTTGTGTGTACTTGATGGCTCAAAAGTATGTATTGTTTTTATAATCAGTTGTTAAACCCCAGCATAAAATTTTTTTCATACATTGGTTTTGAATGGCACTAATGTGCACTTATGCAAGGCTGGTTTGCAACAGCAATCAATTTTTCTGTGCACCAATGTGTTGTACAGTAAGTTTTCAGGGGTCGTACTTGATGGCAAAAAACATTTTTTTTTTACATTCAAATAGGCTATTAACAAAATTGTGTATATCTGGGCTACTGAGTCAGCGGCAACACTTATTTTTGTTAATGCGAGGAAGTGAATTCATTTTGAGTTCAAACAAACAAAGGAAATATTTTTTTGCTACCTATAAAAAATGAATTAAATTAAGTTGCTTTTGTCATGTTTTCAAGGTTAAACCACTATGGCAAAGTTTATAGCTGAACAAAAAATTCTTTCATCTCATTGTGTGAGAGTGGAGCAGATGTGTTTAATGAAGATAATTTGGAGATGAACATAAAATTTCCATCAATAAAGTTTGGCTGCAATTGTGCTCATGAGTCCTGAAAAAAAAAAAAGCCCACCGCCTCTTTCCACCAAACTTCTGTTCTTAATCTGAAATAATTACCTTTTATCTAACTGAAGTAGTACTTGAATTGTAATGATATTTTTAACGTATAATACTTATTTAAATTGTTATTTACAAATTACATTGTTATATTTATGTGTTTATATATTTACTTACAAATCATATGTATATTTGTGTTCCGACATTTACATCATTGATCACTCATTTTACTTAAAATGGTAAATATAATATGTGTGTCCACGTGTGTGTGTGTGTGTGAGTTTATTTTTGTGTGTATATGTACATGTATGTGTGAGCATTTGCCAAAAAGTGGGCATATGAATTGGGTCACTGAGGCTTGGAAATAAATTTTACGCAGATGAATTATTGATTTTTTGAAGTAACCTTTACCCACTTAGAAAAAAATGGACATCAATGGGGGAGAACATGAAATTGTTCGACCATAAATGTGATGACACATGTTTGAAAATTGAATAAACAGAAGTTTAAAGATTGCTCTTTGGACAAGTGTATTTTAAAGACCCTTAATTGAGGACCTCTTTCATAAAGAACACGAAGAAAAAGTAAAAATGTGTCAATGATGAGTCTCTAATTATGTTGTTAAGATTTTGTCAGAAAAAAACGCAACACCTTTTGGGTTTTTTTAAAATAATTCCTGTTAAGGTAATTGTGGACCTACAAAATTAAGAGCTTTGAATTAGGCACAAGTCCATTTTATTGAAGAAAGAAAGCTCTTGTATTTGTATGAAACCTATTTGTAACTGGTTTTGACAAAAGTCAAAACTATTTTTAGAACTATGATGACACAGGTTTTTATTTTAACAGTTAGTGCATGAAAGTTCTCTTCAGCATTAATAACAAAGCCTATCTTTAAATTCAACTCAAAAGCTTGGTGCTCTGGTTTGTGAAAGTATGTATCTGAAAATCAAAAAAGAGTGAGATTTTGCTTGATGACATAAAGAGAATAAGAAGACATTCACGCACTTAGACCTAGCAACAGACAAGACAAGATAAGACAGAAGTCGAGAGAAAATTACATGTCCGAGTAGAATTTGAACCTGCACCCTTGTTGGCACCCATCGCCTTGCCAGACAGAGGAACCAAGCGAACAAGCCACTGAACCATCCGCTTCCACAAAAAATAGAAGCATCTGACTCGAGTCATTCATCAAGCCCCTCCATTCGACTAGAGTATATATTTGTGCTAGAGTGGGAATCTCTTGAACTATTATTATTCTAAGTGCGAGAATGTCTTCTTATTCTATTTATTTCTTTATTCCTGTCGTTCACACTGTATCTCTTGTAGATCCTTAGATCTAGCACTGTGGTCTGGGCTTACTGTGTGGATAACCTTTCTTTCTCATTTATATCTTGATGACATACAAAGCCAACACATTAATTTGGTATCCAGATGGACAAAAACATCACCAAAAAGGAGTGAATTAGTAATTTAGTAACATGGGGCATTTTATTGATTATATAGATTTGGCTAGTCTCATAATAAAATACCACAGCTGAGAATCTTTTGCTCTTCAAGATCTGAAGTGGGTGTCTTCACAATAAACCAAGTGATATTATGCAGCAATAAACAAAAAAAGTTTGGCATGTTTTTAAAAATGAACTTATGTATAGGCCCTTGTAGTAGTTTAATATTAATATTGTACATCAGCAAAACATACATTTCGATCTAGATCCAGAGTCCAAATCTAGGCTAAAACAACAAGCTGTTAGCTTTGGTTTAATGCAAATAGTGGGTCCAGCTAATGATAATAAACTATAGATAGCTGACTATTGTTGTAAAATGTTTTTTTTTGTGTGTGTTTTTGTGCTTTTAAGAATGCTTTTTACAAAAATTATACAAACATAATGATGACAACATAATGTCAACATTTGCATACACAATTGACCAATTGCAGTATATATGTGTATCCTCATGCAATTTTTAAATACATACTAGCCATGTGCATAAACAACTCGTGTTTTTGGGGTTTTAAGATCAGGTAACTGTAAACTGCTTTACATACATAAAATGTGCTCACATAACTCACAAAAAAGATGGCAAACATAACAATGTGGTATACATGAGTGTTATTGTCACTTCCCAAAATAAACCCATTTATGCAAATAATACACTTTTCTATGACGCAACTGAACAGTTTTACACACATAAAAAATCCAGGTCACCAGAGCACTGAGGAATGTAAACCCCCCCAAAAAGCTGTGCAATGAAGTTACAGCCTAAAAATTAACCTCAAACATAATGCTTTTTGGAACACAACATTTTCTGATGTAATGACGACAAAAAAGGAGCTTATTTTAACTCTTTAACCAGTTATTTTTTAACTCATCTTTTTTTGGGTTTTTCTCCCTTGCAAACAAGGGTGTATTTAAAAATGCCCATAAATCACTCAATTTTTGTTTCAGCTTATTGTCCAATACACCAATTGAAAGGGAAAAGAACATAGTAAACTGTGAAAGCAAAATTATATAACTTTTTCTAGTAATGCTGTGTTATTGTGTGAGTGCAAAAAGTGGTAAAAAGTAGTCATGTACGGTGAGAGCGTTTTTGACTGGATAAGCGGTTGGTTTGAGAAACGCTCTGAGCGTTTCTGACTGGTTAAAGAGTTAAGACATAGAATCTATTCTATATTTGTTATCCTCTTACTTCACTATAGGTTCCAAAAAGGGAAACAAATTTGAATTGATGGCAGTAATTTTGACATCATCTCCCAAGAACCTTGGTAAAATGCACATTTAGGAAGGTCATAGCCTTGAACCACTTCAAGCCTCTCTAACATTGTTTTTAACATTAGGCCTGTTTCAGGGCTCCTTTGACACAGATTGGAGGCTTTGAGTAAGATTAAAGTAGCCTTACAAAATGATGATGTATGATACGTTTGAAAGTGATATTTAGATGAGAATATAAATATAACGGCAAAGACTTTTGCTTTTCTTGAAAAAGCCCATAGTTATTTAGGATAAACGTATGAATTTAAAAACACATAGTGCTTAAGCGTTTATTTGAATTTAGAGATCTAGAAAGTACCAGTCAAATCCGACCCATTTTGCAATGCATGTCTATAATTAGCATAATTACTTTTATTAGCAAATAAAAAACATTGCTTTACCAGTTTAACTTTGGCCTAGGCTTCTGGTTCTGCTACCACAGCTAAAAATTTCAATAGTAAAATACATGTATTATTTCTCAGGCAATACGAACCAATCTTGTAAAAGTTGTAAAAAAAAATTCCCACCCATCCATTTCACACTGATAAAAATGCTTTTTAATTAACACTTAATTTGTAACAGATTTGTTATTGGCACTGAGAGTTTTTAGACTATGTACGTCATGTCTCTGTTTTGCAGGTTAACTCCTATCTTTAACATTTTATTTGCTGCTATCATCATTTTTTTGCTAAAGCCTTAGAGCGAAACATTTGACGTATACTTAGAAGTTATTCAAATTGTTAAAATAAGTTTTAGTGGGAGGTTGCATTTTTTATAGGGAAAATCTAATGCTCTCTTTTATAAATATTTCTCTCTGCAGACCAAAGAGCATTACCTTCCTGAAGTGATCAGGTGGGTGTCCTGCCAGGGTAGCTCCCTGCAGTACCGTGGCTTCCCCTGCAGCATGTGGACTCTCTTTCATGTCCTCACTGTCGCTGCTTACACACAAAATAGAGGCCAGCGTAAGTTTGAGCTCTTATCTTCCTTCATCTTTCCACAGTTTTCTTCATGCAGTTGAAAGCAGAATATATGTTCATGAGCAGAAAAAGTTTATGAAATATTTTCTTCATCTTATTATCAGTAACTCTCGCTTATTATCTTTGTTTCTGTCTTTGCAATATTATTATATTGACTATTAAATCTGTTTCGGGAGTATTTGCACCATCTCCTCTGGCTTGTTCTAATTTGACATTCTGCTCCCCCGCCATGATGCAGTGTGGGAAAACAACCTGAGGTTACTAAAAAGAGAGCAATGTTTATCAAGCACTTCTAAAGCTTAGGCACACAACTTCAGGCCCTCTGTAAGGCCATGGCACCTGTGGCAGGGCTCAAACCCATGAGGGGAAAAATCCCTGCAGATCTCAGGACGAGGTCGCTAACCAGCCTTGCATTCCCTTTATAAGATTCTGAATGAAAGACAGCAATTGTTGTTGTTAGGAAATGAGTTGGAATCTCATTTCCCAAATTTTTGAGCCTGCATACATCGTCATGTATTGTGGGTGCCAGTTCTTTCCTTTTGTTTTTTTTTATAAAAAAATTATTATTATATCTGCTTGTTTTCCAAAGCAATTATTTTTTATCGACTTTTTTGCCTTGGTACTTTTGTATGTAATCTCAGGATAAGTTTATTGATGAAAGGCTCTTGTAGAGATTTGTAATATTCAGATGATAATTCAACACTTAATTAGGAAAAATATGTCGTCTTAGGGTAAGACTAATTGTATCTGAATAATGCAGAGTGCTTTATAAAGCTAATACAGAGTAAAAAACTTAAACGAGAGAGCATTTTTGTTTCTTGGAATATCTATTTTGAAACGCCGTAGTTCTCTGATCAACATTAATTCAATAGCTCCTTTGATGTCATTATATCCAGAGTATACTATAATTTTGCTTTCCATTTGAAAATACATTGGCATTTATAAATAAAGATTTTAAGGTGAGATTTCCCATTGAAAAAATTTTCTCTTTAATGGTTATGCCAGGATCAAAGTGAGTTGTAGTTCTCTTATTACTTTATAGTATATAACTAATAGCATCATTTTACACCTTAACATCTGTGATTTTCATGCAATACATGAAAAGTCTGCTATCAGCTTCCATCACTAACATAATCATGCTTATGAAGTTCTCACTCAGATATCTTTTAGTAGAGATTGAAGGGTTGAATTATGAATTATTTGCATTTTCTCCATCAGGCGCTAGCAATCCAAAAGAGGTTTTGTCAGCAATGCAAGGCTATATGAAGCATTTTTTTGGCTGTGAAGAATGCTCAAAGCATTTTCTGGAAATGTCTCAGAATATCAACTTGGAAGTCACATCTCAGGCAGAATCAGTTCTTTGGTTGTGGAGGAGTCACAATCGAGTGAATAAAAGATTGCATGGGGACGAGTCTGAGGATCCACAGTTTCCTAAAGTACAGTTTCCACCAAAGAGCCTGTGCAACACCTGCAGGGATGACAGGAGTTTTAAATTTAGGGAGAAAAATGTGCTCCCATTTTTAATTGAGTTTTACTCTGAGAAGGAGATTTTCATCTCAGACGACCTGGAGACTTTTCACGAAGAAAATCCTGAGATTAATGTTGTTGGGGACATGAGAGCAGACAGCAAGAATCAACTGGATTGGTGGGAGAAGAAGCAGAGGGATAAAGATCTGAAGCAGATCCAGGAGCTGCGGCTGAGGAAGCGTAACAGGAAGACTGCCCTTGAGCAGTCCCAACCAGTGGCTGTACATCACACTGACAATGGTGCAGATGTCAAGGAGAAGGCCCGGGCATTAAAACGTGGTATGAGAGGGCTATGGGGATTGACACAGCTCGATGTCAGCATGTGTGTTGTTTTCTACATAATCTCTACTGCAATTATCCTTCTCTTGTACTACCACTTCATCATTCGCAGACGTATGAATCCTTGTAAAAATGTTAAAACTGTGATGTGACATTATAGCTTAGCATCAGGTCTGTAAAAATAGGTTTTTTTTTGTTGCTTGAAAAAAGGCAAAAGAGAGAGAGTTGAGGACTTCTAAAATTCATATAATATAGACATTGGTATGTTGAAACATGTTTGAGGTACCTGAAAATACGGATTGTAAGACTCAGCTTTACATTTTCTGTTTTTACTAGTTAAATTAAGCCTATAGGTGAGGGAAAAATATCACTTTTTTAAATTGTTGCAGGAGATATTTCTTACTTTCTTTTAATCTTTTTCAGTATTTTTATCAATGTCAGTATTTGGATATAATGATCCTGCTGATGCATATCATGTTGTTCTGAACATTCACTATTTTTTTTCTTTTTATCCTGCCATGGCCAATTTACTGTCAAAAACTAAAACATAATCAATTTTTACATCCAGTTTGAACTTTTTATCACAGATAACTTTCAGGTGCCCTGACCCATTCCCAAAGGATGAAAACTAGTTTATTGCTAATATGAGATGAGCTCCTTTTGTGCTCCTGTCTGGAGGTTATATGTAAGATGTAGACAAGTGAACAAGTTGGAACAATTGAACTTATTTTTCTGCTCTTGTTTTTAATGATACCAGTGAAAACTATTCTTAGAGTGCAATGCAATCTAAATCAAGCCACTCACCAAACCATGCAACACAACGTACCCAATGGGATGATTGGTTCAAGTAAAAAGACCCTCGGTGGCAGAAAAATAAACTTTTGTGTTGTTGAATGAATCTTCACATACAATATTTAAGACGATCCTTTTGTAAACTTTTGAAACCTATTTATATATGTATCCCTCTTTTTATTTTTTTAGGACTAGGAGGATAAATTTTTAGACATATTCATATCATAGTATCCAAACTTTTTAAAAACAATTCATTTTTGTGAATTTGCTTATTGGCCATCAACCTAAGTAATAAATTTCTGGGCTTCTTTTGGAATTTGATGAGAAACAAAAGATAAAACATAGGTGGGAGATGCTAGCTGCATAAAAAAAAAAAATTATGTCAAAGATATTTATCTGGTCAACAGTATTATCCATAAAAAATGTTTTGAAAAACCGAACACATTTCACTTCACCATCTGCTTTTCCACGTTGTTCTGTAGTGGATTCATAACCACATAGGAATTTGTTTTACTTAAATCTGAATTAGTATTTTTTTTTTTTAATGTGATTCTACTTTTTCTTTCATGATTTGACTTGAAGTCATTCAAAATAAGTCACAATTTGCAAAACCCACAACTTAATTCATTTATCTCTGCTGAGCATTTTCCACTTTTGAGCTTTTCATTAGCAAGATTTGGTGTAGTCTTTGCTAAGACTCAAAGGTCCTTCCACCACTCTTCAAAAATCATCTCAAAAGGAAAAAAAAATTAACTTTTTCCTCAAGTCTATATTTTATGACACTTTGCAACATCACTGCTGATAATTTAACTTATCTGATAATTTTAAAGCAAGTTCAGTTCACCGTCTTGCTTGGAAAAAGTTAATTCCACTGTGATGTCAAGTGGATTATGGTGCTCATCGTAAATTACATTATTAATATTGTTAGCACATATCCATAGAATAATACTGCTAATATAAAATCTTCTTATGATTGTTTTATCATATATCTACTGAGTGTTTTGGAAATGTCATGATTTCTTTAAGTAAAGCATGATTTATTATGCTATATTCATGATCAGTGTGTTTGTTATGACTTCAATTTTATGTAATGAGGGCCATCCTAATTGGTCACAATTCACAAAAAGTTCATGAAAAAGTGAAGTATATATTCTAAACTACATATTTTATTGATACTTTGTGGTGAGCAATGAATATCTTTACACATCACAAGTCTCAGCATGAAGAAAAAAATAAAAGCTCACTTCAAATCCTAGTAAATGTGTTAGTTATGCAAGATGTGAATACTTTTCCAAGTCAGTTTCAAGACATGTATAAATGGTGGCAAGGCAATATGAGCTTTGAGGAGATGAAGAATACCATTGAAAAATGTGTTTTGTATTTTCCTAGAGAGAACTTACTGCTGATGTTCAGGGCATCAACGGCAGCCAGACTCTTCCAATAAGTGTGACTGGCATACCTTGGCTACATTTCAAGTCTGACCCACCCCCATTAGCTAATCACTTTTCTTGATTGAGACAGGAGCGCAGAAGGCTGTGGCCACACAACCTTGACATACACTCACACATTTTAACCCGGGTATGATGTTAGCCAAGATTCTCAGACATTAAGTCCCACCCAGTGAAGAAAGACACTGATCATGCAATGCATAATTCTAAATTGCATTAAAAAAATAGATTAATACAATTTTGCCTTGAACTTTCAAAGATCTTGACAACTTGTGGCTTGAAAGAGAATCAGAATAAGTGAAGTCAGATTCAGATTAGCTGAAGCACTTGTGTAGAAAAATTTAGATTAAAAGGCAGTGACCATATTTACTTGTTGCCTGTATTATTATTATTTTTTTTTTTAGCATTGAATCTTTAAATGGACAAATAACCCCACCAATTTTAGAAATAATGTAATCCAAGTCACATGCAAACTCATCTAACTATATGTTTAAGCAATGTGATCTATATATATATATGTATCTTGTCCAGCTGATTCATGCTAGTTTTATATGTGTATATTGCGAGGAAGGAGGGGGATATTGATATATTTTCATTGTTACCTTCATTTCTTGTTGTAGTTAAATTTTATGCCTTGGATTAATCTTTTTTCTCTACAGAGTTGTCAGTTTTATCTTTTTAAAGATCTCAATGTATTTCTCTCTCTCTCTCTCTCTCCCTGTTAACTTTAACTAAGAAGTATCAACATCATAAATCTTATTGACCTGTATTCATCATACTCTCTGCTTTTAGCTCCCTACTTACCCACCTCATATATCTTTCCTATAATTCAAGAGGACTTTGCAGTTTTGCTCACTTGAACATCTTGTCTCTCTCTTGCTCCTTTCTAAAAATTTTGTGCAAGGGAGATTACAGCTTAGCACAGATGTTGTTTATTGATTTCATTCTGTGATACTGCTATATTTATGTGTACAAAAACTGTTGAGCGTTTTCTTTTTAGTGTTGGATTATATAGATTTATCGCACCAGCTGGCATTTGAAAATCAAAATTAGAAAAACGCTCATTTTATTTACTATTGAAGAAAATTATGTACTATGCTTGATATGTTGTAAAATGATTTTGGTTAGGGCTATCTTTTTATCTTGGCTTTAAATATTTTGAGGGATAATTGATTGGTTTCAACCTCTTTTTATAAATTGCATGGTGTTGGAGTTACACACTTTTTAAAAACATGTTATGTGTTCAATTTGAAAGGAAAGTCCTTTAAATTGATTGATTTTAATTTCTAATATTGCAGTTTCATCCAAAATGAGACTTTGCACAGAAAAAAAATATTGATATGTGGACAAAAATGATGGTTGTGTTAATGTTTGCAAACCTAATTCCTCACAAATTGGTTACATTGGGGTTCCCAGTTGTGGATGCAAATTTTATTTTTTTTTTGGGGGGGGGGGGGGG
>BLXT01001848.1:2249768-2263247 GCA_019648995.1 Plakobranchus ocellatus
AAAAAAAAAAAGTTGACAAGGAAGAAACCACGACAGCTCTTGTTATAATTTTAATGATTATAGCAAATTTTTACAAAATGAAAAGCTCAGTGATTTCCCTTGTAGCAGGGCTCCGCACTGACAAGAAAGCACTTTTAAAAAAAAATCCAGTTGCTAAATAAATAGCTTGGTAAGATCAATGTGCAAAAGAAGTTGATCAAAACTTGAGGAACACAATACCTGGCAGTGGCCATAAGCAGAGCACAAAGACTTCTGTAAGTGAAAATCAGACACATTTTGGAGTTTAATACTTCTAATTGACTAAAAAATAAATCTGCATTCTCTGAATAAATTCTATAACTGTAAATTGATCACATCTTGCTGTATGCCTGATAATCATTTAATTTTATACCACTATCCAAATTTGATTCATTTTAAATTATTTTTAAAGTACCTCTTCACTTTTTCTTAATATTAACTGTGATAGCTTAGTGGCAGCAATCTAGTAATACTTTATGGATTTGATGTTCTATAGTCAAGGTATTTAGAGGATACATCCTTGAATTTTTTATAGATATTGTAAGGGTGCGTTTGAGGAAAAGGGAGTGAAAAAAAAATTTATTAGACTCAATTTTTATATCAAAAGCTTACAGCATTTGACCTACTTTTCACAAACACTTTTGTCCTAATGCACCGAGAAATTCAGATGTCATATATTTTTATTGACTCCAATTCTGTTTCATTTGTTTGGGTTTTTTTTCAGCCCAACCAGATGATATTTTATTCACACCTGATGTCATCACTATTATTCACAAAATCATGACGGTATGTGTGTTACTTTTACTTCTGAAAATAGATTTAACACATTCCCTACCCCCAAGCTGGGTCTGCCAGCTTGGATTTTTTAGTAATATCTAGACCTCAAGACGGGTCACCTGGCTCATGATTATAGCAATTTTAATGCACAGTGGTGAAAATCTGGGCAGGTAGGGAAATCTTAATATTTTCCTTTTTCAAATACTTTTTAAAGTATGAATTTTAATAATAATATGGCAAGTTATAAGTGTAATGCAAAATATTCAGTGCTATAAATGTTAAAAATAGAGAACTTGTTGAGATTATGTTCTTTTTTTTTTCAGACTCATGAGTATGAACCAGAAGTACAACTCGCAGCCGTTAACTTGATCCTTGCCTTGTCAGCGGACGGTGAGTTGGATAGCTATCATATAATTACTATGTGCTGCTGATGTAATCCTCTTCTACTTTCCATATGCTTTTACCGTAGCCTGCTGGATCTCATATCATTTTTTCCATGATAGTTATAACTATGCTAACATTAAATTATTAAATTTAATTTCTGCCAAAATTATTTTTTTAAAATAACCACAACAAACAATTTATTCATAAGCAAATCAATCTCAAATTGCTTGGAATACTTTTGCACTAGAGCTTTTTAAAAAAAATATTATTCACTCATAGAGATTATGAAGTTTTCTTCTCTAGCTAAGCTATCTGGAGCAGGCATTGGCCGACCATCGTCTTCCACTCAAATCTGTTCTCAGATAATATTATATGGCTATTGTTGCTACATTTTCTATTGCACACGAGTTGAAATTTTTATTGAAATTCATTCTCTGTCCACCTCTACTGTGTGTGCCTCTATACCTCCACTGATTGCTTGATGTCCTTAATCTTTGTGTTTGCAAGTGTGTACGAAATGTAATTTGTGACTGATTTGGTTTAATACATTGTCAAGGTCTGTGTATACCACTATTCACTACAAAAGTTATGAAATAGTTTGTCAATAAAGCTCACATTTATTTAAAAAGGTGACATCATTTACTGCAACAGGCTTCCACATGCTTCATCATGCCTTTAACTTTAAAATTAGTTTCATGGATTGCTTTGTTAATTAATCATTTTGCAAAAAGAAGTGAAGGAACTGCAAAATTACATCTCACAAAATAATGCTCATTGATACTGTTCAATGCAGACAGACCAGATGAAGAATGAAAGCTGGCTGTTAATTCATTTGTAAAGAAAAACTGACTAAGTGTATTCTTCTCCACCATTCTTAGGTAAAGAAAAAGTTTTTATGTAACTGGACATATTATATAAGTTTTTTTCAATGCCTCCTAGATCAGTATCAGTTCATGAATGAAAGATTATATACTTTCTGATTCATGCTTATTGTGATTCCATATTATCATCCCTCAGTATATAAACATTCCACCATAAATTAAAAGTGAGCTAATTTTTTTTTGTTGTTTCTTTTTTTAGGAAACATTTACCTTCTTCATCTAAAAATGTATATTTACCTGTTACAGAGAAAGCTTCCAGGATAATTGTACAACTAGGTGGTATACAGGATATCTTGATAGCCATGAGACATGCACGGTACCATGCTACACTGAATGCCATTTGCTGCATGGCTCTATGGAGTCTCACTGTTGATAGTGAGTATTTTTGTGCTTAACTTGCGAGAAATCAATGATGTCATATTATGTCTTAGGTGATTTAAAATTTTTTGTAGCCAGGATGTGTTATCAGAGTCATTGATGATTTGAAAATAATGCTTCTCAAGTTTAATATTGTGCTGAATATATCTTATCCTCAGTTACAAGAAGTAAAATTATCTAAGGCATGATATTATGTCCTCAATTCCAAGAATTAAAATAGGCAAGGACCTCTTATCATGTCCTCAGTACCAAGAAGCAAAGTCATCTTAGACAAGATATCATGTCCTTGATTCCAGAAACTAAAATAGAAACGTTGTCTTAGACTTGCTTTGATGTCCCTGATTGCAAAAATTAAAGTGTACAAAGACTTGATATTGAGATTTCAGTTTCAAGAAGTAATCTCGTCTAAGAGAAGTATTGTGTTCTCATTTCTAAGAAATAAAGTCATCCAAGAGATGATATTATGTCACCAGTCCCAGGAAATATGAATTTCAGAGTTAAAGAGAAAATTCTTCAAATGACCCAAAGCTGCTGGTACCAAAAGTTGTAAGCCTGCACTTGACTTGGTCTATGGAGAATTAAAACAGGAGTAAAGAAGTGCAATCCTCCTTCCAATACTGTATTAGCATTCTTTAAAGCAGATTCATACTATTAAGACTTTTCTCAAACTTTCCCAGATATTTGTCTGCCATGCTATATAGTCTGAGATTCAGCTTAGTTAGGTATGAAATGCATTGTGATACTTAGTAGCTTTGCCAATGAAAAGCAGTATCTATAGTGTTGGTCTATGACAGATATTGTACTTCATTTAATCATAACTTGATGATTCTCTGTTTACTAACATCATAAGAATATCATGGAACTCTAATTCATTGAGATGTACAGCTTCCTTGTGGTATTTGTACATTTCTAACTATTTTTAGGCAAAGGTCTCTAAATTTCTCTAAGAATGAAAAGATGAGTAAAATGAATAAAAACTTTTTGGCATGGGTTACCACAGCCCAAACTAATGATATCATTCCAGTGCTTGTGTCGTTAGACTTGAGAAAACAAGAGATAATGAGAAAATACAGAATAAATTTATATGTAAATATAAATTTTTTCTTTCAAAGTAAAATGATTTGTATCATATTTTTGATAAAATCTTAGGTAGTTCTAATAAACATTAAATGCTTGAAAACAGCAAGTATTGAGCATTGCAAATATTTATGTTCATTAAAAGAAGCCAAAACCATTTTCAGATTCACACAAAATAATAACAGAATCTGGCGAACAACTTCAAAACCTTCTAGATACTATAGTTTTAGAGAGCAAAACAATGGGCCTGTCTTTGAATGTAAAGAAAACAGAATGTATGGTCATCTTAAAGAAATCCTCTAACAGTCTAACCCCAAGTGCAATCTCATCAGCAAAGGCGAACAAATCGAATAAGTTAACAAAATTCAAATATCAAGATTACCTGATAACATCAAATCGCAGATGCATAAGTGAAATGAGTAAAAGAATAGCCATGGCCAAAGATACATTTAAAAAAAATAAAACCAATACTGGCAAATACAAACATAAATATGAAAACCAAAATAAGTGTAATTAAAGCACATCTATGGTCAGTATTTTTGTATGGTAGTGAGTGTTGGACAATAACAAAGAAATAGAGAAAAAACTAAAAGCAGTAGAGATGTGTTTGATCAGAAGAATGATGAGGATATCATGGGCAGGAAAAAGGCAAATGAATTGGTACTGAAAGAGGCTAATCTCGAGTGATCACTAATTAAAACCATAAGACAGAGGCAACTACAGTTTTTAGGCCATACTTGCCGACACAAGGGTTTAGAACACTTAGCAATCAATGGAAAGATTGAAGGCAAATGCAGCAGAGGTAGACACAGAATAACTTTTATTGAAAATCTTAAGTCATAGGCAATAGGCAAGGGTAGCAATAACAACTTTATAAGGTTAACTGAGAATAGATTTGAGTGTAGGAACATGATCGGCAATGTCTGTACCAGACAAGGTACTTGATGATGATGACCAATATTTTGCTCTTAAAATTAAAATTTTAAAAAATTCTTAGGCCTATACATTTTAATCATGTAACAAGAAGGTTAAATTGTGTAGCCTAAGTGTCTGTCAAGGTTGTTGTCAAAGCCTCCTATGCTCCTGTCTTGGTCAAGAAATATTGTAGTTTGTTGCGAGCAGAGCCAGGCTTGAATTTTAGCCAACGCACATTAGTCACATTTGAGTGCATATGTAACTGGTGAGACGGGTTGCAAGTTTTCATCAAAATTTGATTGAAAAATAAACAGTCTTGTACAACTATGCTAGTCACATTTGCAGATTGCATTTATTAAGCGTATATGTTGTCTAAACAGAGGACTCTCACAGATTGCACTTATTACAGCGTGAATTGTATGTTGTGAGGAAGACTGAAAACTGACAAAGGACATCTGCCTCTTCTTCACCATAAGAAGTACAGCTTTGAGACTTTGTGACAGAGGCAATACAAAATTAGAAGCATCTAGTTTTGAGAACATGAAAAAAAAAAAGTCACATAAGGGAAATGTCTGACCTTTTAAAAAATGAAAAATGAGCACAAAAAAAAGAAACACAAAAAGAAAAGAAAATTTGTAAACAAAAAAATAATAAAACAAATTAAAAAAAAAATTTTTAATGCAGCTAATGGCTGTCTCACACCTGTAAAAATACTAAGGGGAATTAAAAAAAAACTTCAGCCAAGAATTTGACTTAAAATTATCTCTAAAACTAATTTTTGGTAATCTGAATTTTTGGATTATCTAGATTTTTTGGCTTATATGTGATGAATTGAGAAATTTCAATTAATCCATATGTCAAAAAAATCTAAATATAACTGAAAATTCCATGGTGTCTCCCAAATATGAAACCATAAGAGCTGCCAAATACCTGAGTTCAAACAGATCAGACGGTCAGCGTCAGATACCCATAAGCTAGATCTTCATTGATATTATCATATCATTGGTGTTGAAAGAAAATGGTGAAATCCTCTCTTCCTTGTGGTGCCCATTGCAATGTTGAAATCCTGTCTTTTACATAAGATCACTGCCTTTGTGCATATAACTTGTACGTTCCTAGCTTTATGCTTTGTGTTAGGTCAAAGGTTAGAAATGTCTCATGAGTTCAGGAAAAAGTTAAATGCTTTGTAAAAATGTGAGAAGACTTTGAAGCTTGACAAATACATGGGATACCTGAAAGGCTTTTGCTGTTACGTATTCATAGATGCACGATATCTGTGGGGCTAATTCTTTCAAAATGTTTGGCTTTCATCAATGTCAACAAGACTTTGGCACTAAAATAAGTATAAACCCGCATAGTGAATTCATGGGGTGCCAGCTGTTTCACTGACTTACATAATGAGAAAATGATGCAAGGAAATTTTGTGAATTCTATTTATTATGAGTTACCCACATTTTTCAGGTGAAAATCTGAAAGTTGCAGGTAAAGAGAATGCAGTTCGTGATGTATGCTTGGCCCTCAGCACCCACAAAGTATCTCCTGCTGTGTGCGAAGCAGCTGCTGCTGCTCTTGTCTCACTTCTATTGGATGGTAACTTTAGATTTTTATCTAAGGAGTTGTGTCGTAATTTATCAACTTATTTATAATTCATTCAGAGATAAACTATTACACACTTAAAAAAAAAACCCATTATATGGCATATATATTATATATATATATATATATATATATATATATATATATATATATATATATATATATAAGTTTGTCTCATCTTGTGAAAGTAGACCACTTTCATCCCAGTTTATAACATTAAGAAGATCTCTCTCTCTCTCTCTCTCTCTCTCTCTCTCTCTCTCTCTCTCTCTAAATAGATAGATAGATAGATAGATGGATGGAAAGATTCATATACATATTTTATTCAGAAATATATTCTTCATAGAGCCATCTGCTATTCCTTTATAATACGTTTTAAGAGGCCCTTTTGTTTTTGTCATCTGTAGTATGTCCATTGCTAGGCAATTAAGATTTTTCAGGCCTCATTTTTTCAGTGGGCTTAAACCCATAGTTGTCAGTTCTCTTCAGGTTTAAAGAACAAGTTTGCCAGGGACTGCATCACCTGTGCCCTGCCATTTTTCTACCAGGCTATTTTATATTTGTAAGACATTAAAAACTATGTGAAGCTCAAAAAAACTGCAAGCCATGAGAAAAAGCATAAATTTCTATTCTAAAAATCCAACCAAACCCAATAACAGCAAAGAAAGGCCAATATCAAAAGAAAAACATGAACTGCAAGCAATTATAATATTTTTAGTGCCAATACTATCAAAAGCAAAGATTAATAGCAAATAACATATCAAGAAGGGCATATAAAAGTACAAAAGTCAAAGATACCAAAAATGAAATCAAGAGATGTGAGGGATACCAAAAATGAAATCAAGAGATGTGAGGAAAGTTTAATTTCTAAAAAATCTCAAAAGATTATTATTAGATCTTTAATATTGAGAAAAGAAATATTGACAGGAAAGTGTCATAACAACAAAGAAAAAGAAATAAGAAAGGGCTTAATATGAGAAAAGTAAAGGAAACTGTAGAGGATAATATTGAAAGTTGATGTGAACTTCATTTTTGCTTTTAAACCATGATTTTAAAAGCCCTTGTTGTGACAGTCTTACTTTATTGCCATAGCTTGAGATATAATAAAAAATCTTTTGAAAAGCTTAAAAAAAATTAGTCTTTTTTTTTTTTTTTGCAGATGGTTGCTATGAACCATTCAATGAACTCGACTGCACTGGAAACTTAGTGGCAGCCATTGCATTACACACTAAAAATGCAAAAGTTGTCAAGAATTGTTGCAAGGTCCTGGCAACTGTTGTGGAAGCTAATGGTAAGTAGTTCAAATCAAATTAAAGAAAATTCAGGACCAAACTGAGCTGAGTTGAATGTTTTAACATCTGCTCAAATCCTCTATGAGCAGATGAACCAAAGTGTAAGTCCTAGTGTATAGCTGTATATGTAATGTTAATTACCTTCCTTACTTATTACTAGTAGTTCTAAATGGTTCCATGGACATTTTGTCAACAGCTAAAGTCAAAATGTTTTATCAAATTTCCTTTCCATTCTATTCAAGCATGGAACGTATGTGTAATCTTTACATTCTTTAGATATGTGCAATTTTTTTACTCTTATGTAAGTAATAACATTGCATTTTATTAAGTTATCACATACGTTTTGTTACAGTTAAAAAGAGATCTTAAGCTCTGCAATTTTAGCACAAGTAGATCTATATGTGTGTGCATTTGTCCTAAAACAATGAAAGAAAAAGAACTTCAGTCTCACCTCATTATAGACATTATAGGAATTATTAAAGTTAGACGTGAGCTTATGACTGTTACAGAATAAAGGCCATGGAGTAGATTGGCAAAATATTACCCCAAAATCTAGTGTAAATTTTACTTTTGCATTTTTAAAAATTTCAAACAAGTGCTAAGCTCCTTGTTATAGAAGTTGTATTTAATTTTCGCGACCAGATTTTAATCACTTATCTTTTATATGTGAGGGCAGATATATTACTGCAGGCATAACTGATAGAGCTTTAGATTTTCAGTATGAGTACTATTGACATAGCATCTTGTACTTTTGGTTGCATATTGCCATTGTGAGGTATGGTCAGAAATCACAGTGTATTGAATTTATATTATTATTGATTGATATAACCTGAAGAATAATTCTTGTTCCATTGATTTTTCTCATGATTAAATGGCCAATCTGTGCGAAAAATTCATGAAAATTGGTAGTACATTTAAAGAGAAAGGAATTGATGGCTTTTTTAGAGGAGAAAGAGAAAGTGAGAAAGGACAAGCAGAAAGAGAAAGAGAAAAGGCAGAAAGACAAGAGTGATATTTAAATAAGGAGGCAGAAAAAGAAAAGTTGTTGGCAGAAAGAGAGAGAGATGGGCTATTAGCTGAGGCTGAGCTTAATATAAAAACATAGAACAAGGTGTCATGATTATTCATCCTAAACATTTGTTGGCAATATTGTATATGTATTGTTAACTAGGCATTATGGACGGAACAACACAACTAGCCTTATCAATACAACTACAGCAAACTAAACTATTTTCACACATAACCACATTACAATTGCTTAATTATGTTAAATATAATGTTACAAGACTAAGAAGCTTCACAATCCTTGTAAAATATGAAGCGCAATAATAGTAGCACAGGCCAATATATGTATATATATATATATATATATATATATATATATATATATATATATATATATATATATATATATATATATATATATGTATATATGTAACATCATATTCCCAAAATCAATGTGTCTTAAAATATCAACATAATAATTCAGTTTGTCTTCTGTGCTGAACTCTCCGACTGCCACACAAAAAGCCTACAGTATTACAATCACAGTTTTTACACAAACTTTCTAATGGGAAATATTCCTAGGGACTGTTAATCACAATCTGGCTTCTTTTTCTCAGAATAAACCTGGTAGGGAATTATAAAAAAATGTCATTGTCTTTACAACCTTTGCATGTTCTACTAGTAATTGCAGCCATGCCAACACTTGGTACCAAGATAATGGGAACCCAGGTGGTTGAAACAAAACTCTTTTGTTAGACTGCTATGGTCCTGCTCATAGTAGAGGTCATGCACAGAGCCATAAACCCCGTACTAACTCCTCAGCCCTATAAATAATTGCAATAAATGTGGAGAGAGTATCTCCCCCAACCCACACTTTGCTCTCGCAGATCCTATTGTAGGTGGAATTTTAGGTCAACCCAATGTTGATGGCACGTTGAATGTTTCAGGTGTGAATGTTTTGACACCCAGACAGCTTTGACTAGGGCTCATTTAAAGTTGGGAAGGCAAGTGTTGTATGATGATCGCTCAAAAAAATGTAAAAATATTCAAGATGTAACTGATACACAGATCCCTTTGCTTGACTGTATCACTGACTTGCCATGGCGATAGCAAGAAGATATATCATTGTATAAATGATTTAAAAAGGTGCCCTCACCTGTTAGAAGTAACAGCACTTATGTTATCAAAGAAAATTTGTTGCAAAGAAAAAAAGGGTTTTGCACAATAGGCTAGTAGTCCCATAATTTTCTAGGGACTATCCTGTGCCGATGATTAAGCTCTCTCTGGTCACTCTATGATCCTCAGTTTAAGCCTTTATTTATTAAAATTATCTTCAGGTGTCAAAACATACATCTGTACCATTTTTTTCTAAAAAGATCTATCAGACAAGGTTGGTGCCTGGGCAATGACAAGACTTCTCATATAATTATGAAATATTTCTCAATCTATATTGTCAGAGGAATGTGCCTATCGATTCCTGACTAGTGACAGTGCAGATGATGATGCCCCGACAGGAATACCAACAGTCATGGAAGCTTACCGCCTACACAAAGACAATGCCATGGTGGTAGAAGCAATTGTCAGACTTTTACTTGAGCTTTCCAACTATGGTAAGGGCTATACATATACCATACATTGAAAAACCTTTTGTTGTTGTAGGTTTTTGAAGTTGCATTTTAGTGGTCATGAAGTTTTAAAAAATGAAAGGTTTCTCTTGCTGGTATAATTATCTGCTTCCCGATCTTTTGCAAGCATTGGCCATTATAAGCCACCAAACATCAGATACTTCCACTGCTCCCAGAAAGTCTATATTACGTTCTTTTGCCCTTGGCCTTGAGTTGATTCTGGTCATAGGAAAATTAGATCGACTTGAGTGTAATAGACAGATATTTTGTATTTGATTTTAAAATTAATTTTATTCAAAAGTTTTTTTGCCTTTAGCTTGTGACATTCAGTTAAGAAGCTGAAGTTCTCTAGACTATTTTTGTAAAACTGTAAGACTTTCCTGCTCTAATGAACAATTGATGCTGTACAGGTTATGTCTTTTTTTTTTTTCTTTTGTAATGCAGTTTTTCACAACATTTGCAAAAAGTAAGTTCATCTTTAAATGTTTTTTTTCCTTTCCTTGGTGCTTACAAGACAAATCTTTGAGAATTACTAGCCAGTTATACCGAATCTCATGATTGTCAGAATTATGTTGAGTTGCAAAAAATAGAACATTGCTTTCTTATTCATGAGCAAGGAAGTGACATAATCAATGTCCCAGATTTTGCAACTCATCACATGCTTTACTCCAGCTCCTTTGCATGATAACTCTTTGGTTGACCAGTTCCACCAAAGAAAAAGATGTTGATGATGCTAGAGTTAATCCATAGGCACCCTCTGTCAAGAGGTTGAATGCCACAAACTCTCCTGGCCCAGTGGGCACCAAAAATTCTGAGAACCCTTAAATATTTTGTTGTCATCCTTCCTCATACTTTGGTGCAAAAGGTTTGGACACTATTTACTTGATTTATTGAAATGGTACACCAGCTCTATTTATTACCCTATTGCATGTAATTTTCTTTCCCTCGTTTTTCTTTTTTGTGGATTTGTTATAGCACAATAAACAAAAAACAAAAAAACAAAAAAAAACAAAAACAAAATTGATGTCTCTTTCCTTTAACTTTGGTAGTATGTCAAACATTTTTTAAAGATTTTTTAAAGACTTTACCTATTTTAGTCAAGTTTACTACACTTACAGTTTGAGATCTCAAATTTTTCTTCATATTAGAACAAAAATTCAAAGTTGATGATTTTATTGCAACCAAGATTTGAAATCCTTCCAATTTGTTCTCCAAAACATTTGGTCACATTTGGCATTGTTTTGAGTCTTGTATTTCTTCTGGCTGTGCAGATGAGATTTGTCTGGATTTGAAAGCAGCAAGGGTGATTCACCTGCTTTTTGAAATCAGAAGAAAATTTTCAGAGAATGAGGTATTTTTTGCCAGTGAAGCCTAAGCATACCAAAATTGCTGCTTTTTTTTTTTCCCCATTAGGGAAAAAAAGCCTCAATATGCTATTTACTGGGAGTGGTCAAAATTCATTTGTCTTTGTCATATGGTATTTACAATATATTCTTTTATTTGATATAATTTATACGCATAACATACTTGTTTTGTTGTTTCAGTCTAATCTGGTGATAGTACTCATTATCTATTAATAAGGCTATTTAATTACAAAGATTAAGTTATATTAGTTATAGGCATCATAGAACAAGAATCATTTGTATTAAAGTATCATTAGCAAGACTTCAGGTTAAAAAAATAATAAAAACAAGGGTAAAAAAATAAAACTTAACATTGCAAAGAAAGACAGATAAATGAATTGTTCATACATCCAAATCTTTTTCTTATTGGTATAATTATCCATAGCATCAAAGTTTTAGATATATCTATAAACTCATTTGAAAACAAGGAGAAAGAAGTTGGAATAACTTTTTTTTTTTCTGAAAACAAATAAAACCAAAATTTTATGACTAGTTAGTTTTGTAAAGGACTATTTCACTCTTTCTGGGAGGACAAAGGGTTTTTAACAAATATAATTGTATCAATTTGAAAATGTGTTTGAGAAGATGCTTAAAACCTACAAAAGTATACCCTACCAATCTTATACATATATATATATAATTACAATTATTGTTTGAGGCAGATGAAAATTATGGAGTGGAAAATTACAATTTTAAAAGAAATATTGTGTGCAATGCAAGCCTCTGATAACTATGAAATTGTACGCATACTATCTGTTGACCAGAATAATCTCATGCTAAATGCTTTTAGCTGCAATTTGCTAAACACAACAGTGTACTCAGCTTTCTTACTTGACTTAGGGCCTTCCACCAGCAGAGTAATGGACTGTTTTCCATATCTCTGCTGTGAAGCATATTTTGCTGTTTTATCATTCATCCATTTTTTTGGCCTGAAACTTTTTAAGGTTCTTATGAAGTGTTATTTGAAGAACTATTATTGGCCTCTCTCGAGCCTTTTGGCATTTTTTAGGGAAATTATGTGCCATCCTTAGCAATGGCATATTCCTGTTTGCCAGAGCTTAAGTAAAACCCTCTCGGCATTCTCATTCCCCCCAATCACATGCATGAAACATGACACTCTGTGTTTTATATAATCCTGTTCGCTTCACTCAAGAACTATCAGTTTAAAAGAAAAAAAGAACAAAAAAGAATGGTTCATTTCAAAATCTTTAGCTGTAATTGAAATAAGATTCCACCCTCAGAGCAAAGTGATTTTATTGTTGAATAGTCAAAGTCGGGCCTAAATGAAATGGTTTTCAAACTATGAGCCATTACAATCAGTTAAAAAATATTTTATTTACATACATCAAAATGTATTTTATAAATACATGTACTGTCTCTTTCATGATTATTCATGTCTGTGTTATTGGAAATCTGTAGCTAAATTAGTGTGGGCAAAAATTGCAGTCCTATATGCTTTGGCATTAGAATGTTGCTATTCATGGCACAATTTGCAGAGGACATAAATGTGGAGATGCAAGCAGCGCTGATTGGTCCACTACTACTGTCAGAGGTTCACAAGCGTTATAAGGAAAATAGGGTAACATTGTGTTTTCTGTGGTCTATAGTTTTTGTTTTGCTGTTTTAATCTTTGCTTTTAGCTTTTTGTACTTTTTATTTACAGCTTACTTTATTTTTACTCAATGTACTGTCATTTGATTTAAAATTATTATTTGCAACTTAAATCGGTCTTTCCTCAACAAAATCCAATAAAATTATTACTTGAAGTAATTACTTATGTTATGGTATTACTTTGTTTTTTCCTTAGAGTGTGTTTCTTCTTTCTTGTTGTAAAACTTAATGATAACTGCAACTCTTTAATACAATTTTTATGTTTAGCACAATGTATAAAACAACTACAATACTGTTATTCATGTTATTCAAAAAAGTATGACAGTTGGTAGGACATTCACTTGTAAATCATTTGTTTTAAGTATGCATAATTAATGCTTCTCCAAATATCATCCCAAGCATTTAAAATTGGTGGACCTGAATTTAGACATAAATTGATAAAGTCACATCTATTTATCCCTTACCAACCTCAAGACGTTAACAATTAATTTTTTTTTAATGCCCTATGACCCCTCCC
>BLXT01001848.1:2266010-2278245 GCA_019648995.1 Plakobranchus ocellatus
CCAGCAGGGAATATGGGGTGAGGGAGCTTGAGAGTTATTTTAAATCTAATAGAATACTGTGACAAACTTTGTAAATACAGTAGAATCTCTTTAAACGGAAAAAACTTGATGAGCTGCAAAGAACTGGCTTTTGCATTTTTCTTCTTTGTCTTTGTTTTATCTCATGCACTAAACTGAAGGATTTTTGATAGGCACTGCCTTTAACCTGAGGTATAATCAGCCCTTCATCCTATATAGGACCTAATAAAGAAAACAAAACTACAGGCAGAAAAAAAAGAAAAGAAAATGTGTACTAACGCTCTCATCTCAACCTATCTCCGGCCTAGATCTGTCACTGACCTTAGTGTGCCTGTTATGCTATGTTCAGTCATGCACCATGAGGTTGTTACTGTTAGTCTATGGTGAAATCATGAAATGCAAGGCCTTGCTCTAAACGGTGGGCCAGGCCTATGAGGAGAAAGGCTTTAAATTAAGGTACCTTGGGACATCAACCACTCCATATCAGCTATTGCTAGAAGCTTGGGCCACTCAAACTAAAGGTCTAATCTCATACCAACATTGGACAACAAGAATGTGATTGGGTTATGAGGTGTTACAAATGAGAGCAGACAATTGAGTGTATGCTCTTTCTAGATCTTTCCATTTCTTTATGGCTGGACGGAAGGGAAGTAAGAGGAAATAGTGTGTAAGCGGGAATTATGCACAATCAAAGATTACTTGCCTTATTATTTATTGTAAGATTCTAGATCTACAGTCTACCTTACTTTTGACCATATTTACATCTCTTTCACATTCAGCCAACCTAAATTATTTTCTAGGGAAATGACTCTACCAGTTGAGCTCATTCTCCAAGAGAAGTCATTTATAAAGCTCTTGCTAAACCATTAGCTACCAAAATTACATCGATGGACGCCAAATTTTGGCTTTAAAAAGAAATGCCACTGTCCATTACTGTTTGCTACGTGAATTTATTTATTTATTTATTTTTTTTTGTAATCTAACAGTTTCATCAAGATATCAGTTTAAGAAGCAAAAAGTTTTATTATGATACTTTAATTACACATAAGAGCTTCTGAAATGATAATTTTTTAAGCTATTGCCGTATTTACTTATGGATTTGTAGAAGACATAAGGACATTCTGCATTGATTTGAGTTTAATAATTACACATAATTCATACATCATTTATACTTCATTTATATAAGATCCAATGTTTTGTTACTGCTTTTGTTAAATACAGCGATTGATTGAACAAATAAAGCAAACTTTAAGTATCAATTCTGTTCTAATTTTAAAAAAAAAATTGTTGTTATCAATAAATTTTGTTTAAGTGTTAACCATTTTTTTATGTAACCTTTACAAAAATATTTCATTTGTTTTTTATGTATTTACAAAGTGATCTCTGGCTTTCAGATGCTCTTCAAACCAGATCATTGAGGGTATACTCAAACTCAAACCATGATACTCTATTGAACATACCAGCATTATAATTCTGCAACAACCAAATGAAGTGCCGTGTGTGTATCAGTCTAGACCTCACACTTCCAATACTGCATGCACTTCATGGGGCCTGGACAGAATTCAAGTCACATACCACAGCACTATAAATTTTGCAGCTCAGTCATAGATGTGCAGTCTCATGCAATGTTTCTGGTTGCAAAGACTAACTGCAGCAAAATGGAGATCTTTAAAACATTTCTGAGAGGACAATGCATGGAGAGTCTGGTGGAAGTTTAAGATACAGTGGAAACCTCATAATTCGCAATGCCAGGGAATAGATCAAAACTTCAAATTATTAAACGGGGCAAAAGTAGGGGTCAAAGAAAACCACTAACTATTTAACCTACATTCAGCACCCCACTTTCCTCCCCTCACCCTAGTTTTACCCCTCCCCTCTCTCACGTTGTTTTTAATGGCACTCCTGGAGTATGCCAGCTTTAAAATAGTGATCGGCACTGTTTTGGGAACGGTTAGAGGAAAGCAATTTTTTTTATTATTGTGCTTTGCAGCATTATGGACTTCGAATTAAGAAAATCAACTTTTTTTTTACTTTGAATAATGAGTTCAAACTCAACAAAGCCAAAGAAGAGGAAAAAAAAACTCAAGTCAGATCGCGAATAATTCGATTTATGAGAAATTCGAATATTGGATATCTGTTTTTGAGGTGTCCACTGTATATATATATAGATGTATGTATTATTTTAAAGATGGAAAGCTAAAGCCTTTCACCCATCCAATGCATTAATAACAGTTTTCTATTCTCTATAGTCCTGGCAATCTTTTCCAGCTCTCTCCAGGGGAATCAAGACTCTTTCTCTTGACTCCACTTCTTGATCCTTTATTATCCATGCATTATTTTATAGTCTTCCTCTATTTTCTCTTTCTTTGTGGGTTCCATTTGAAATGTATGACCTGTGGTGCTTATTAGTGTATGGCCTGTTTATGTCTTCATTTCCTCTTTCTGTCTTCATCCTCTGCTGGTTTTAAATTTCAAAGACGAGCCATGTGCAAACTACATACTACTCAGTCCCTCATAATGAATCGAACTGTAGATCTACATAGCTGGCTTCAAATTGAAATCCTTAATTCTAAAGGTAAGAATTACTAGCCTGGCAATTTTTTGCAACCCTTGCGGCTGCAACGTTTTCGCAAAAAAGAGCAAAATTTCCTGTTTTGCATTGCAATCCCAAAATTTGCTGATTTTTGCAATATTTTGCAAAATTTGGTGATATTCCAAAAAAAAAAAAAAAAGGAAAAAAAATTAAAAACGTGTGGTCACCAAAAAAAAGTGTAATCATTTTGTCGAGTTTCATATTTCGGGAAATTTAGTGGAGTAGCTTCTCCGCTACTTGTGCTTAGCCACTGCCTGTTTCTGTTAAACTTTAAACTCATGGGGTAGACAGGAGTAAAGACATCTTTGATTCGGCATTAAGCCTAGAGAATCTAAAATCTACAGAGAAAAAAATATGTGTTTGTAGTCAAAGTGAGAGACCCGAAGGCAAATGAAAAATCGAGGAAGTCAAATCTGTCTTTGCATTTGGGCTCCAGAAAGCATAAATTGAAAAGGGAATTGACAGAAAAATCAAGCCAACCTGCAAAAAAAAAGCTAGTATTAACAGTGTTCAACCATTGCCAGCTAAGGTAGTAGATCTAGTTAGCATCTAGGTCTAAACCTAAAGTAAAATCCTGAAGGGAAGAAATGGTGATAGCTCTATACTAAATGTCTACACAGAGCTACAGCTGAAACGATTTCTTTTTTTGAAGGACTTTCATGTTGACAGACTTACCATTGCATTTTATTTCTAAAGGCGGGCGCTTCAATGGTCTAGTGCTCGCCTACTGTTTGAGCAATCGGAGTTTGATCCCCATCGGTGGGGGATTATTTGCACAGCCTAGTGGACCCCAGACGGAGGGGTTAGAGATTTACTCTCGACACTTTGGAGCTAGAGTATTCATGAAGTCTAATACTGCCATCAGATTGGTGGGGGAATGCACTCTTAAGTAAAGAGTCACTAACGCGAATACGCGGAGTCAGTCTCTAGCTTAATAGGTTGACAATACTCGAGTGATAAAGATGGTCATGGTGCCTCCTCCAAACGAGTTGTGTAGCATTCCTGGATTGGGATTGGTGCCAGATCAAGAGATCCGACGTTACATCCAAAACCTAGGTCCAGCTGCTTTGAAGTCCTCACCCACAGAAGCCATCAATATAGAACATTTTTGGAACACTGCCTTTGAGGCATTTCCAAATCTTGTTGGTTGGGCAAGGCGTTACATTTATGCCATAGTTAGCTCTGCCGATGCTGAGAGTAGCTTTTCGCTGTACAACATTGTATTATGTGAGAGGCGACGAAATCTGTCGGAGAGCTCATTGGAACAACTCGTTTTTCTCTAATACATTTTTTAAAAAAAGATGTTCTTTCAATAAATTTTTTTTGAGGCCTGTTTTTTCAATAAATGTGATCTTTTTTTTTTTCAACTAATCCTATTTTATTTCACCATTTTCAATATCACTTCACATTTTTCTTTTATAAATTTGTTGTTGGTTAAACAAAAAAAAAAAATCGCAAAATTCTTGCAAAATTTTTGCAAAATTTACCATTTTTTGCTTGCAAAATTTGGGACTTTTTTTTTTGCGAGAAATGGCCATGCAAGGAATTAGCATTGCTTTATGTACAAAAGTCTAGACAGTTCTGCACAGTGACAAATGAGTCAAATCATTTATGCTTGTAAAGTTACAGATTTCATTTCATTTCTTACAGATCTGCAACTTGACTCCTGTTGTGGAACTTTTTTTACACATGTAGTTTGATTGAATCAAATTTGCCTGCAAATAACTCATTGGATGAGATGGCTTCACAAACACTTCTCACTGCAATGTTGATTTAAAATTTTACATCACTTACATTTTTTGTTACCTGATACAGGGGTGTAACATTCTGATGGTTCAGCATCAATTTAAAACAAAACAACAATCAAAAGAGGAAAATGGAAGTCATGGGACTCCACTCTAAACTGGTGTGACAACTAAAATAAAGACACAGAGAAGTAGAAAGCTTGAGCACATGATAATTTTTTTATTCAACCTGAGATATTAAATGTTGCCGGTGTACTGAGCTTTCTTCTTAATGGTGGTTTGTTAAAACTTTATGCAAATGGTATAATTGGTCAAACTGACAAATTCACCAACACTTAACTGGCATGAATAAAAAACAAAGTGGCCAGATTCATTCATACATGAAATCTCCAATTGCCTTCAAATAATATAAAATCATCTTTAAAAAAAAATATAACTGAAACATGGGCTAAAAGAGCAATGCTTACAATTAGACTGAGGTCTAAAGACATCATATTTGGGTTAAATATTTAAAAATTTAAGCATACACACGCACACACACAAAGCTCCAAAAATCAACACTCTATCACATTTTTACATCTCTCAAGCCATTTCATTTCCAAATGAGTTAAGAGATAAGATTAAGAGGTCACATTTTGAATGCTCTATGTCACAACCAGAGACTGCAATGCTGAACGTAGGTAGGCATTCTGTGTCAAGATGGTGAGGCTGTTGACTTCAAAAAAAAAAAAAAAAAAGGAATGGAAAAAAAAAACCAAACAATGACCTGGCCAAAGCATTTTGTAGTCTGCAGTAGCCAATTTATTTTTTTTCGACCAAATGATATTTTATTTAAAAGTATGAGCTGTCTCTTTGCAAGAAAACTATTACCATGCCATTTTACACTAATAAAAAGATAAGAAATGGGGAAAGATTTATTTGGACTATGAAATTTGCTTGCATATTTTTTTTTTTAACAGAATAGCAAAAAGTAAATATAAAGGCAGGATTTGAAAGCAAACAATGGAGAGAAAAGCATAAAATTCTTGCTTACAAAACCTTGTGGACTTCTTGCTGTAACTTATTTTACGATGACCTTTTCAATCCCTTGCCCCAGTCATGATGAGCCTGAAATTGCATTCTGAGATATCAAGAATGCTGTGATCAACATGTCTATGATTGAAAGCAATTTTGAGGAACATTAAAGCAACAATGATGAGCAAACCTGAGTTAATGGCTACTCATATTGGCCAAATAAAAAATATATTTTATGATATGTCTAAACCCAAATTTGCCACAAAAAAATGTGTTTTAACCCATATAGAGATGAATGATGAAGACCATTTTGATCACAAATTCCTTTTAAAGTAATTTCTGTTAAATGCTAACAGAAAATTTACTGCCCAATTAGAAATGTTTCTTTGGTATTAACCCTATCCGTACAAGGCATTTTATTTTCATATCTGTACGTTGGGGTTACTGAGTGCCCCCACATTTTAATATCATGGAGAGTTTCAGAAATGACCTCAGATCAGTTCAATATTGATTTTCGGTCAACTATCATTATTTATGTAATCATATGTCAAATTTAATTTTTTAGGACTAATGAAAAGCTGAAAGAAAAATTCCCATTTTAAGTATTTAAAAAAAAAATGAAAAACAAGCCTTGGGGTATCAAAACGACCCCACATGTACGGATAGGGTTAAGCAACATTAATTTACACAGAGGTTTGAGAATCACTTAACAATACATGAATAGTTGCCATACCACATCAGGAGCACTTTTAATAATGTAAGCACATTATACATAATGTTGCCCTCCCACTTCTTCTTCAGGTATCTTGTCTGGAACAGACATTGGCGATCATCTTCCTCCAATCGAACTGAGTCAAACCTATGCTCAGTTGACATAAAATTGTTACATATATTGCTATCCTTGCCTATTGCCCAATGACTTAAAAAAAGTTATTCTCTGTCTACCTCTACTGCTTTTGCCTTCAATCTTTCCAATGATTGCTAAGTGTTCTAAACCCTTGTGTCAGCAAATATGGCTTAGACACTGCAGTTGCCTCTGTCCTGTGGATTTAATTAGTCATTGCTTAAGATTGATTAGCCTTTTTCGGTACCAATTCATTGGACTTTTTTCTGTCCATGATATCCTCATTCTTCTCATAAACCACATCTCTACTGCTTTTTTTTTTTCTTCTGTTCCCTTGTTTATTGCCAACACTCACTACCATGTAACAGTACTAACCATACATATGTTTTCATTACCCTCATTTTACTTTTCATACTTTTGAAAGTTTGCTAGTATTGGTTTCAATTTTTGGAATGTACCTTTGGCCATAGCTTTTCTTGGTTTTACTTATTTCACGTGTGAATCTGCCATCTGATGTTATCAGGTAACCTAGACATATTTGCCTTTGCTTACGAGATTGCATTGGGGTTAGAGGATTTCTTTGAGATGACCATACATTTCGTTTTCTTTACATTCAAAGACAGGCCCATTCTTTCACTCTCTAAAACTACAGTATCTAAAACTACAAGGCTTCTGAAGTTGTACAGATTCTGCTATTGAAACTGTATCATCTCACTGCATAGCTGAGATTATTAAGATTCTCTCCACTTATTTTTGAGTTTGAAACCTCATCAAGAAGATTATTTCACTTTATAGGTTAAAAAGATCAGGAGACATTACACATCCCTGCCTTACACCTCTTTTGATGGATTTGAAGTCACTAGTTCTCCTTCAATACTTACAGAAGCAGTTTGATCCCACTATAAATTTTTAATTACTCTTTGATCTTTCCCATCAATGTCTACTTTTTCTACTATATGAAACAGCTCTACGTTTTACTTTGTCAAAAGCCTTAAGTTAGAATAATCCAGGAAAGAAAGGTAGAGATCATTTTGCATTAGCCCTCTAATAGTTTAAAAACTCTGCAGTAACCACCCTTATTTTGATTCATAAACCGTGTTAAATGCAAAAGCCAGAACAAAGAAAACTAACGGAATTTGGTTGGATCTAAAATTTTGACTTAGATCTGGGCCTAATTATCTCACTAGCAAGAGATGCTGACAGGCTATCACATCATAGGTCATGCATGGCCAAACACTTTATTTACTACGCAAGCAAGCACACACATACCTGCCTAGTTGGGATCGTCCAATTTAGAAAACCAAGAGGGAAAAATTAGAAATAGCAAAAATGCACTCTTATTGATACTATTGAATTTCTTGTTTTTCTTGGGCAGCTCATGTTAGCAGTGATACTTCCCCCTATGTATGTGACCTGCAATTAAAATTTACAGCTATGATACAAATTGTAGAATGATCACTACTCTTAGTAATGCTTAGGGTGTAAGCCCTCTCCAAGCATTCCAGCAACTCTGGCTCCTTCACTGAACAGAACACAGACTTGCTGTGCTTGTACAAACAAAATTCGTAATGAATCAGCCATTTTCTCATTTTCGTAATCTGGTGCAATTTATGTACAGTGCACTCCACTTAATTCGACATCTCACAATTCGACATTTCCCTTAATTCGACGCACTTAAAAAGTCCCAAATAATTTGCTCTTAATCCTTAATAACAAAACTTTGCCCAAATCGACATGCTGCTTGGCTCATTTCTCTTACTTCGACATTTCACGTCCGGTTTTCAGATCAAACTAAACCAATATGCTTTGACCTGGCCGCCTCCCAAAGGAAAATTTATGTATCTGATAACACTGACTATTCATTGTGATTGAGTAACCGCAGGGGTGATGAAGTTTGGAATAAAGGGTAGGGGGTGCGCAGGGGAGGAGGAAAGGTGTGACATAAGGTTGGGCCTAGGCCAACGTTCTCTGGCCTAGACTGTGGCAAAAGACGCCCCCCCCCCCGCCTCCTTTATTTTTTTGCTCTATAACTTGTTTTTTCTCACAATTCGACATTCTCTTAATTCGACATGTTTGGCCTGGTCCCTTTGATGTCGAATTATCAGGTGTGCACTGTACATGTAATAAATGCGGATTTTTCGTAATACTAGGAATGTATGACATGGTTGTTCACATTCCATTCACTACTCTCTCTGATTGACTCCTCTGCTTGTAACACATAAGCCGTAATGGTAATGGTGATTAAATGTAATTGACTTCACAATGCCTAGGGATTGGCCAATTTCACAGCTAAACATAAGTTTAGGAGAATATTCTCTATGCACTAATGCTCCTCCTCTTAACCTTTCTGATAACACAAACAGGTTTGAGAGGTCCCCAAAAATTTGTATTAAGATTCTACTGTACTTTGGGAAATTTGGAGACAAAATGCCTTTATTCATATCCTGTTCAATCTAGATTGGCACAATTACCCTGCCAATACTGCGCCTAATTCTCCATAAATTTAATGTATACATTACACAATCCATTTCATTTTCAGCACACAGTTCACCCAAAGTTAATTGATTAATAAAAGTAAAAACTGGCTTTGAATTCACTTATTCGAATTTAAATTCTGCTGCAAACAACTTCCTTAATTGCAAGTTGCTGATTGTAATGTCCTTGCTCTGAAACAGACCATTTAAAAAATTCCAGTCACATGATATTAGGGAGGGGAAAAGTGTCAGCAGTCAGTGATAGAACTACAGCACTGAACATAAACAAATGAAGCTCATATAATTTTCAAATAATGAAACTGCAACTTTCTGAATGTTCCAATAAAAATGAAGGATCCCTAAATGCAGGCCGTCTTCTGGTAGAATTCCCCAATAAATTTAGAAATTCCAGTACAGTAGGCACGTCTGTAATGATGAAAACTGGATACAACTTGGTTGATTTTGTGACAGTCCATAAATATTAAAGCAGTTTGACAAAATCACTAAAATGAAAGGGAAAAGACATAAAAAGTAAATCTCTTTCTCAAAGTTTTTACATGCAACATCTGACTCATAAAAGGATGGTCTCCAAGACATTTGTTATCATAATGCATATTCTTTAAGACCTTTAATTTTGTGCTTGGAAAAAATATGAAAGTACTGACATTATTATGAAAAAAATATGTATTACAACATGTTTTTTTTCCAAGTCGAACACTTTAAAATACTGATATTGACTATTTGAATCTCTGCTAATGTTTAAATATCAATAAATGTTGACATTTTCTATTTCCTTCATGATTTATGCATTTCTTGGCGAACACAATGTGAATGGGTTTGGGAGTGTTGATGTCAACGGCTCCTTGAGGAGCAATGCTATGTAATATAAGATACTGAGTAGTGAGAGCTTAACATATCTAAAAACAACAACAAACACAAACCCAAGCAAAAGAAAAACTAATTCCAAGACTACTTTAGAAAAAAAAGGAATGCAAAACAAAGTGCGAACATTATGTTTCTACAAACAAAATTATGCCAATTCTTGTTTGCTGTTTGCATAAAGTAAATAATATGAATATGCTGCATAGAAAGGTGTGGAGTCTAGCCATTCTTAAAAAAAAACACAAATGAACAAAATCTGTATATGCATGTGTGTGAAAAATAACATCAGCAGTGTCACTGTCATTACAAATGGTAAACCAATGTGAACGAAGTCTAAAACAACATAATAAATACAAATAAATGTCAATAGTACTAGACAAAGCACTTCTGCAACATTAGTTAAGGATTTTTTTCGTTTTTTAAAAACCATTTCAATTTCTTTAAGCTGAAAGCATGCTGAATTGTAAAACGTCATTTATTCTTTCTTGTATTACCCTCATACAAAGGAACTAATCTGTAACACCACCACTGCAGCAGCAACACTTTAAATCCTTCTTATAGGCCTAAAAAAATGGCCAGTGAAAAGCAGGATTTCTAAAGACCTACTTTGCCTAAAGCAGGACCTCATGAAGGTTTAAAATACTTTTGACAATAAGCAGGAAAGTAAAGTATTCTCTTTTGCGAGTTGCAGTGCAAAAAATGGGCAACATTTTTAACTGAAGCTATGTCAGAAGATAGAAAACTAATTTATGCATCTAGTGGTTCTTGCAGTCTGTAGATTTGGCTACTTAGTTGAGTGTGACTTCAGTGAAATGGTACAACTCTTGAATAATGCTATCTAAAGAAAACAGGTACTTGAATTAGAGACGTAACCCTCCACTATGCTACCTGATCATGTATCCGACATCAATAGTATTATTATTAAACTTCTATTATTTGATGTAGCATGCAAATTCATGACACCAGGAAAGGAAAAAAGTTAGGGAAGAAATGGTGAGGCAGTGAAAAAGAGTAGTGTGGTGAACAAGAGAACAAATACCAAGTAGCAGAGTGCATGCATTTAAATTGAATAACTCTGCCCACTCTGTCTGCTCGCAAAGAGTGAAATCTAATTCTAATGGAACCTTCACTTTGAGAAGATTGTCAGTCTTACTTACTACACATGTGTTTGCATGTTAAAATAGTGAAGAAGGCTGGACGGTAGAGGGAGGTGACATGAGTGCTGTTTGGTCAGATGATGAGTTAAATAGGCCTTAAAAAGGCAAAGAGCTTGCATGGCATTAAATCCGATCATATGTGAATGTGGTTAAACTGCAGGCTGGGGATTCCCCATCCTGAAATTTAAAAAAAGATCGGATACAGAGTTTGATTTCTACAAAGTTACTGGGTAGGTGGGGCAAGTTACACATGATTTACTGTAGGTCTACATGCCAATTTATGTATTTTTCTTCTCAATATCATTAAGAGATAATTTGGTCATTTGTTTGCCCTTATAGATTATAAATTATGTAACACTGACATTGGCAAGGCAACATTCCCAAATTCAATCCAATTTACTTTTACTCAAGGGAAGCAAGGGTATCATATGTATTACCAGGACAGATATCCTGCTTCTTTTACAGTAGATGCATGTCTACAACAAGACGTATCTTCAAATGGATCTTTTTGCAATTATAAAGATCCCATATCATCGATGTTGTGCTGTAAAGACTCAGAACCATGAGGAAAATACTTGGATTTTTAACTGGCATCAAATCCATAGTCTATATCACTTTTTTCCATACAGATTGCCATTAAAGGAATCATCTTATATGTTCTCATGCTAGAGGCTAAACATTATTACCTTAAAAAACTATGAAAAAGTCCAATACTCTGTTCCCCATATCTATGTACGGTCATTTATAGTGCACAGTATATATGTAGAAATGCTCAACTTTCATCTGTCAACTATAATACAATTACTTGTTACAATATTATTTGTAATTATTTTGAAGTCCAGTTGTAATGCATGTAGTATAATGAAAAAAAAAAAGTAAAAGAAAAAAAAAATTTGGAAAAAAAAGAAGCCTGCGTCACTTCTCCTCTGCTGCCAACCACACAATAACACACTAAAACTGATTTCTTAAAATTCACACAAGGCCTTGTCCTCTAGCTGCTTTTCAACAAGGGTCATTCCATGGTGTCTGCAAAAACAACAACAAAAATCAGATTCAGATTAATGAAAATCTAAAACAAATGAGCCATGAAATGCAATGTGTTCCCCCCAAGACAGCAATCATTTGAGTTTTTCTTCAAAGTTTAAATATGAAAAAAAAAACCCCAAAAAAAACAAACCATTAAAAAGAAACATGCACAAAGAACTAAATATTTTAACAACTTAACCGTTTTAAAAACATCTTTGTAACAACTATGATGAATCATGCACAATTTCTATGCATACTTTTGCATGAGGCCCCTTTAAAATTTTTGTTGAACCACGAATGGTAACCTCAAAACTTCATATCATACAACAGAAGTGAGATAGAGATAAACGATTTTTTTATATATAAAAGTGTATTTATCGGCTTACATATCATGCTGATAATTCAATTTATCCAAAATGGGACAGGTTGCCTGATATATATTTTTTTAATACAGGCAGACTTTTTAAGGTGATTTTGTATGA
>BLXT01001848.1:2280338-2311619 GCA_019648995.1 Plakobranchus ocellatus
GTGAGTTGAGGATGCTATCTTGAGTTGGTAAAATTTTGATTGAAAGGTGAATGACTGACCTTTGAGAATATTATTTTTAATTGTATTAAACTTAAAAATATTGCTTTTGAAGGCAAACACTCAATTATATGTAAAAATCTCAATGTTTCGAAGAGCTTCATTGGACAAGGAACCTAAGATTGTTTGCTTAATTGATCATCCAATTATGGTACATTTTGAGTGCGGATGTATAAGGTTATCTCAATTAAACGGCTGCGCCAGGCCTTCCTATATGAAAATGATCAAGATAGTAGCACTTAGGGTAAAAAATCGGGATTTGCTTCACAAAGTAGGGACATTTCTACCTAAACATACACATGGCCTTAAAAACATACCATACTATAGTATTACATACTTTCACTACAGAGCATTCATTTTACACTAATTTACAGCATTTATATTATATATAATGGTATTTATAGGCCTACTACAATTTCCACACACACACATTAACCATTTATAAAAATTAGAGGAACATAATAACAATACAGGTTTTATTGACCTTGGATCATTTTCCCTTTGCGCCTTTATTGGTGTTGACTACATTAAAAAAAGCACAAAATCATTCATAAAATTATGCATAATTTGTCAAATGGCCTGACATGTCTAAAATCAGGTGTTAAATTTTGGAAATTGGCTTGCGGTTTTGGGCTTTTGTTGCTACAAAAGTGACTTACAAAAAGCGCATAATTAAATAGGTTATAGGATACGGAACCTATTCAAACTTGGTGGAATATTAAGATGATTAATGGAGATTTTCATAAAACCAAAATCTTGATTTCGGCCATAAACAAGATAATCGACTTTAAATGGCTCTAGTTCAAAACAAGCCTGGGCAACATCTGATGGGTTTTTCCTGTGCACACAGACATTTATTCATCTTTTCATCTCAGGCAAACTGTCATCCTGACGTGCTTTACTAACAAGCAATGGTGATCATGGGATTAATCAATCATCATTACTGCACATTTACTTTCCAAATGAATTATCCAACATGCTTCCCAAATATACTTGCTGTTTCCTGTCCCTCTATTTTTTTTCTCTTAATAAAGTACACCTTAATGAAAGCTAATTAGTCTTTAAACATATTTACAAAATATGGGCCAAGAAAAAAGAAGGAAATGCTAATCCCAATGTTTAGCAGCAATTGCCGACTGCTTTTGAGACCAAATTGTGAAGCTAAGTACAACACATCAATCAATACCACTATAGCTTTGGCTTCCTTGTAAGGGTCCTGAATAACAGTAGCTTTAGAGAGTAGCAGAAACAGTAGTCCACTTTCAGGGTCCGTGTACATGCTGGCTCAAGAGAAACACACAACAAAAGCTCAGTTTAATGTTTCTTTTGACTACAGTTTTCAAGATTTTATGCTCAGTTTCAATACAGAAAAAAAGTTGTTATTGAATATCACATGACTAATCATTTTCATAAAGTGTTTGTAATGTATATCCCATAACCAGACATGCCTAACTTTGAAAATACTAACCTGTTAACAATGATAGCAACTCCTAATGGCTCAATGAAAAATAAGCAAATAATGTGTATGAAAAATAGGGAAATAATTTAAAACTCATAAAGATGTACTGTTGGGTGATGAAGGTGTAGAGGAAATGTAAAACTACATGGCAGGTTCAGTCTAGTTCAGCATGGAGAAACTTGTGTCTTACATTCTATAGGGCCTTGTATGTATCCAATACACTCATCTACTCATTTTAACTTTACTTTAAATTATTGACTCGAGGATAAAAAAATATGAAAGGAAAAAATCTATTTCTCATGCCTTTATTTTTTTCAAAAACTCAAATTCCGCTGGGATTATCAGAACTCCAGGGTTATTATTTCTCTTTTTCCATCAGAATTTTTTAAAACTTGCTTGTCCTGCTTTACTTTTACCAGTGAAAAAATCTTAAAAAATCCAGTGATGTGACATTACAAATGCAAACAACTTATTGCCAATGTGACTTTGATCAAAGATAAAAATGCACTATAACACAGATTTGAGGTGGATGTATACAAAGTGACCGAAGAAAAATACCAACATTGCCAACAGCGCTTGCAAATGTAAGATGTGATATCAAAACACACATGATTTGTTCAAACAGTGTGTTCTGTTGGCCTGTGTGTGTCAGGGTGACAAATCCTAGCGTAGCCTAATAGCAAAAGTCAAATCTATTTTTTTATATCTCACAAAACAGCAAATTTTGGGACTTTGAAATAAAATGTAAAACTATGGAATGATGAAATTGTAGGACAGTAGAATGTCCAGTGATCATTGAAAAGAGCTGATAATGGATACCATATTTCTAATTATTTTTATAAAACAAACTGAATATATACAAGCAATAATCTTCAGGATAAGAACTATGATTGGGAGCATACTTGAAACGATATTTCAGAAAAATTACCATTCTTTTCATATGTTTCTAATTTTTGTTAGCAAAAAACAAGCACTTTTAATTTTTTCACTGCACTCTTTTTAGGTTTTTCACTGTACTCTTTTTAGGTGTTGTTTTGAACAATGAAAATGATGAAAAAAAACAACTCTTTTTTACATATAAAAGAATTTTCTTTTAGACCCAGATTTATGAAAGATGGGTGACAAACACCAAAGAAATATTACTCTTACATTTCCTTACAATTCCACTCCTTATAACCAAACAAAATAAGAGAAGTATCATGGGAAACCCTCTAAGTCTCACCTGTAGTGGTAACTGAGCCCCATGCCTCGGATCCTCCTCCACATGGGCCCCTCGCACTGGGTCAGATACTGTAGCAGCACCATCAGTGCCGGCAAGTCTGGATGACTGTGGTCGGAGATGCAGGGAACTGCTTGCATCATGAATGAAGACTCCACCTCCTTCATGCCCAAAATAATATGAGGATGGGAGACCTGAGCCAGAGGCAGGGCCAGCTCAGCAGTAGTAGTGATGCTTGTGCTGTGTATAAACCATGAGGCAGAGAAAATCAGAATAAGATTTGTCTTGTGCATAGTCTACATGTGTCATACCCTGTATTTTGAGTAATTTCCCCACATGTTATCCTTTAGAACATCTTCATGTGAACTTCAGATTTATAATGAAATCGGGATAGACCTATGTCAAAAGTCCACATGAAATCGGGATATACCTGTGCCAAAAGTCCACATGAAATCGGGATGGACCTACGTCAAAAGTCCACATGAAATTGGGATAGACCTATGTCAAAAGTCCATATGAAATCGGGATAGACCTATGTCAAAAGTCCACATGACTCAATTTACATTTTAAGTTATTTGGACAGATAATATGTTTACAACATCTTCAAGTGAACTTCAGATTCATGGGGAAATTAGGATAGAACTACATGTATGTCAAGTCCGCACTACTCACAAGTAATATGGCACATGATATGTTTTAGAACATCTGTGCTGAATATAACATTCCAACAATAATGCACATCTGCATTTGTTGCTACTCTGTTGATACATTGTTTCTCAACAACATCGAAAGAACCATTGTGCAAAAAGAAAATATCATTAAAATGTAGGAAAATATGTTTGGTTCAATTTGCTTATTGTATTGGTCCATGTCTTCTGCACAATAGTTATGTAACTAATGAAGCCAAAATAAAGTGAAGGCTTTCATGTTTACATGAATCTTCATTTTTGTTGAACAGAAACTTAAGTTAATGACTCTTTTACATTTGTTTATATCGATTTTTTATCATATGTAGGCATTCCATTAAATCCTCAAGTGATTATTACTTGTTCTTGAGAGTAGAGTTTCTGTGTTCTCTTCTATGGTAACAAAACTGCACATGCATATTTTTGCTCAAACACTGTAATTGGATGCCTCATATCATATCACAGTTATAATTTATTTTTTCAAGTTAAACAGTGAAAGGAAAAAAGCAGCTGTAAATCCTCAAATCTAATTATTTATATATATATATATATATATATATATATATATATATATATATATATATATATATACACACACACATATTTTTTAAGTTTCACCTGGTAGGCCTTCCCTCTTTGGGTGCATCTGGCAAAAAACTCTTCCATGGTGCCAAGGGCAGTCCCTGACCTAGAGCAGACAGTTTGTTGACATCGCAGGCTAGATGCACCTGAATATTGGAGGGTCTTGTCAGGATCTTTTGCAGCTCCCACAGATCTTTTAAAACCTTTATAATGGAATGGCAAACATAAAAATCACAAGGTTGATGGGTACTATTGCTTACAAACTATGATTAAATATATAAAATCAAAAAGAATGGATCAATAGATTTGTTTTTTGTGTGTGTGTGTGTTCTAGGGAGAGCAAAAACAATAACTCCAATAGATGAAACAAAGAAATCTGTTACAGTTGAAAAAAAAATGTTACATTAACTAAATTCTTATTTTCAAATCATGATATGATAGATAAAGAGTGGCTCTGGTTTATTTCTTGTCGACTACAATAAATTATCATGGAGTTATGTGAACTGCTGCCTATGATGGGCAAAAGCAATGGAAAGCATAAAAAACCACCAGATTTATGGCTTACTTCAACTGGGGCAACTGGAGAAATATTCAAAACTGCTGAGTTCAAAATTTGCATGAGACACTTTGAGAAATAAGGCAAGGACTTAAAGTTTGTTTAGGAATTCACCCACCAAAGAATATACTACACAAGTAACTAAAAGCAAAATCTCTCCAGATTAGCGGCATATACAGAGAGATAGGGATAAAATGATGCAATCATCTTGACATACATAAGGCATAGAAAACCATTAAATGTGAACTTTTAGGAATGAAACACACCTTCAGTCTTTGGAAAAAGTAACTCAATGAAAAAAGGCACATACATATGGTTATGAATATCTGTAAAAAAAAAACCTTTTGATTTTTGTTTCTTTATATGATTTACTCGCTGCAACCAGCTTTTACTCTTGTTTAGGTGCCGTGTCTGGAACAGACAAAGGCAATCATGGTCTTTATTCACACCAGTGTACTCAGTAATCTTATTGGGTGGCTGTTGCTACTTTTACCATGGGTTAAGACTTCCATTACAAGTTATTGTCCGTCTACCTCTACAGCCTTCAAAAACTACAATTAAAGCAACTAGCTCTCTGAAATGGCTTCATATGAATGACAAGTTGCAAACCATACATTTAAAGATATGCTGATTACCTACAATCCCTCATAATGACTTTTGAAATTAAGAAACCAAGAAATGCACATTCAAATATTTAAGGAAAAGGGTCATAAAAATGAAGAAAAAAAAAAATGCAACTGGTTGGTTTCCCACTTTAGAGGATCTGTCTAGCAAAAATGAACACTGCCCATTTATTCTGGACTCCATACCCCAATTTCAGACAATTGGTGAATAGAAAAATCAATAAAACACTCATGATTAAAAAAACTATCAAGCTTTGTTTGGGACGCCTAAGCGAAATGAAAAATTGAATTCTGAACCCTAGACTTTTCTAAATAAGCTATACAGTACAGACATGACAATTTTCATACAATGTTGGCACTTTCCTTCTTTTTAATAAGGATTCATTATCATGGATTTTTCAGAAACTTTGACAAAATCATGAAACCAGACACATTACAAAGGCTACCATAACTTCCATCAGTTGCTCATTTGTAAGGCAATCAGGGTAAATCAGGCACAAATCCCAATGTATATTTTGCACTATAGCGTTTTTCAACATTTCTGTTGGCTCAAAAAAAGGTAATACAAGAAAAATCTTCAAACATGAATATCCTTTGATAGAACTGAGATAAAGACATTAAAATTACTCTTTAAAAAAATCTCTTTTATAGGGTTACAAACATCACGTTGATAAGTCAATAAAAGTAAATTGCTTCTTGCTTACTCAGATGTTCTTTAAATTGACATGCTTTTTGTTTCATGTGTGTCATTACAGAATTTTCAGTTCAAATATCCTGATACTTGGATGAGTATTTTTCTTGGCATAGTTGTTACTTTTAACTGCTTCTTTCTGTTGCATTTCAATAATTTATCAACTTGTAAATCCTAATACTATCTCTTCCATAAAATGTCTACGAATTAAAAAACAAAAAATTAAATATAAACCAATCACTAGCTTACCAGAATACCCCATGCTATGCACATTCCTTACTATTTCTTTTTCCTCTCTTGATCACAATGCACTTACTCCATCACATCAGTCTCTGGTCCTTTCCAATCAACCCCTCAACACTTTCTCTTTGAAACTCCTTACTTGTCCACCTTGTACCACCCCTCCTTTTCCACCCACTGAATCGCTACAACTCTAGGCATTCTCTGCTCTATGCTTCATCATTCTCTTACGTCTTCTGAATAATGGTGTATTGAAGTGATGAAGGCAAAGTGAAGGAGAAACTTCCTCATGTTTATATAAATCTTGCTTCTTTGTTGAACAGAAATGTAACTTTGTGATTATTTTACATTTGTTTGATTCTCTACAGTCATTCATGCATCCCTTTGGATCTCAAGTTTAAGGTTTTTGCACTTTCTTGTATATCTTTACATATTAAAAAAAAAAAATGATGATATTATTGAAAATTCTGCCAAGTCTCAGATAACCTGGGTTGTTTTTATAATCTCGTCTCTACCAATGTAATTTGGTACATGTTCATACAATACCTCTATAACCACAATGAATTTGTCATCAGAAAACGCAAGCAACATGCAAGTATAATACATAAAACAAAACAAAAAAAAAAGTGTGGAGCAGCCCCTAAAAATGAGCTAAGCTGTGGGACTAAATCATTGAGATCAAATCAAAATTTTAAAGAAATAAAAAGTAAAGAAGAAAAAAGTACCTATGCTTTATGTGCAGAAAATCTGTTGCATGTTCAGAGAAAATTTTCTTCAAAGAGATTGTGAGTAGTTTTCTCCCCTCTGAATAATCATTCAAAATAACCTCTGGATACTAATTTCATTTAAAATCAATCATGAGGGCTGTAGCTCAAAACATATTTCTACACAATTAAAGACAACACAAACCGGCCGAGGGTCTCTGTCCATTTGTTTGATGAGATTAGAGAGGAAGGCAGCTTGTCGTAGCATAGACACAACTGGTAAGTTGGACTCTGCAAGCAATTGAAAAGGTCAGAAATGATATCAGCAATTAAATATATCCAAAGAACAGAAGAGCTAAATTAAACTTATTGAACAAAGGTAATTAACAGGTTCTAACTTTAAAGGAAATAGAAGATATTATTGCATATTAAGACTTATACACATAAAAAATACGAAAAAAAAAAAAGTAAAAAATATATTTTACAATTTCATTTTATTGCAATGTTCATCAGTAAACCAATATCAAATACTATTGAATCACAATAATATAGGAACAAAGCAAAAGATTGCGATGTTTCACCTGAAGGCTTTTGCAGTAACTATATTTACCCATCTTCTTCAACCAGCAGAGAATTTCAAGATCCTAAAAAGCTTATTTATTTGCTTCCAAGAGCACAGTATTTGTTACTTTTCTCTTTTTTACTGGATTTAAATAAAAAAAAAAAAGAAAAGAAAAAGGATCATGTAAAGAAAATTTGAAAAAAAAAATCTTCTTTCCCCCCCTATCCTTTGGCATTTCTTTTGATAGACTGCAAAAGACAAAAGGTCCTTAATTATTGTTTAAATTCAATGTTTAGTTACTTCAAGAAAAGAGAAAAAAAAAAAAAAACCCAATAAAATTAGATGCAAGGTGCTTGGTCCACATGCATCCTTATATACTTCAACTTTTTTCCATTAAGACTGCAGCAAACCTGAATGCACTGCTGTCAAAAATATGTGTCATGGTCCCTCAAAATGTGTTGAGATGCTGAGCTATGTGATGATCTTTTAATGAAAATCCTAAACTTGAAGGATCAAATATAATTACTCATTTCCCTATGTGCAGAACTTTCTACAAACCGCCTATATTTTTTGTCGATATAGCAAAGGTAATGAATTCTTTAAGATTCTGATTTAAATTCATTCATGTGGATCAGCATCCGCACTGATCTGTAGGGCCACCTGCACATATACTACTTGGCTACTCACTTTGCTTGTACACAATCTCCCTCAGGAGGGTTCTCATGACTTTACTGCCACTACGCTTTGCTGACGCTGTGTCACTGAGAATTTTCTGGGCTATAATTTTAGTGCGTTCGCTTGTGAGAGTCATGTTGTAGAGCAGATCATGTGCCCATGTCACACATTTCTCGTACTTTGCTTCTTCAGCCTAAAAAGTGTGAGATTTAAAAAAAAACCAGAGTTCACAAAGACAAAGGACTCTTTCTAAAATATTTTTTAAAAAGCAAGCAAACCAAAAAAAAATCAATATTTTAATTCTGATGATAATGGCTTTTTTCCCTTCTTATTAACTGACATTTTCAACTGGATACATTTCATTATAATGTCATTACTGAAGTAAAAGTGATCAAAAACTAAATTTTGACCAAAGCTGGTCCTTTAGGCAAAAATCAACAAAACAAGATTCATGAAGAAATTAAATGTATTTACTTACCCACTACAGTGTATTTACAGGGGGAGAATACATCTATACTAATGACAAAGATAATGAATACATAAAAAAAAACAAAAACCGAAAACAGATGTAAGGCTACCGCTAGAAATATGACATAGCTGTTCTATAAAAATCTTACACTAGTTACAGGCTTTAAATGTGATACTACCATTGATATTTTGGACAAGAAAAGGACATTCAGGGAAAAAAAAAATCCAGGAGAACCAAGTATNCCCCCCCCCCCCTAAAAACAAAGACTGTTAAACTCCAATAAAATGGATGAAAGAGGATGTTTTCAAGACATGTGTAGAAGCCATTATGAAATCATAATCTCAATGATACTGTTACAATAACTATATCTCCTTATAATAAAAGTCTGCTACTTTAGCACCAATACAATTCAAATTTTCTGCATCAGCAGATGTGACAAAGCAAAAAAACTACATGTCAATTTATATCTAGACCTAAAATTGGGTGGCACAGTGGCTAGCAAATCCGCCCTCAGATTTGCAGGGACCCTTCTGTTGCAGGCTCGAGACCCGCCATCATTTCCCTGGCCTGAAGGCAGGCCTGAAAGCCTGAGATCATCATTTTGTGGCCAGGCTATGTGCATAAAACCAATCCCCCCTGGTCTAAAATTAAATAATGCCAATGTACAATTAAGATCTACATGGTTTGGTGCAGCACACAGAAAACTTCAACTCTTAATTTACCAGGCTCTTCTAGAATTTCAATAGCCAGATTACCAATGCAAGGAGCATAACTCTTTATTTTTTTCATAACAGGTCCCACTAAAAAATTGTAAAAATTCAAATATTGGTTTTAAAAAATTCTATAAATCACCATATTTTGGAGAAATAAACAAGCTTTCTTCCCACATATAACATGTTATGCTTTTATATCAAGAAATTAAGAAAAAAAAAATAGTAAAAAATGACCACCCCTATCAGACTGTGCCTCCAAATCTGGGCCCGAACCCAACTCTAGATCTAGGTTTGGATCTAGATCTAGAGTGACATTGTTCCAATCTTCAAATGTCTACCCCTCCATCATCATTACTCATATTACTTTCATTGTCTATATCTCCTTATTCCTCATCAACAATGTTATCTACTTCTTCATTTTTGGGTCTGGACGGACAAGCTGACTTAAGAAATTGAAAGCCATTTTATAAAATTACCACTTCTATTCAACTGATTCTCATGCAGTAAAGAACAAACGAAAGTAGAACTATCAAACTGCCAATAGAGCTCTATCGGCAGTTTGATAGTTCTACTTTCGTTTGTTCTTTACTGCATGAGAATCGGTTGAATAGAAGTGGTACAGCAATTTTTTATAAACTATAAAAATAAATAGGCTCTGCTCCGTACAGAAAAAGTGCATGCTAAACACAAATATTAGCGGGCGATGGCGGGCGATTTGGTAAAACTCGAGTACGGGCGATACCTGGCGATATGGTAAATTAAGAGTTAATGTCTGACATTGTTTTCAAGATACACTTAAGTTTACAGTTATAAAAACGTTTTGAAACAGATAACCTTTTCTAAATGTAAAATTATTTCAGATTCCATGCATAGCTTTTTTGACTTTATAAACATCAATCTAGATAACCAGTTTTCTAGATCAGTGGATTAGATCTAATATTATAGTCAGATGGAAGTGGAACATAAGACCTCCATTAATCATCACAGTTATCAGGAACAGATCTAGATCCACATCATTCTCTTTTCTGACTCTTATCCCTGAATAATTAATCAGTTGTTTAATTTGTTCTTATAAGTTTGAGTTAGTGGTTGTATTCTTTCACTATGCCTAGCACAAAGAACAAGATTAGGCCTGTTTAAAGTTGTAAGAGCAAGCTTGAAAAATTGTCAATAATTGAAACTGTATAAATGTAATAAAATTGTCTTAATTTCATTTCTTAAAATTGCCAACCTTTTTTTTTTATACCACAAGGCCTATCAGTTTTTGTTATTCTATATATCTGTTATACTACTGAGAGAGTATATTTTTATGTCAATTTTATAAAGTAAATAATTAAATACACGTTCACAGATGGGACGCATTCAAAGTGAAATACACACATGCTAAAGACTCTCTTTACAGAAAGTACTGATAATTTTTACACCTCTTGTCAAGGATTAAGTTTGATTTAAATGCAGTATTGTAAAACTATGTAGTGGGACTGCTACACAAATCTTACTCTAAGTGTAAGAGTAAAAAGTTGAGGGAAGTGTCCACACTTGAAGCTTGAAGCTGCAGGGAAGCCGAGGCCAGCCCCACAGTGGATTGTGTCCTTTTCTAGCTGAGCCACAACCTCTTCATATGGTGTGGTCACTGTATAAGAAAGAAAAAATGATATTTGTCACAAAGAGAATGATTCTGGCAATACATTGAAAGACTGAAATAAAGTCAAGAAATAACTGTCAAAAGTGATTGAACAAGCAAGTTAAGAGTCACAGACCTTAGAAGTAATATGTGTAATAATGAGGCATTTTGAAGAATGGCCTTAGGAAAATTATGGAGGATATAAAAAATATTATGAAGGAATTTCAGTCTAAAAGAAGTACCATATTAATAATACTGCTACTGCTGCCAAACATTTCATTTTGCTGTGGTACTGACATGCAAAAGGAAAAGCAAAAGAACAATTAAAAAGGAAAAAATAAAGATGTAGAAACAGTTTAGGTTTAAAGAAGAAAATCATCATCATCAGGTACCTTGTCAGGAACAGACATTGGTGATCATGTTCCTCCACTCAAACCTATTCTCAGTTAACCTTATAAAGTTGTTATTGCTACCCTGCCTATTTCCCATGACTTAAGATTTTCAATAAAAGTTATTCTCTGTCTACCTCTAATGCGTTTGTCTTCAATCTTTTCAGTGATTGCTAAGTGTTTTAAACCCTTATGTCAGCAAATATGGCCTAAAAACTGTAGCTGCCTCTATCTAATGGTTTTAATTAGTGATCACTCAAGATAAGCCTCTTTCAGAACCAATTCATTTGACTTTTTTCTGTCCATGATATCTTCATCATTCTTCTGATAAACCACATCTCTACTGCTTCTAGTTTTTTTTCTATTTCTTTGTTTATTTCCCAACACTCACTACTACCATACAAAAGTACTGACCATACATATGTTTTAATTACCCTTATTTTGATTGTCATACATATGTTTCTATTTGCCAGTAATGGTTTCATTTTTTGCAAAGTATCTTTGGCTGTGGCTATTCTTCTACTTATTTCACTTGTGCATTTGCGATCTGATGTTATCAGGTGACCTAGATATTTGAATTTTATAACTTGTTTGATTTTTTTCACCTTTGCTAACGAGATTGCACTTGAGGTTAGAGGATTCCTTTGAGATGACCATACATTCCGTTTTCTTTACATTCAAAGACAGGCCTATTCTTTCGCTCTCCAAAACTACATTATCTAGAAGTTTTTGGAGTTGTTTGCCAGATTCTGCTATTAAAACTGTATCATCTGCATACCTGAGATTATTAAGATTCTCTCCATTTATTTTTAAGCCTGAAATATCATCAAGATTCCTTAAGATTATTTACCTATGTTAAAAAGATCAGGAGACATTACACATCCCCGACTCACACCTCTTTTGATGGGTTTGAAATCATTATGTTCACCTTCAATTCTTACAGATTGAGTCTGATCTCAGGATAAATTTCTAATTACTTTCAGATCTTTACCATTGATGTCTAATTTTTCTGGCATACGAAACAGCTTTACATGTTTTACTTAGTCAAAAGCTTTAGAATAATCAATGAAACAGAGGTGGAGATCTTTTTGCATTTCTATACATCTTTCCATAAGCATAGACAGAGTGAATATTGCATTTCTAGTCTGACAGAGTGAATGTTGCATTTCTAGTCCCTTTATCAGGCATAAAGCCAAACTGTTTTGGGGATATTTCTGTTCTTAAGACTCTTGCACATTCTATGCATCAAAACGTGTAACAGGATTTTTGTAAAATGGCTGATTAAACTGATTGTTCTAAGAAGTTCACATTCTGTTGCTCCTGGAGTTTTAGGCAGTACTAAAAAAACAGATTTACAAAGATCTTCTAGAATTGTACCTCTATCGGATATTGCATTGAGAAGTTTTGTGGTCAGAATATGTTGAGGATCTTTTTGAAGATAATAGGTACAACAAACCCAAAATAGAGAAAAACATAGAAGGCCCAACTATCCGTCAAGAAGAGGTAGAAGCAGCAATAAAGAGAATGAAAAATGGAAAAGTCACGGGACCCGATAATATACCAGTAGAAATAATCAAAGTATTGATAATTTGGGACAGAAGAATTAACTGTTATGAAATCAACAAATTTAAAAAAATAAGAAAAGGAAAAGAGAATCATACACTTAAGCACTCAAAACCTCCATTAAGAGATACAAACAAATATCTGAGATCTGGAAATTTCTGATTTGATTCAATGTCTATCTGAGCATTTTTACTTTTGTCAAACTTTTGTTTGTTACAGCCCTTTCAACAGAGTGAAAAATGACATAAAAATATACAGTGGAAAACCTCAAAAATCGAAGCCCTAATATTCGAATTTCTCACAAATCGAAGTACTCGCAATCTGAGGTTTTTTTTTCCTCTTTGGCTTTCTAGAGTTTGGACTCATTATTCAAAGTCAAAGAGAGTTGATTCTCATAATTCGAAGTCCACATTGCAACAAAACACAATAAGAAAAAAAATTGCTTTCCTCTCGCCACTCCCCAAACAGTGCCGATCACTGTTTTTACAAAGCTGGTATACTCCAGTGAGGGGAGCAAAGTGGGGTGCCGAATGTAGGTTTAATAGTTAGTGGTGTTCTTTGATCCTTACTTTTGCCCCTTTTAATAATTCGAAGTCTCATAACTCGAAGTTTTGGTCTATTCCCTGTCACTTCAAATTATGAGGTTTCCACTGTATGGCCTTTATTTTATTCTTTACTTACTCTTGAAAGATTTGCTGGCCCAATTGAAAAATCCATAAGTAATCCATGAAGAATGTTGCAATGTCATTGATTCAACCATACTCCATTTTACTAAACCAACAATGCTTTACATTCTTCACATTGCTTTCTTTCCTCTTGTTTTTGCAGGCAGCCATACTAGATTTTACCTTGAGCATTACAGTTTAATGATAATCTTTCTCAGACTAGAAAATAATGCTACACAATGCTGTAGGTTGCCAATACTGCATTAAACAACAATTTAATCTAGGTTTTATGCTGTTAGAATAAAATATGCATCCTACAAACACAGTCACAACTGAAGACAGAGACATTTGTTCATAAATTATATTTACACAAACCCACTGACTGAAAACACTGAATTTTACCTACCGCCATTGCGAGTTATGGGGCTCTCTGAGATCAAGTCACAAAACAGAGGGAGGTAATGTTTTAACTTCTGAGGCACTTCACTTGTATCCAGGAGTATATTAAGCTTTAAGAAACAGAAAAGTGCACTAAAGTATTTAATCAGTATAAGACAATTTGAGAATTTTAAAAAAATTAGCAGGATGATGTGATCTTTGAAAATTATTATTTCACTTTGCTGTCAATAGTATGTCAAGTGAAGGAAGATGAAACATTAAGAAATTGTCCTAAAATATTGGGCAAAATGCACAATTTTTTTTTACTTCTACGAAAGTTACTGAACCCTTTGCTAAACTGTTAGCTAAGATCCTTTTTTTGTATTCCACAAATGCTTATATCAAGTGAGGGAGGTCGAGTGTCAGTTTCCTGACAGAGGGGATTACACTGAACACCCACCTCAACAAAATTTGTACCCAGGTCATCCAGCATGAACCTAAAAGGCAGACCAGAGAGAGGAAACTTTTCATTGCTGTCGGTGTTGCCGGTTGCGCTGCCACTGATGTTCGTGCTTGGGTTGATGGTATGTAGAGTGATGCTGGACACACTGGGAGGGGTGATCTGAGCATGGACAGATGGTGGTGCTGGTCGCTGTGATAAATGCAATAGAACATGCCATCAAAGGATAGAATATTCAAATATTTTTAAAATACCGAAAATGAGTCAAAAATCATACACATTTTAGCCACCCATATGGTCTCAAAATTATATTTATATATGTAACAAAACTAGACTTAGGGTTGGCTATTGAACGCACGTCAACTCGAGAATTCAAGAATTAGCCAGTTAAGGGAAGTTTATTTATGCAAAGCGAACGAGAGTTCATTACGTAAACGAACGTGACTCATGTTCTATTTTTAGCCCAAGGATTTCCCTTATGTCTTCTCGAAAGAATGCTTGTTTTATTTTAGGATCATGATGTAACTTCCTAGATCTATATTTTCGAGCATTCTACGCTTGCATTCTGGGATAGATTTCCAGAAATTTGTAGAGTTTTCTTTTAGGAAAAAGTATAAATACCGGGTGAAGATTAGTAAAAGTATCACACAGAGAAGACACAGAGCAGGCAGAAAGTTCATAGAGATCACACAGAGTACTCAGAGTTCATAGAGATCACAGAGATATCAATGTATAACGATTACGCAGATTCATAGAGCTAGATCTAGTATTTTTACCGACGGCCTAAGTGAATATTGTTTGATTTGATTTCCTGCTGTTGAGTTAAATAAACTCAGTTTTTTACGTTTTCACACGATCTCCAGCGTTGCATTTTCAGCTAGATCTATATCGATCTAAAGAACTCAACGACCCAAATCAGAGATATTATCTACCTTTTATTTCTGGTGTTCGTGACGATATACTTTGCAGTGTGGAAAATTGGAAAGACATATAAAGATGGCCTCTATCATGAATCTATGTTTTTAAAGAAAAGAAATTTTATATGAGAATATTTTAAATGACAGATAATTTATGTGTTTTTGTATTTGTAAGCTGACATATATGTATATCATACTTTCATATGTAGTGGAAGGTTATGAGCGAAAATTCATTTCAGAAATTAAAACAAAAATGTTGCTTAGAGTTTCATCATCCTTTTTCAGACTTACAGAATTTTCCTCTTCAGCCTTCTCCACTTTTGCCTTGCAAGCTTGCAGCCCTTCCTCACCAAGCTCAGCTCTCTGTCTCTCCAGTCGCTCCTCCTCTTCCTTGCCCATATCTGCCCCAAGATCAATGCTAGGCTGGCCTATGATCTGTATATCAGAGAGAAGTGACAATGGTAGGTTACATGGCACTTAAATTATATAGTTTTGCATTTGTAAGATGACATATATATATTGATTTTTTTAACATTACTTTTCTTTTTCTGTATTTAACTGTAAGTTGACAGACTATAATTATCTGTGCAGCAATAATGAACAGCAAATTTTTTCATGGAAGACTGTTTCCTCATGATTATTAAAGTGACTTAAATTACTGAAGTGGCAACAGAAGACATTTTTCCAGGGTCAATATAAAATTCTAAGGTGACCCCTCTGGATGTTTGGCCTCTGCAGACCTTTACTTCGTTCCTTCACAGTAATCTTCACGCACCAAAGGGCAAACAAAAAGAAAAAAAAGAAGATCAAAACAAATAGCTACAGTTTGAAATTACTAATTGCCATTTCAGAGATATTGGCAAAGATTTGTTTTTCCATGTATGAAAAGAAAAAAAAGTATGTTGAATCAACATGACACCTTACCACCACCATAGGCTTGTCAATGAAGTATGTCTTCAACAGATTTAACCAATAATTCTCTGATTCTTTCTTCATCTGCTCACAAAATGCCACAGTATTCAATCTGCCATATAACTATGTAAAAAGAAAATGAAAAAAGAGGCCAAAAATAAAAGACGACCGATTCCATGTTTATATAGTTTGGGATAGAAAAAGAAATGATTGACACAATTACAAGTAGATAAGAAAAATCAGGGGCATTATTGACAAAAGAAAAAAAAAATTTTACAAAACATTGTAAATACCTACATATATAAACTGTGTATGTATTTACATTTAAAGTTTATGTACTTCAAATGAAAAAAAAAATTATGTCAAAATATCAGAAATTTCTTATAAATGTATTTTACAAATCCATGTGTACTAATTTTTTCTCTCTAGTTTTCTACATATATGTTTTATTTATGATAACATGAATATCTCATCTCTTATCTCAATTTCACTGCTTGAGGCTGAATTTTGTTGTTAATATTTAACAGGAAACTCTTGCAGAGTCTTCAACTTTTATAGAAAATTGCAATTTACTACTTACATCCTTTTCATCATCTCCATACAGGAAGTGGCCAATAATGAAAAAAGCAATAGAGTCACAAGGCATGTATTCCAACTGTAAATATAAAAACTCAATTATTACACAGGCAATATTGGTTGAGAGAATCAGGCTTCTATATCAGACATGAAAAGTTATAGTCAAGATAGATTTTTAAACACTAAAACTCACTTTGTTGTTCTGATGGTAAATACATAAGACAAAACAAGGCTCAATAAACATACAAATGGGTGACACTTTACAAACATGATTCTAAGAAATGTACAGCCAAATAAATGTATAAAAGTTTATTTATGAGTTAAAAACTCAAACACAACAAGACAAAATAATAAGAGAGGAGGAAAAGAAAGCATAAAGTGTCAACTGTCCAAATTCAATGCAAAACTTTGAAATAATTCGAAATTATATTGAATATCCAGAGAACCATGGTTCCAAGTTCCCTGAAAAATCTGATGCAAGTCTCATGCTATACTGTCTAGTTTTGTATGAAAAATAATGTTTCTCTTTTCTCCATTTATTCCTTGACAAAAGGAAAAACCAGACTATAAAAAGAAATTACTTTTTGAAAAACCCTGTTCCTCTTGAAATGATGTGTTACGAAAGATATCTACAAATGTTTTAAAAAGAGTATTAAAACAAACTTAGAGGGAAAACTTTAAGCTTGGACTCATGAAACGTAACAAGTAGGTATATTACATAGATTTACAGACCATGTATTTCACTGGAGTAATTGCCTCCATCAAAAATCCTTATAGAACCTAAGAGACTTTCATCCACATTAAAAACCTATTACATATAATTATTGAAGAGGGTTTTCCCAAAACTCAGTATCTGACATTTCCCTGCAAGTTATGAGCCCTATGTTATAAAGCTTTGGCAAATCAAAAGAAAATATATATTATCATATTCAGAATCATTTTATAAAGTTTAACTATGTAACTCATTATAATGAAACACTAATACCCTATATTGTTTTTAAATAAAAGCCAAGAACATTTTGTGAATATGAAATGAAGTCATATTTCATCATGATGCAGTTACTGAATTTGGAAATCACAATCTTTTCCTCTGAAAGGCTGAAATTTCAAATTGTAACAAATAACCTGCAGCTGTCTCAAAAACATCTCGCAACTTAAGACACCTGAATTTCAAAAGGAGGGCAAATTAAAAGGCTAGAGGCTTACACTACTGAGAGTATCAAGCTTGCGTCGATGAATTACGGTGTGGATTCTCTCCATGTCTATCTTCTCCTCCCCTGTGGCAATTTTAGTAAGAACTTCCATAAATCTGGTTGTAAAATTTAAAAAAAGATAAATAAATAAAACAAAAGAAATACACAGCAATTTTTTGTTTCAATATAAATTTTTTTTCTTGAAATAAGGAAAAAACTTACAGTTTGAAATTTTGCAGTGAGCAAGGAAAAGAAAAACATTTCTTAAACAACCGACACTGAAATCTTTTAATTTGCTTTCTTTTCTAATCCTAATCACTAAAGAGAGCATTGAAGAGAAACTTAAAAAAAAAATATGTTGAATCACTTTTTTAATACAATAAATTTCTTGCCTGCATTTTTCAATCATATGCTAGCTTCTTTATATATCATTATCAAAGAACTTATTTATTCTACTATGTTTGCAAGTCAATATTTATGCATGTGATTTTGACTTACTTAGCCTCAATCTGTTTTAATTTTTCAACTTCAGCATTCTCAAACGTGATGTAAACTGTCAGTTCTGAGTTCTCTATGATATTAAAATCAGCCTGAAATCCAAAAAGGATATTTGTACAAGCAAGTGATCAAAAACTTCCAGGATAAAAAGAACAACAAAACAAAGCAAAACAAAAACAATAAAATCCCTACTCTGTGAAATGTAACCAGAAAAGAGATGTTTTGTGCTATGCTTTGATCAAATTAACATATCCCAATTTGTCTATAAGCTTTGGTAGAGTCTTGCACGTTTTCAATAATAATCATAATTATTGCTTAAAACCTAGAAAGAGGGCTCTCAATGATACATAATAATCTATTTTCCCTGGACTCTTTTGTCTGTAAAATGTCTAGTTTTAGAGTGACACTACACATGCCCCTAAAAACATATAAGATGTTTATGGGAGTGTTTTGGTCTTGTTCCTTAATCAGTAATTTTTTTTAATTGATCCAATTAAATCAAATGTTACAAATCATGCTTTACAAGAAATAAAAATCAACAAAAAATGACTTAGCTGAGAGATGAAAAGCCTTGTGGTTAGTCAAGAGAGTGACAAAGACTAGATAAGAACTTATATGCAAACCAGCAACAGTAAAGATTTGCCTTTAATTGCCAAAGAAATTAATAACCAATCAAATAATACTCATCTCTATGATAACAAACATGGAGAGGAGGGCAAAATAAGCAAAAGCAGACAAAGGATAACTTGTTTAGAAAATCTTGAGAGGCCACAGAGGGAGAGGATTTGAATAATTATATAAGCTTGTTTTAGATCATCCAAGTGAAGAAATGAGTGGCATAACTACCAATGTCTGATAAGATGTGGCATTTAAATAGAAAAATTTTTTTTTTTAAATTATTGCAGTCATACCCCTCCAGCATAGGGATCCTCGATTTCAACCATATCACGCTGTATTGGAGCAATGACTGAGCCATCCAAGTAGTCTGTGAGGACGCTCAGACATAAGTGCTCATAGACAGCCTGGAACAAAAAAAAGAGGAGAAATATACTCGACGCTTTGATTCATTTTAATTATACGTGATGGACTGAGAAAAAGTTATTGATACAATGGAGATTTAAAAACAAATGGTTTGGTCAAGAAATGCAAGAATGTATGACGACAAAAAAAAATTATCTACCTTTGACTTGGGGCCTCTGAAGCCTATGTGACACATTCCGTATTCTTCATCCTCTGATGGGTACAATACAGTTTCATGTACACTCCCCTGAAGTGGCGGTACAGCATTCTGCCAAGGACGAATGAACTCTGGTCGCTTTCCCTGACACACAATAAATATAATAAAGAATCTTAAAGGCAAATTTTGAAATTATTTTGTTAGAAACTATCTCATCTATCTGCATTAATTTATCTCAAACCTTATCACAAACAAAACTCAGACCTGCCTACCTTGTTCACCAGTTTTGGGGGATCAAGATGTGAAAAATGGGGATTTTCAGCAAATTTGGGGGTCACCCCCCCCCCCAAAAAAAAAGCTGCGAGAAATAAAAACTTTAAAAAAAAAAAAAAAAATTATAATAATATTTTTTTTTTTAAAAAGCTGGAGTCTTTCTCTGGAAATTAAAAGTGACAATGAGTACAAAAGACAAATTTAGATCTAAATATATTGATCTATCTATCAAAAATAAGACAAAGTTTGAAATGAGAAGGATCTTAAAACCTCCAATTTTTTTTCTTTGAAATAGGAAAAAAAGAGTGTTGAAATCTTGACTGTGATCTCAATTCCACCTTTAATCCAGATTCTAGATTAGATTTGTTGTAAGATAGGCCTACACCTAATAAAAGCTTATTTCCCTAAATTTCAATTCATTTTCTAAAAAAAAAAAAAACAGGTCTATTGCAGGGCCTAAATTGTGCCTAAATTGTGCATCTATTGGATTATATTTTTCTATTCTAGTATTCAAAAAGATCGGGCTTTCTGTTTGGTATCTTGTTTACAATGGATGATCAATGTGACACATTTGTAACAGTTCTCTAGCAGTAAAAAAAAATGGATACCGGAAGTGATAATATTTCGGGATGTGTTCATTTAGTGAGATTTTTATGAGAAAAAAAAAACTCGTGAAAATCACTTGCTCTGTGTTTTTTTTTTTTTTTTTTTTTTTGCGGGATTTTTAACTGAACATGCGTGATTGCGGGACAGAGGCAAAAATGAGGGATTTTCCCGCAAGAAGCGGGGTTGTAGGCAGGTCTGAAAACTGGACTCTTTTCTGAACAGTTTCGCACATATTTATGTGTTTTTGCTTATACAATCACAAAATCACCAAATGATTCCATTCACAACATCAAACACAAATACAAAGACAACAACAAACATTGTACTGGCTACAATTAAAAAAAAGCCTTCTCACCTTTCCCACAATTTTCTTCTCCATTGGTTCCAGAACTTTGAATACATCCTCTGGTTTGATGGTACCACAAATAATGAGGCAAAGGTTCTCTGGGCGGTAGAAATCTCTGTGATACCTTTTTACCTGCCGACACAAACATAGACGATAGTATAAATCTTCTGTTTTTTAGGGTTTTTTTTCATTATTTCAATAATTTCTTTCCATACTCTTTCTACTAAAGCATTGAGACAACTTCTTTACAATTGGGACGAAAGATTGCATAGGTTCAATTTGATAAGATTAAAAATTAAAGAGCAACACATCCATTAGCGAGAAAATATTTTGCTATACCGCCTGTAAGATGATTTTTGTTTTCAAAAGACCAAATAGGCTAATAAGATGTAAAATCCTGATATTCCTAAACAAACAGCTCTTTGAGGTAGTTTGCCATTGCTTTTTTTTTTAAGTCTTTACTTTCACTAAGTACTTAAATACCTCACTGCCTAATTGATGTCATTGTATATTTAACTTTGTGTTTTCATTTTTGCATACACGTTCTCCAGAGACATAGGCATCAGTGAAAAAGTAGAAACAGGTATCCATGCCAAATATTGTCCATCTTTTCAAACCCATTAGATTTTTATCAGTATTGCTATAGTTCACATTTTCTATAAGGTAACACTCTTCATGCTGAAAAAAAAAACATCCCACGATAATGTAAAATAATAGAACTTGGGCTGTTGCCAGGATATTGAACAACAAAACTAAAATTTCCAACTAAATTTTGTGCATACAGCCCAAGCAGGACCTGGATTCAAACTGGTGTCAGATAAGATTCCTGCAGATTTCAGGGTAAAGGGTAAATAATCTTAGCAGCATTGTGATACCCACTTTATCATGAGTTGTGTTTTCCCTGAGATTGTGCATTATGATACCCATCTTGTTAAAAAAAAACTGCTTATCCTGAGAATGTTCATGGTAGCCCAGTTTCACTTTTTTAGAACACTCACTAGGATATATGGCATGCAACAAATACCGCATGTGTTTAGCTTCCTCTACTTGAACAATTTGGCACAATAGGGTACCCATCTCATCATGAGCTGTGTTTTCTCTGAGATTCTGCACTATGATAATCACCTTGTCATGAGTTGTGTTTTCTTTAATATTGCACATTCTGATACCCATCTCTTCATAATTGTGTTTTTTCCTGAGAAGGCACATTATGAAACTCACCTTGTCATGGTTTGTACTTTCTCTGAGATTGCGCATGATTCCCCCAGTCTCACTCTTGTAGCCACAATCTCCAGGATACATAGCACGCAGCAATGCCAGATGTGTTCGGCTCTCTCCACTGTTCTCTCTGGCCTGCATCTCACAGTATACAATACCCGAGTCATCACCGCAGCCATCAATATGGTGAACTTCTGTGATATAACCAGACTCCTACATCGGTCCGTCAATTATATAGATTAAAAAACAAAGAAAAATGTATTTTATTTATTTTTTGGTAACAAAAAGAGCAAATATGCAAGCAAATTAAAGCTGAACCTTTTTAAATTATTCATTCGTCTACTGTAATATAAGGGGAGAAAAAAACATTTACATCCTTTCACTCTTCTAATATTTGTGATTTACAAACTGAGACATCTCCTTGCATTTGTTATTAATTGAAAGATAAAGAAGGATCTAACATTTGTGTGAAATTTGGACCACTCCATGGAAACACATCAAAATACAAATAGTATTTTGGTATTGGGCATCTCTTTACATAAGAAAAAGTTATAAAAGTATTTCTAACCATAAATAAAAATCTAATGTTCCTGAAATGCTGTTGCTCAATGCTAATCATGTTCACTTTGCAAAACCTCTTTAATTTTTTAAACCAGGAAAAAACAAGAAAAAAAAACTTGTAATTAATCACCATAAAAAAATATGCTTCGCTTCAATTACAATAGTGGATAGAACAGGCTTTTAAGTGACAAATATTTCAAAACAAATTAAGTGAGGTTTGCATTATTTCCAAAGGATTGTACTTGAATAATTTGATAGGTGAATTGCAAAAATTTATAAAGCTGACGGTAAGCAAAGATATTTTTTGTACTTTTTAGACCTTTTTTTGTGCCTAAGGGGCTAAATTTTTTTATCGTTTAAAAAGTTATCTCATCCTTGAGCATTTCAAAAGATAAAAAAGCTACAGTTCAAAACTTGAATGTTGTGTTCGCCAAGATTTTCACTTGAGATTAATGCTCATTCCACCACTTGATTATAGAGCAGTGAAGTACATGCTTTTTTTTTTCTCAATTATACGAACTAACAGCATTGTGACAAGTAATGGATGGTGCCTCAAAAAACTTACCGAGAGTGTGGGGTACAAAATGTGATCCATATAGATGGGGAGCAATGTGAGAAAACCCTCAGAGCCAGCATTGGTCATTGTGTAACAAGTGTGATCTGTTTCAGTCCATGCATTTGTTCCTGATGCTAAACAGCGATTTGCAAACTGGTCCAAAATTCCCTGATTAAAAAAAAAGTACACTTGAAAAACCTACTCTAGTTCAATTTTTACAGAGCCATTGATTTACAAATTCCATCTCAACAAGAGCTACAAAAAAAGCTAAATTATGCATATGTTCTCCAGCTTTGATAATGTTGCTACATTGTCTGTGAGCATTGTTTAACCCTATCCTTACGAGGTGTTTTATTGTCATATTTGTACGTCGGGGGTATCTGAGTGCCCCCACATTTTAAATAACAAAACACCAATATAGTCTCATCTGTATGTGTGGGGTAACTGCGTGTCCCCATACCGTATATAGTAAAAAAATGAGAATGGCAATATCAATGGTCATATTGTACATTTCATTTTATCCAAAAATAGAACCTTGTTGTACACATTTAAGAGCAACAGTGATAATATGTAATCTTGTGTAACTCCTCTTTGGATTTTGAAGTCATTTATCGTCCCTGCCTCTGCCCTGATTTTTGCCATCTAGTTGAAATACAGCTCAGATAATGAAACAATTGATTTCTGCAGTTCAATCTTCCAGCTTTTGCCATTGCTGCCATAAGTCAAAGCAATAGCCTCATGGTGATGAATGAGTTTAATCAAGCCTTAACTAGAGTTTACCTTGTATGGGTAGTTCTCGCTTCCAAGAAAGACTAGGTGCTCCAGGGTGTGAGGTAAACCATCATCATCATGTGCCTCAGTAGCTATTGAGAATTGAAAGGAAAAAAAAATTGAAATCTAAGCTGCATAAAGAGCTGCACACCCTCGACAAAGTCTGACAGTTACATTATACATTTTCTTAAAATTTGCAAAACATCAATATTTTTCAAATTAACGCTTGAAAAGAAAATGAGGTTTGAATGTGCAGTTAAATATCTCTAAAACTGAAAATGATTTTAAACCAAAATGGCTTGCTAAACCAAAAAGATTATGTGGGCCAGCCTGCTCTATAACTTTTATTTTACATCTTTTTAAACCAAAGTAGAATTTAAGGTCCCTTAAGTTTGTGTTAAAAAGGATTCCAATGCATATCAAAAAGCTTTTATTTCACCCATTCAATGACATTTTGCACTGATGAAGTCTATACGGCGTAACCTTTGGATGTTGCTGTATCACTAATTACTTTGTGAGCACCGCTTAGTTTTCTATATCTAGTTGGCAACAGTCTGCTTCGTCCTTACCCATTATCTTGGGAATTTTCTATCAATACTTTCCAAAATGCTATTACAACAATGAAGCCATTTCAGTGCCATTTAAAAGGTTTCAAAGTTGCATGCAAATTAAGTTTGTCAGCTCTTAAAAATAAAGAAACACAATGGTCTTTTTTATTGAACTAGTAGTCTCTATATCTAATGAAAGTCAAAATTAATAGAAATTTTTAATATAGATCTTATAATTTTCATTGGGAGGATGCACTTGCATTTTATTTTCCTAACTGATCTCTCCAAATACATCTTTAAAAAAATACTTAGGAAATGTCTCTGTCCAGTCAAACTTGTGAGACTGGCGGTGAGTTTAGCTTTGCCACAGCTTTAACGTACTATTAATGAGATGCTGATAGTGATAGTGATTTTTGACAAATAAAATGTCACCAATTCTATTCCCCTAAAGAGATTATTGTGGAAAAAGACATAAAGTGACACACTCCAAAAAAGTTTGACATTAGTTAATGGAGCCCTGAAGCCACTTGGGATCTAAATACAGGTGACCTTTCTTTTTCAATGCTTTATTTTTTAAAAGATAAAACAACATTGCTTTCTTTATTGCTTTTAATTCTAGAAAAGATTTATTGAACATTTACATTTTAAAATCATTAACTCATGCTGACCTGTCTAATACTATCATAGAGCAAAGAAGTGGATCCAGTTGAATTAGACTAGCAGAGGTAGATAAAATAAAAGTGTCAGATTGTCTTGCCACCATTTAGTCTAGATGTCAGATTTCAACCAACATTTTTGGAACTAGATCTAGAGCTAGAAAACTTCTTTGAATAATCTTTATATCTAGATTTGGACCTTGATAATAGTTCTACTCAATAGCTTGATCAAATATTTACCTCCATGTATCTTTAAAAATACTCTCTAAAAGTTAACCATAAAGAGCAAGTGATAGAAAAGTAAACTTTACTTTTCGCCCTAATTGAATACATAAACAAAAAAGGAAGGAAAAAAAAAGGCTATTGTTTGGTTTCCTTTAATTTGCCAAGCCATACAAATTGTTAACAACCAAAGAGCCAACAGTCTCTTTGTGTGCAAAAAAAATTATGTGAAATGGCTATTCCAAGCAGATTTCTGGATTTGAATTTATTATAGTCTATCTCCTGACAAATTTTAGTAATTTTCATAAAAAATCGATGATATTACAGATCATAAGAAAAACATGAAGTTTTCACAAAATTTATATTTCGTAAAATAATTCCAGATGAAAAAGAACTGCATCAAAAGAAAGACTGATGTTCTGATGCCTAGCTAAATATCCTTTTTACAATATATTATATGAGTGTTTAATGCATTTTAGCTAACTTGTCTATCATGCAATCAACTAACATTGCATAGAGAGGTTTAGAAGTGGCTTGTTTATATTTGTAAAGTATCATCAAAAAAACTTTGTATACAATCATAAATTATAGGTAGCTGTCAATGTCAGTCTAGAAGAAAATTGCACCCATCGTATCCACAGTACTGGAATCAAAGAGAGGACTCGGGGCAGTAGGAACTTGATCTAGCAGGTCATCTTCATATCAAGCTGTGCCCAGCATGACACATTAGTTTGCAAGCCTTAGTAAGAAGTCTTGATATGCAAAATGAATTTAATTTAAAAAAAAGTATCATTTAAAAACAAAAAGATTAGGGCCTTAGTAAGAAGTCTTGATATGCAAAATGAATTTAATAAAAAAAAAAGAATCATTTAAAAACAAAAAGATTAGGGCCTAAGTAAGAGGAACCCCAAAAAAAAGAACAAATTAAATTTGTATGTTGGATATTAAGGTCTTGTCAAAAATTTTTAGCTAAATAAGAAATAGGCCTTAATCTGGGATTTAATGAGTTCATGTGTGAAAGAAAGTCTACTGTTACTGTCAGCATAAAAATGAAAGTAGAAAAGCAGGAGAAAAAGGAAGTATGCGGGGGGCGCGGGTATTTTTGGGATACATATTGCCTTTTCATTGATAGACAAGATTGCTCTAATATGTTTGTATTTTTGAAAAAAAAAGTGAAAATTCAATTATCTAGATTGGGGTCTGGGCATTATAAAATTTTAAATTTAGAGCGTTGATAGAAAAAATTTTGAAGTGACCATTTTCCCAAACATTAGGCAAACTGAACGCAATGGTACTTTAAGGGACCCGTGTAGTATGAGTACAAGTATGCCTTATATTGAACTCTCTCTCTCTCTCTTTTTCTTTACAAAAATAATGCATTCAGGAAAATAAAGTCGGACTCTAGATCTATAAATCCAAACGTTTGGGAAAATAAGGTCGGCCAAAAATTTTTTTTAAAAGCTTGGAAATCAGAATATCTAGATCTAATCTAGATCTGTATTGAGTCCTATAAGCATATAAGATCTATATCTAGATTCTATACAGTATCAATAAACTATCTGTGTCATATTCATTCAATGACCAGATGCGCATGATTCCGAAAAATCTCGTCTCTCTTGCCTCAGTGTCTACAGAGACGACAGTTCCGATCTCAGACGACATTTCGTAACTCAAATATAAAATATCAAATATAAAATAAATACCGAGGCAAAGATATCCATTCACGATTGGACCGTCCACCTGAGCGATGCAGACAGTAAGGCCTGTTTCTTTTGAGATATATTTTGACACTGGAATTTTTCCATTGCAAGTAACCTGGTATTGTAGCTCAAAATTATTCATGCTGGATTGATGTAAGCGAAGAATACTTTCGCGTTTGGAGAAATTATAAGCTTTCAATCCAGTCCTCAAAATTCGTTTGAGGTTGCCAAGGGAAATTGTAATGTTTATTCTCTTTTAAGATCCAGTCTGATTTTACTAAAAGCTCAAAAGTTTTCGAAAACTGTCAAAGATATTTTTCACGTTTACAAGATAAAGCCATACGATACATGAGAGTAAGCTCCCCTGACGCAGTGGTGTCACGTTTGGTTCGCAGTATAATTATATATTTATTATTATTTTTTTTATTTCTATTATTATTGTTATTATTATACAATTTTTTTTTATTATTATCAAGACCAAAATTTGTCCATATTATATCCACTTGAAAATTTTTAGATATTTTCTCAGCTAGGTAATTCTAATATCCATAATAAAAGTTACATTCACCACGAAATACTAGATCTACTATAGCCTTCATTTTGTTCTCCTTGATGCTGTTTGCCAGCATTTCGTTGTAGAAGATGTATGATTAATGAAACTCAATTTATTTTACACCGTCTTTGCCAAGCTCATAATATTTAACAAATCATCATCATCATCATCATCATCATCTTCATCATCATCATCATCATCATCATCATAAGCATCATCATCATCATCATCATAAGCATCATCATCGGGGCGTCGGTGGCACTGGCTAGCGAGTCCACCCTGAGATCTGCAGGAACCCTTGGGTCGCGGGGTCGAGGTCCTGAAAGCCTGAGATCACCTTGTTGTGGACTGTGGACTGACCTTATACAAAACCATCATCGTCCTCCTCATCATCATCATCAACTATTGTATTGTATTAAGTTAACGCACTTAATTTTTTGTTATATTTATAATTGAGATACCGGTAAATGTATATTGTACGACCTGAGTACTGACCCTTAATCACACATTATATTCGGACTAAGTGTAGGCCTATAGTTGAGAAGATATAAGCTTTTATAGTTGGGCTTTTAACAGAGCATAGTGGAGACTGCAGAGGTTAGTTTTGCTCTTGCAAATTGCTAATTAAGCTGTTGAACTATTACCAAGCTTTTTTTTTATTGCAAAAGTGATATGAAATCTCATTAGAGGGCGAATTTCGCAAATCTGTACATTTGAGCACGGATATATTATCTCAAAGAATTCTGTATGAGTTTGAGACTCGCAGCAAGAGTCTTAGCCCAAATTGTAACATTTATTTTCACGTTGTTTCCTCTATGTGGAACACATTTTTGTGAGCCCTTCAGTTTAGTGATAACGTAGGGGGCTATCGACTTTATATATTGTGCCGCATTTGTTTAAACATTGGCGCCTGTCTATCACATATGTGTTCGTTGACTTTTTTTTACAATTGGGTAATCACTAAGGTGAAGTGAAAGACAAGTGTTCCTTGTTGCCAAGCCTAAACTGCTAGCCTAGTGCCTATCCCATGATGGTTCCTGTAGCAGCCAAATCGTCCCAGTTACTGCCTTCCCCTTTCGTCCAAAAGTCCATGCCTAAGCCGCTAGACTAACGCTCATCCGTTCCTGGTTCCTAAATTTTGTGAGGCAGCCTAATCATTCAGTCTACAGTTGCTGCCTATCTTGTTCATCCAGAAATCGTACGTGGCAAATCACGGATACATGCATTCTAAAGAGGCCTCCAATACGAGAGAAAGGCTTTATTTTCTTTATCTCTAAAGAAGAAACATAACATAACTATTAAGTTCCCGTGTATGTAATAAAGACTTTAGGATAGTGCCCACATTGATTTTATTTCTCAGACAATTCCTAAATTTGAAATAGTCATGCAGCAAGGGTAGCGTTGCTCTATTTCACGGGCTGGTAAAAGGCGCCCTTTTATCTGAAGTTAGGCGCTGGAGCCGAGTCTTGGGCCTTCTGCATAACTCGTCGGGGGAACGTGCGCAACATGTTTACTGCTGTAGGCTATTCATAGCCCCTCTGTCCTGCCGCCACAGAATATCGACCAGGGATATTGCAACCAATCATATGGGATGAACAGTGGGGGTCCAAGAGGGGGCACTTTTCAGCTTTTCGGCCCATTAATCCAATGCAAAGCCAGGTTTAAGGAGGGGTTGGTGCCACTTCGGGGGCCCATGCTAAGAATGGCACGTTGCATTTTCGCTGAGGACTGACGTCTTCTTTATTTGCAAACGTTGCGAGCTGCAATTCTCTGCCATTGATCTGAGAAGTATATTTTCGACAAAAGTCCTGCTCATGTACTAAAACGGTTTCCTTACCGTCCTCAGGCTGTGCGGCTTACACACAGCTATGAGCTCCAGGAATGGTGTACTCTGGAGAGCTCCCAACCCGAGTCGCAGTGCAGCGTTCTGAATGCTGTCCAATTTATCGAGGATCGTCTTGCTAGCTCAGACTAGACTCGCATATTCGAGCATCGGTCCTATGAGCTGGCATAAATCATTCTCAGGGACTGGGACTTGGCGCCTCAGTTTTTTCCTGCCAGCTTCTGCAAGATCACGTTGTGTTCCCATAAACTATTGGCCACGTTCTCGATCTGGCTCACGAGACGTAGTCGTGGGTATAGCGACACGATATGATACTTTTAAGGAATTCTCCCCCGATTTTGATATCGAGATCCTTCCTTGGCACCGGGTTGCTTAGAGGTATACACAGTTTTACTCGTGTTCACCTGCATCTTCCAAAGCTCATAAAAGCACTTAAACGAAGCGAGCCCCATACTGAGTGCTTCGGTAGCCTTATAATTATTTGTATTTTACTGCTAGAGGCTTATGTCGTCTGCATATCAGAGTTTTTATTGATTTTGCTCATGAAGATTAGAAACAAAATGCATCTGAGGGCGTTTCCTTGGGGTAGGGCCTCGGCTATCACTCAAATACGTGACAGTTTTTTTATGCTAGTTCGGATGGAATGTCCTTTAGGGAAATCTTTTAGCCATTGGTACATTTGACTCCATTGGATGCTCCTGCAACTTCACATACATAACGCTGCGCCACACTCGATCTTAGGCTTTCTCGAGATCGAAAAAGACAGCAACAGTGTGGTACTTTGCTTGCCATGCATTAATGAGACATTCAGTAAAATGGGTTAACTGGTCGACCGATGTTCTGTGTCTCCGAAATCCTGACTGGGACTCGTCAAAGCAAGCGTTATGTAGTGATGCAGCGAAGTGTCCATTATTCGTGCCATGGACTTGCTGATCACAGACTGAGCGAGACTGGACGGTAACTTCCAGCCGCCACCGCGCACTTGTCCTTCTTCAGGATTGGTATTAGAATTGCCATTCGCCAGGCGCGCTTCTCCAAGTGGAGTTGAACAAATTGAGCAAGGCTTTTTTCGCACTCGGTCCCAAATGGGCTAGCAGTATCGAGCTCTATCTCAGTGAGCTAGACAGAGGATTGATCACTGCAGGTCTGCGTTCCAGTGCTTTCTTTAACCTGCACATTCAACGGGCCGCGACTGAATCTCGAACCACTTTATTGACCTTCGAGAAGAAACTTTAAAAGCATCCGGCCCGAACTCATTTTTTAGCCTTTTACTTTCAGAGGCTCCACGCGAGCTGTGTTGTCTTTGCTACTCACATTTTGAATGAACTGCCAGGCAATTCACAGGTCCACAGTTGAATTCAGGTTTTCGCATACACGCAGCAACTCTTTCGGTGCGCCCCGGCCAATCCTCTTTACCCTTCTGCAGAGCGCCTACTAGTGACCGTTCTGGGCTGTACACATTCAAACTTTGCTTTGCTTGCTTTCCAACTAACTGGGCAAGTTCCCTTGTTCATAAAGGTGAATACTTGCGGATCACACCACAGAACACTCCACGTCTAGCGGTTTATAGCATCGCTGGGATAAAAAAAAACTTCACCCGCTTCATTCATGCGTACGTTATCAAAGTTCGCATTGCTAAGGCCTGGTCCAGTACTTCACTAAACTCTGCCCAAATCTGGACTTGCTGTCCCGCCCTGCGCCTGTGCACACCTGTTGATGATGATAGAGCCAATAAGTGATAGGGGTTGACGTCTCCGAGTAGGGTAACCCGGGGCACGTTGTAACACTTTTTTCTATAAGGCCTTGCCAACAAGTGGTTTTTGTGCATATTGCTCGTAAG
>BLXT01001848.1:2314623-2328692 GCA_019648995.1 Plakobranchus ocellatus
CGGTGTAAATCTTACTTTTCGCCCCGATACAGGTGTGTTACAATTTACCCCGTGTTACAACGTGCCCCGGGTTACCCTACATTTCCATGGTGGACTCTGCGAGATCCGACGAAACCATTGAAATATCCAGGCTATACAAACTTACTCTGGAATGTAGATAAGTGGTTTCGGACCTCCCTGTCACAAGGGAAGTCAAATTCGGCACGTTCATTTAGATCTACCAGCCATTCCCCTATCGCGACACATTTACCACAACTCGTAAGTAAAGATTTGGTAGTTTTGCTCCAGGTGAATCATGTTTGTTGACCCTAGTAAGGCTTCTTGGTGGTGCAGTCTCGACATAATTGAATGACATATTTGCGTTATATCAATAGCACTAATATTATTCTTTTCATGCAGTATCGTTTTCATAATGGATTTTATTATTAATACCTTTTATTTCATGCACTAGTCTTTCCTGCTCAACTATTGCATGGAGTTCTATCTGCCACCATTTCATCTACGTTTGTGTGATCCGTAACGACCCGAGTCTAGGATCTAGCAGAAGATCTCTGCTGTTACAATCATCATCACCACCACCATCACATTCATCATCATCATCATCATCAAAGCCTCTACCACTGTAACGGCACCACGACCACACAAATTTGAGGATCTAAGTGAAACTTATTTTTGTTGAATCTTTCTCTCATTTCATATATGATTGAAGATGAAAAAAAAAAAAAAAAAACCCAGCCGCAGCAGATCATATTGGGAATCACTAATCAGTTGACAAAAACGGTTTGAAGGAACCCCCAAACTTTATATTAAGAAAAGTTAACAACTTTCCTGTATCAGCAACAAGGATGGGTGAAGTTTTCATTTTTTTTTTTACTTCTCTCGGCGTAATGCATTCTACTCGTGAAAAATAGTAAAAAGATTTGAAATTATTTTTAATAAAAAAATAAAAAAATTGCACCGAGGCATAAGGATAAAGAGAGAGAAGGAGGAATGCATAAACAAAATACTAAAAGAGAGAAGAAAGAGAGAAAAGTGTCATAAGTGAAAGATATAGCGACATAGCTGAAACAAGGCACACATGTCCTTTAGATGCCTAAAAATGCATTAAGCCTTGACATCTGCTCAAATTTAAAAATATTTTTAATAACAATTCTTCATGTATTCAAAAATAAAATAAGCGGTTGCCCAATTCATAATCCACACGAGACATGAGATAAGTTTTTCACATAGAAAAATGCCCAACAAATTATGAATAAAAGAGAAGGCAAACATATCATCTTAAAGCTGCTAACAATTATTGTCCATACTGTTGGGAGGAAAGGGAGAACCAAAAAAAAAACCAAAAAAAAGTAAGAGTGACCATGGAAAAGGGAGCTTTTCAATCCGGAAATGAAATGAATGATAATGTCAAAAATAACTTGTAGACCTACCATTGTAGTTTAACTTGTAAGAAATATAAACCAAGTAAAAAAAACAACAAAAAACGCCACCTAATTTTCATGTAGGCCCTCTGTACCTGAAGGGTTACTCAGTAAGATTCTCTATACCTGCTCATTTTGTCATGATTATGTAATGAAAATCTGTCTAATAACCTTAAAATGTGTCCACTGCTGGTTCATGTTGAACAGAAGTTCATGGCTAATTGTACAAAATAAAATCTTGTGACCGGCCCAACTGAATAGGGAGCTGCACTTTGAACACCTTCCCTCACCGATAAAACTGAAAGTTGCATTGAAAAAACTAGAAATTGTGAAAATTAGATTGGAACATCTAAAATAAGACAGGGTTTTAACTTTTTGAAAAAAAAAAAGTATAAAGCAAACAAAGAAACAAAAAAAAAAAAAACTAATTAAAAATTGCATTTTCTCATTCATAAGTTTTACATGCAAAATTAAATTTGTCTGGATGGATCGTCAACCAAGATGTTTGGAAACCTCAGCAAATATGCCTCGTGTCTGTTCTGACCGACTCAGCCAGTTTATAGATGTGTAAAATGAGCAGCTTTTAGAGGGATTGCTAGAATATTGATCCTCTACTTAAAGTTTGAAACAGAAAGAAAAAAAATAACTTTAATTCCTTTAATTTGAGATCTCCATGTTGCTAATCTACAAGCTAAGTCTTTGTCTCTCTCTCTCTCTCTCATACTCAATTTATTCTTTCCCCCAAAAAACTATTCTGAGCACTACAAGAAACAAAAAACAATGAAGGTAAGACGAGACATCTGAAAAGATCATTTATTCATAAATGTAATATTTTTCACTATGGTAATATACATTTTGTGTTAAGTATATTATATAAATAAAAATGTCCATTATAATACACGTTGTTGAATAAAATAACAGCATCATATTGAATCATTTATTTTGAATACCATACACCAATATTGAATAACATCATTTGCAAAAGAAAAAAAAAATCAACTAAATAAAATCAATAAAAAAAAAAGAATGAAAGAAAAAGGTTGAGTCATTTAAGATCTACTCCAAACACAAATTGGTTATGAAATGCATGTGGACATGATAATGTTGATGGAGATGCACAATTTCTTAAGTACGCTTGACCCACAAAAGATATCTCACAAAGCCACATAAATGATTCCCATAATTGCCCTCATCATAGAGTACAGAAGACAGGTTCTGTCCCTTATAATAAAAGTTTAAGTTTTACAAGTTTTCCTCCCTTAAGTTTGCAAGGAAAGCATTGACAAATAGCGATATATTGCCTTCTGTCCAAAAAAAATCAGTAAGCCCACTTTTGTTCCTAGTTCCCTCTCACAGACATTTTTCTGATATATGAAATAAAATGTAATTTTTATTTTTTAATTCTTCACTTTGTATACGCTACATGTAACAACCAACAAACAATAGGAATAATATAAGACATGATGATCTCATAGATGAAATCCAAAGGAGGGAAAAAGCAGACCTCAAAGGTCTGACAATCTGCCTGTCGGTCTACATCTTCCCCTTCCCAGCTGCCTGCCTGTCTATCTCTTACATGCTACTGATCCTATCAACTACATAATATACACTGTGCTGAGTTAACCTGTATTCATATACACAGTATTCTTCAGTCATTGAAAATAAAGGTAAGAAAGATTAAGTTAATGAAAAGACTGGTTCTATCTTAAGCACAGTTGCTTCCTGACAAGACCCACTTGCAATCATTGAGTTTGATGTAAATGGATATCACATGATCTTTTTCCTTTCATTTCAAAACTCCATTCTCTATTGAGAGAGGAGCAAAAAAAAAACCCGTTACACACTCAGGCTGAATGGGTTATCAGCAATTGCTCAACAGTGGTATAAAGCAGAAATGTTTGGACAGGATTGAACAGATACATTGATTAAAAAAAAAATGTTTCTGCTGCATTTCAAAAAGGTTTGACCTTTCAAATTTCCAAGAACAATCTTTTTTTTTTTAATTATATCTCTGACTGTTTGATGATGACTGCGAACAAAAGACTCATCTTATGTGTATGGATCACATAATTGTACATTGTACTTTTAAAGGACATTGTTTGTATTGTTCTATTTATGTAAACAAAAAATACAGTGCAGTTTGAAGACACACTGCAAATGAAAGAGTTAGTTAAAAAGACTGTGGATCATCCATCTACTATTGCCCATGCAAATCATCCATCTGCAACCACCCAGGAAGATTGTCCATCTGCTGGCATCCTGAGCAATCATCCATTTACTGGCACCCAGGTGGAAATCAAAATAAAGAAACACACAAAAGGAAGAAAGATTCAACGAAAAGATCAAAGAATATTTTGAAGCAGAAAGTCTGGAAAGTGATGAGCATCAGAATCACACTATTACTAGGAATACAATCCCAGCAGAGAAAGTTGGAAAACCATGCACTTGTACAAACAAATGTTTTGAAAAAATTAGGACTTCCTGAGACAAACAAAATATTTTCTGAATTCCACTTCATTGAAATAAAATTCTTCAAGATGCTCATCTATTTGGTTGCATCACACCCAATACATATAAGAAGGTCAAAAGAGAGTTTAAAATTTAAGTTTATGTAAAGGTCTCTACAGCTGAACTTTGTGAACAGTATTTTGTTCCTTCCATGGCATTGGAATGACTCACTTTAAATGAATAAGAAAATGAGATTTGACAACTGCACCAACAGGCAATGGAGGAAAGCATGACAATCAATCATATTTCAGACGATGTAATAAATCAAGTTAAGGAACACAACCATTCTTGCCCAAGATTTTAATCACATCTCTCACACCTGCTTGAGTGCCTCAACATCGAGCAGATGTGATTGCTTTACTTACAAAGATTTGAACCTCTGGAAATGGACAAATTCCAAAAAGGCAAGAAAAATGAAATGCGTTGGAATATTCATTCCACAAACAAACATTTCTGACAGAGTTAACCTTGCATTTGGACAATTAAGAACAGACACAGGTTCCCTGTGTAATAGATTACAGAGCAAGATTGCCACACCTGAAGATCCAACCGAAACTGACGAGCTAAAAGCTAAAAAAAATGCGCACATTGCAAAAGAAGATGAACCGTATGATCTTACAAGGTAGCTACAAAACCAAACTGCCGATGATGACAATATTGTTTGTATACCTTTGACTTTCAATAGAATTTACCATCCCCAACTCGCACTCTTGTGATATAATCGTTTCATATGCTCTGGACAAAAAACTTTGCCTGCCATGACTGTAAAAACATGTGAGATCATGCGTCTTTAGAATAAAACAACAGCACAGAGAGGATCATCTGAAATATGTTCATATTTAGCGCATACTCTCTAAAACAAGAGAAAAAAGGAAAAAAAACCCCTATTTTTTCAGTGAATGTTGCAGCGGCCAAAACCAAAACAAAGGTGATACATCTCAAAGGAACAAACTCGAAGTTGAACAAAATAATAATGTTTGCCTAAAGTTTTGTAGAGCAGTTTTGAGAACAATTTTGTTGCATTTCCTTGAAAATTATTTTATTGAAATAATGATATTGAACAGATTTAGAAACAGAACATTTTAAAATTAATGCATATAAAGAAATGAACAGGCATAAGACCGACCACTGAACACAATTCATGGTAAATAAGTAGTTTGTTCTTTTCTCATATTTTGACATGACACACATTTGTGTGACCCATATATACAAAATGAGTAATTTGTAAGCAAGTGCCTAACAGGGATACAAAATAAACTAGACAATAGGGGTTGGAGATATTAAAAAAAAATAATGTCTCTGCAGATTTTTAAGAAATGACCTTTTTGATGTATGAAGTTAAAAAAAAAATTTTTTTTTAATATTTTGAACTATTTCAAATCTATTGCTTTACACCCCGTTTGGCTATTCCTTAAAAAGACCCATTTCATATGCGTAATTTTCATATATTGGGTGATCCATTGATTGCTCAAACAAATCGCAGATTTCTATCAGCTTAAAAGTAGAGCAAATAAAGCCCAGCACATGTTGTGCATGGTTGGTTACGCATACAGCATTTATAAAATAAGACATTTGGAGAGAAAACCAACACATTTTCATCGAGTAAAAGATGAGATCACCTCTGATAAACGAAACTCCTGCTTATACTATACTAAGTTATAGAGAACTCATTATCAAATCTTGGTTGTTAGTTATTTGGTATATGAAATCTCACTGCTTAAATACAAATCCAATACCTTGTCTCAGAAGGTTTTACTTCTTTAGAGCATTCCACTGAAATCTAAATTGAAAAAAAACTAAAGGAGAATAAAAATCAAATCTAGGCTTCATATATATATAATAATACCATGTCACCATGTGCCCATATCAAACATAATGAGTATGCATTGCATTTTAAACATTTTAAATCTCTGATGTAGCCTGAGGCTATTGCCACTGAGCTTAGAATAGAAGCATTGAAAACTGGATAAGATAATATGTTGATTCTGTACCATATTGAAGTAAAATGTGCTGAAAGAAAATTTGAAAATGTGAAAATATCACATTTGCCTCATTTTTGCTCAAAAATATTCTGTGGATTTATAGTGTTGAAAATGCAATGCATGCTCATTAGGTCTGATATTCATACATGATAATAAAACTCACCAAATTGACATAAAAAGAAAGTGGAAAACATCATGAATATTTTAATTTTTTATTATGATACATTTAAATTACCTTTGTTTTTTAAACTTAACTTAATTTTTCTCTGTTTCCTTCTATTGTATTTTATGATGCAAAAGCTGCTGAATCTCAAAAGTTTTGTCTAATAAAATTTGTATTTGGTTTGGCTGTTCAACCTTGCATTGTTTGACAAAAAATGATGAAAGTGCCCTTTTTGCTTCATTATTTAGTTCTTTTAAGCTTTTATCACCTATGATACATTTATATTTTTCTTTGTAAACAGCTATCTCTCTTTCAGTTTTGCAATCCACAGACAATTCATCCAAAATTTTCTTCAATGGAAAGATTTTTTGAAAAAAAAAACAACAAAAACCAACGAAAATTAACCAAAAAAATCCCACTAAATGGACAAAACTTCTTCCAATTCATGGTCAGAAAGGAGTTTGCTTTGTTGAAACTACCTGGGAACAAAAGTATGTTTGAATTATTTGAAGATAAGATTTAACGAAATAAATGAGCAGGAAACGACAGTATGATCATAGTATGATGAAAATAGAGCAATTGCATGAAAGCTCATGAAAGCCGAGCAGAACGTCACCAAAGGATAAATTAGAAAAATTGAGGTTTTTAGATCGATGATTATTCCTTTAAAAGCAAACATTGATATAAATTTTACATGCATAATCAGTGATCTCAGGATTGTGATTTAGGAATTTCCTCTATGTCGCCACTAAAGGATACATTTATATATGCTGAATAAGCAATTCACAATTGACAAGGAATAAAAATAACTCTTTGAAACAAAGCACATAAAAAAAACCTCATAACATCATCATTATTGAAGCAGCACTGGTTTTCTTTGTGCCCTCAATAACCAGAGTTGAAATGATGTTGAAGCTGAATTTCACATGATATAAAAACCATTACAGATGATTCACATCTTGCTCAGACACCAGATAACAGGGCTTAATTAAAAAAGCCTTGACCACATGCCTAATACAGATGATTCACATCTTGCTCAGACGCCAGATAACAAGGCTTAATTAAAAAAGCCTTGACCACATGCCTAATACAGATGATTCACATATCATTCAGATACCAGATAACAGGGCTTAATTAAAAAAGCCTTGACCACATGCCTAATACAGATGATTCACATATCATACAGACACCAGAAAACAAGACTTAATTGAAAAAGCCTTGCCTAATACAGATGATTCACATATCATACAGACACCAGAAAACAAGACTTAATTGAAAAAGCCTTGACCACATGCCTAACTTTTTACTCAAAATTCTTCTCAGAATAAATACGAGTATCTGGCACAGTTTGATAGTGAAATCTTAAATCTAAAAAAAAACAAGCACACCCCCTGGCATTTTTCAGAATTTGTAAGACAGCTTTGTTTCAATATATCTCATGAATATACATCAGCTTTATGTGTTTTATAATGTAGAAAGCCCTTAAAACAATTGCGTTCATTCATTCATCAAAAATAACAAAAATTTCAGGTGTGAGAATGACATACATGTATAATATATGGCAGATCATTATGTATAAAAAATGTGATCCAAATTAACAGGCCAAGTTAGCACATACTGCCTGACTGATATAACCAAAAAAAAAAAAAAAGCCGAACAGCAAGCATGCTAATAAATGATATCACTAAAATTTTGCAACTTTGATCTCATAGTTAACATCAAGCAAGCAAAACAATTAAAAATAGGAAAAAAAAAATAAATAAAACACACATTTAAGTAGAAAAATGTTGGCACTTATTTTCAAATAAAAAAAAAACATCATGAAATGGATGCAACCTTTTTTTAAAATAACAATGATTGAATTAAATTTTGGTGCAAAAAAAAGGGCAGGAAACTATTGCTTACAAAGCAAAAGGAATTAATTGATGACGTTATGAAAAATACATTGAAAAAATAATTTAAAACTTATACAAATTATTTGATAATTAATGCCTTATACCTTCTTTGGCAGAACTGCAAACCCCCTCTGTTTGGACAAAAATTTCCCCAGTATCAAGCTCTTATCCTATGTGAGTTAAAGTCTGTCCTAATGTTTCTTCCATTATGTTTGCTGATAACACCCTGTTGCTCATATTTTCTCTCATAAATTTATAATTTTGAGCTGAACTTTCCCAATTCTAAGCTGACCCTTCTTCCCAGACTAAGTTTTGAAAGGTCAATACTATTAAATTTGTGTCACATAACATTTTTAGTTTCAATCAAGTCACTACTGGCACTGACACTAGTATTGATCGCAATTTGGGCTCCAGAAAATCCCAATCGATCATGGGTTCTCTTTATGCTGAGTTATCAGCTCAGGTGACTGCCATATTGATCTTTCAACACTGTCAGTTGGTTTTGAAAAGTAAAAAAAAAAGAAAATTCAATAGCTTTCAAAGGGCCAAATTTTTTCAAGGCATGAAATCATTGTCTTTCTGGCTTACCTTCAAACATATTTCCTGGATTCATACTCTGAGGTAAAATCAACATTTGTGATTGGTTGATTATTTTGGCGATCATTGTTAAGTTGGCCTGATGCTAACAGAGAACATGAAATACAAAAAGCAGAGTATATCATGTAATCACCCTAGTTAATTTTTAAAACTTATTCCACCAAAACAAAAAAAAAAACAAAAACAAAAACAAAAAAAACCCATTAAGAATAAAATCAGAACAGAGAAAATAAAACAAGTAACAAAAAAAAAAAAAAAGAAAGAAACAACACACAAACCGACTTGATAAAAGACAAAAACAAAAGTTTAGAAGATGAGAGAAAAAATATACACAAGCCATCCAGTAAGTTACACTTCACATAGGCAAGATGCGCAGAAATATAAAAAAATTGGAACAGCTAAGCAAAAACAAAAATATAAATATGAAATGAACAAGTGCAACGGCTGTGGCACAATCATGCTGGATAAGAATTCTCTCTATTGCCGTGACCAGGCAGAGCCAAGTTCCTTGGTTGAATTGGTTCATGCAACATGACATGCGTGGACAAGAACTCTTTCCGAGGCTGTAGCCAGGTGAAACCAAGTTCCATGGTTCATGCAACATGACATGCGTGGACAAGAACTCTTTCCGAGGCTGTAGCCAGGTGAAACCAAGTTCCATGGTTCATGCAACATGACATGCTTGGACGAGAACTCTTTCTGAGGTGTAGCCAGGTGAAACCAAGTTCCATGGTTCATGCAAGATGACATGCATGGACGAAAACTCTTTCCAAAGCAGTAGCCAGGTGGAGCCAAGCTTTATGGTTCATGCAACATGACATGCTTTGGCTTTGATCACAGCAATCACAGTTCACAGGTATAAACATCACGGTTGGTCAAAGATCTGGGAAAAAAGAACACATGCATCTTGAGCACAGACCAAACATGAAATAGCTTTAGCTAATAGACAACTAAAATATATGTTTAATGTTGCCCCAAAATGAGTTGTTTTGTTGAAAAGTCGATTTCATGGTTTTGAGAGATCACTAACCACATATTACAAATAGTGTCACACATTGCAGGACTCTGCAAAAGGTTAAAACCAAGTTTGGATGTAAAAAGTTAATGAATATGACAACTGCAGTGATATTTGATACATGTTCTGCTCCAAAACATCTTATTTTGTGCTGTCACTACATTCGTGTTTTTAAAAAATTTCCAAATGAAACAAAGATGAGTGAAAACTATTTAGTGCACCATTATTTCACCATCATATCTTGTAACATTTTTGAAACAGCATACACCTCAATTAAATTTGGCTTATTGTTTTCTAGGTTTAAAGTATAGCTAAATTCATAGGAAAATATCCCATGCTTAAGATACTTAATTTCTAACTTGTGACTTTTGAACTCATTATGAACTATGAACTTAAAAATTGAGCTGAGAAATGAGAGCTGAGGCAGAACCACCAACCCTTGCTCAGACAACTAACTATAAATGCCTCAAGACCAATCCAGAAGAATAGCAAGTTGCATTTTGAATATTTTAACTCATTGTTCAGCTTTAAAACTGTCTTCTAATGGGTTCAGCTATGATGTCAAAAGTGGATTATGCTTTTCTTTTTTGGTCAAGATTCTGTCATTCAAATTGATAGATAAAAAAAAACAACTTTTTATGAGCTTACTCATAAACTTATAACTCAAAAGAGAAAAGTTGGTTCAATCCCAATTCTCTCAAAAGACGTGCATAGATGATTATACCTTTAGTATTTTTTGATTCAGTTAAAATCTTTAAAAAAATCTCTAAAGCAAAAGTATCCACAGTGACTTATAATTGATGTGCCTGGTTGCCTCACATTTTTCTCTCAAAAGTGCAATACATGTGACGCTTGAATTGAAAGGAATGGTCTCAAATTCGAAAAAGTTTAAGCTTTACATCAGCCATATCAACTGAATTTGTGGGTCATGGTTCCTTCCGATGTTAAGAAGAGAAGAAAAAGAAATTAAACACAGACACAGGCACACAGTGACACACGCACACATATCTATCCTCTGCACAAGCGATGGACTCATCTGTAGAATGAGAACACACTGTAGTTATATTTACTAGTAGTTTGACATGCTAGCAATTTGACATTCATTTCAGAGAAAAAAAAAGGGAGATAAAAAAAAAATTTGAAGATAGTCTCTTGGAAAAAATTCAACTTTGCTTTTCCATGATTTTGTTATAGAGCAATACTAATGTGAACAATCTGTGAAAGCCAGTGAGTTTAAACCAATAGTTGCTGTTGTAACATGAATGAGTTTAAAACCTTTATGTGGCAAAAACAAAAAGACTGCATGTAATGGAAACATTTGAACCACTAAATGAACATTTTTAGCTCTAAATTAATATGAAATAATGATGTTTGGATTTACTCATGAATGACTGCATCATTCAGTCAACATAAAAATGATAGGGCAAACTCTTTCCATTCTTACCTGGTTCTGATTGTGTTAATTATTTCCCAACATAACCAATAAAGAGGCTGCAAAGAGCAGGTGAATGAACTTCAAGTGTTACAAAATACAGCAGAATCAAAACCAAAATGGAAAAATGTTAACTATCGAATATCTTCATCTGTTGTTTAAATCTTTCAACAGATGTTGAAACAAAACTTCTCTTTCTCTACTATGGCAGAACTTCATTTAAAAAATGACTTACTTGACAGATATCCACCTATCAAAAAGCTTATTTTGCTGTTAATGTCTTGTTGTGACGTTGAAAAATATAAGTAAAACAAATGTTAAATTCTTTTATAATTGCGTTGAACATTTGACATATTAAAAAATTTTCAAACCATCATCAGAGAGATACATTGCCTGAAGTTTTATATTAATTCCACTAGCATTCTTATCAAGCTATGAATATTTCTGCAATAGTTCTGAACCTATGGCAATGATATGTGTAGAAAACAACACATAAACAAGAGGAAAAATAATAAACATACAGGCAAAACAAAAAAAAACAAAAATAACCCCACTGTTTAATGATCTATCTGTAAAAATTCTTATCCATGCTTTTTCAAAAGAAAATTACCAAACCATAAATAGAATGAGAAAGACATCAACTGGTATGTCTTCATTTGAGGTTAATCAACCAACACAGCAGCAAAATTGAATGTTTTTAGGCCACAAAAAAATTTGAGCAAATTGAAAATGTGCATAGACAAGTCCATGAGGGATATTTTAAATCTGGAGATTTCATAAGACTCTTGGACCATTTCCAATATTTCATAAATCTATAATCAACGTTGTGTGTCTCACAAAGTTAAAAGATCCCCTTGAGGAGAGGCTTTCATGCTTAAAACTACAAGTGTCACTATACTATGAAATTATGTACAATTGACCATTTCAAAAGCACTTATTCATTTTTCCATATGAAAAAAAAAAAAAAAACCGCGGAAAAATCAGCCAATTAAAATTAGCCTTTGGCACTTCTTAGCCTAAAAATTTTCTGGAAATTCAGACAGTGCTTTCCTTTAATGTAAACTCTGAGCCATGATAATCTACACTTTTTGTTGCCAGCTTGTCTTGACCAGCAGCATTGCCTGAGGGCTCATAGATAATCTCAACATCAGGAATTCGGGACTGCCATTCTGACCACTCAACATCACTGGTAGCATCTTCATCCACAGTACAGGAAAAAGAGGAAGAAGCCCCATTTTTTTCTGAGCAAGAACTACTGCTGCTGCCAACTGCTGATAAAACAGTGCTGGGGCTTGTGGACACATCTTCTGTCCTACCCAGTTTTGAGCAGGGAGAGCTTGACTGTCTCGAATAAGCTGTTTTCAGAGTGGGACGGTTGGTGTGCACAATTTGTGCAGGTTGGTTTTCACCAACAACTACAACCTCTTCATACAAATCCCACTCTGTCAAGAAACCCTTGGGATTCTTTGAGGCTGAGTTGAACACTGAAGGATTTCCGGGAATATCCACACCTGGAGAGTTACTACTTGGTGTGAGATCCTGCTCAACAGAAACAGATGGTCTCAGACTGAATGACTGGGATGTGTAAGATCCCATACATAAAGAAGATTTCGAGCAGTTGTTAAGACTGTTATGTGCCTCGCCAAAATGAGCCTTGGACTTACCGTTAGTATCATGAATTCCCAGAGCTGCTGCATCCCCGTGTTCCCCCTCTATCACAGTGGTTTTGCCTGCCTCAGAAACATTCACTGAGGAAGTGTCTACACAAGTAGAATTTGCTGAGAATTGTATCGGTTTAGCAACAAAACTGTCCTCACTTTGGCTGATGCCTGTGTCTCTTGTTGCCTGACTAGAGTTTCCATTGATACCCTGCTGAACAGATGAACTATTTACAGTGTCCACAGCTGATGAATTGCTTCTCGTTGCAGAATTTGTCACACTCACAGCGGACAAGCTGGAATTTAAAGAGGGATTTAAGGACTCTGGGTCGCTTGTCACATGGCTGCAATCACCACTTTTCTCCAAGCTTCCATTGTCTATCATTTCTTTTGTGATGGAATTAGCACCGGCACTGTCACCAGCAAGAGAAGGGGATGTTGAGTTATCTTCATTTAGACAGCTGTTGTGGTTGATGTGATTTTGGTGTTTGGGGCTTCGGCCCTCAATAATATCTGTCAGTGTTTGGTTAAGATTCTCAGAGTCTTTGATCTCTGCATCAACCTCTTCATCTGAGTTGTCCCCCATAAAGCTGTTGGTCATAATGTTGCGTGGTGCGTGGCTGGTGCGGCTGTTGCCAGGTGTGCTGATAGGGTTGATGGGGTGGGCCTGATGCCTTGGCGTTCCTGAAGTGGGAGAGACGGACATTTGCAGCTGAAGCACCTGTGAGAGTAAGAAGAAAATAAAAAAAGAAATTTTAAAATTTCCATGATATCCAACTGTAGCTGGTAGTAACTTTCCCCTAGATACAAACATACAGAACTGGTCCCATCATCATGGCCAATATGCCATGAAGGTAGCTGACAGTTGACAAGGTGACTGCACACATACAAAAAAGGACACATCAATTGGAACAAAATTTAATTATTCTTATTGCTGTTCTTTTTTTCTTCTTTAAAGCATATCTTCATTTTTCAAACATTACAAGCTTATCATTTTATCAGTATTTATTAATTTGACTTGAAAATTTAATCTTATGTATCACGGCATAACATTTTTTAAACTTGTCCTTTGAAAACTGGGTAGAATTTTAAAAGCAATTTTTGTTTTTATTTGGGTCAGAAACTTTGGATTTATTCAAACTGAGGAAATATTTATTTTTTGCTGTGGTCGCCACAAAAGGATTACAATACAAATTTTTTTTCTCAAACACAAAACTGAAAAATATAGATTCAAAGATAGTTCTAAATATCTTGTAAACCAGTTCTGTAAAAAAAAGTTATAAACTGTAAATTTTCTCAATGCTTTTTAAAAAGATACAATGATGATTTATGAAGTTTTAAAAAAAAATACCCTCCCCCCCTCCCCCTCCCAAACAAATGTAAAAAAAAAAAAAAAAA
>BLXT01001848.1:2372147-2386118 GCA_019648995.1 Plakobranchus ocellatus
TTTCCACGCCTGGAAAACCGGTGAGTGGAGTTTTAAGTTACATTTAAAAGCCAAAACTTAAAACCAAATCATTTTTGGTGACACAGTAAGTTTTTAAGTCGGAAGTCAGAGCCAATTCCTGCCTGCTTTGTTTATTACGTAAAGCTTTCTATTTCGATCGATGATCCTATTTAAGAGATCGACTTTAAAAAAAAATTGCACTTTTTTTTTTTTTTTTTTTTTGGGGGGGGGGGGGGGGGGGGGGNNNTTCTATCTGGCAGAAACCATTCACTCTTATTATTTTTTTTCGCTCCCGTCAGGTCATAGAGTTTAGTCTCATGCACACATACATAAAAAACAACTAGACGGTGAAACTCATTTTGTATTCAGCTCCGTCTATAATTAGACTATCAGCATTATACCTCACTGCAGCATGTCAAATTTAAACATCTGCAAAAAGTTGAACCATTCGTCAGATTAAAGTAATCCCGTGACTCTTCAAAAACAAGGAAACAATAAGTCAACTGTACTAGATCATTTTGCTTAAGTTTGTTTCTTATGTAATACACTTATCAAGATGTATATATATGTATATATATCTAGGAGGAAAAACTTTTTGTCGCAAATTGCACTGTCTTTATTGGGATCAATGTCCTTTAATAATAAGTAAAATTTATCATATCCTATTACTGTTGCAAACCGAATGATTGTAAGCCTACAAAGCATTAGTATGTTCGTGTCCCAAAATTCTATGCTATATTGAATCTACTTCGTGATTTCCAGTTCATTACTCATATTTGTATGCATGGACCTGTGTTGTCAAAGTGAGAATAAAGCAATGAAATTTTCAGCCTGCATATGAAGATTGAGAAGGTTTCCATTTCTCAGCCACAGTGGCTTCAGCAGTAGGTCAAAACAGGGCAGTAGAAAGACTCCATTGCTAACAACAGTAGTGCAACCTGATACCAGGCGGCGATGATGTCAGACACTATCACTTGCCCCCTGCCGGTCCCCGGTGTCCTACAAAATTATATACGCTTTCTTTTTTCGCTTTTGTTTTTATATTTTACTTTACTCATTTACGCTGATAATCAGAAGAGAGGCTGTTGTAACAGAAAATAAATACACTTCAATTCAAAGTTGCAATAAACCATCATCAGCCGCTCTTTTGAATGGATGTACCATGAAAAAAATGCAGTTGTCCTGTGAAGCAATAAAAACAAATGATTCAGGGACTGCAGGTAAAGATCATCATTATTGTTTCTCTCTCCCTCCCTCCCCCCCGTTTATAGGGACAGGAAACTTCAAACTCTAAAAATACTCTTGAAGACCGAAGCAAGGAATACAATCTATTGTTGCCTGACTTTACTTAGACATCCCAATCAGATCATCTGCAAATCATCTGAATCTTTCAACATTTCTCTAGAGCTTACGACAATACAAATCTCAACATACCTAACTAATGATGAAGCTATCAAGATAATAATAACCATCCCTTCCAGTGAGAATGAGAAAAACTAAGGATTTATTCCAGATGGCAGACATTGCGACTGCTGAAGGAGGAATCATTCCTTTGGGGGGGGAGGGGGTCTGGGGGCATGCCTTCCCCCCGCGTACATTTTGTTCAACTCTGAGGTAATGACATATCCGTGGAAGACTGAAAATGTGGAAATCCACAGAAATTCAACACCAGAATCACTGATTAACATTAGTACTTAGTCACATATTTAGGCTTTAGAATATGTACTGCACAGAGCATAACAAAAACAATGAAAGTGACAGCAATAAGTGAAGACCATATTGCCATGGGTAACTTGGCTTTTTGTCATAAACTGCTGCACAAACAAAAACTTATGCAGAAATCACTTTTCTCTCTCAGCATGAGCTAATTTCTGTTAACCCTGTTCCTGTTGAAAAGCTTGAAAAGCATGAGTTTGACAAAGACAAACGGACCATGCATATCTAGGAAGCCACAAGCTTACAACTTGTCACATTTGGGCTCATTTCCAGTCTACTACACTGACATCCTGGCCTTATGGAGGCCTAAAACCTTGAGATCACCTCGTTGTGGGAATTGAAACAAAGCAAACCCCATTCAGGCTACAGAAAAGGAATTCAGTTTGAAAAAATACTCCATATACAAACACTGAACTTGCGATCAGCTCTCTAAGCTACCACAGACATTAAAACCAGGGTACTCACTTCTTCATTTTCTTGTGATTGTATTTGATGCTGTAGGCTGTCTGCAAAAGATTGTCCTGGTCTGACTCCTGCTCAAACCGGCTACGTAGATCTTTCTGCAGGTACTGTGGACATCACAAATAAAATTCTAGAGATAAAATGTTTGAACACAGGGCTCCAATTTTGAAAAATTTACCTGCCCATGTATTGAGCCCTCATTTCTGCTATTAACAAGATATTTCCAAGTTTAAAAATACCAAAATATAGATTGTCCTAAATCACAGTACATGCAAAATTCATTATACAATGCTACTGATCAGGGACCAGTGTAAATTGTTACAGCATAGTGCAGTAAGTGCAATATAAGTAGCATTAAGTCTATGGATGATACTGCACCTCGTTTGGTTATGGCAAATAGACAACAATTTTACCTCATGCATTTGAAATGGAAGTCAATTTTTTTTTTCTTTGGACTTATGCAAACACTAAACTGATTTTTTTGAAGGGCCACATTTCAATATTTTACATCTTCTTGCAGTGATTCACTAGTAGAGGTCTCATGTTTACAATAAACTACTGCAATCTGCGGAGAAATAAAAATGAAAGCTATTGCAAGTATACACTTGTGACGCAGAGAAGTGCAGAAGAGAGGTGTTACCTTGAGCAGGCCTTCCATGTCGAGGGCTAGGAGATCTTCCTGACAGGACTGCAGAATAGCCACACCTACACGGAAAATCATCTCCATGCCCTGGGAAAAGAGGAACAAGACAAGTTTTACTATCCTTTTTCTTTTTTCTGTTATTACAAAAATCTATAAACTAAATAAACCAGATCACAATAGGAACATATTTTAATTTCTCTACACTTTGATAAAATACTCTTCATAAATTCACAATTATGTGCTTTTTATATTCATTTATGGTATATAAAACTATAAATCCTAGAAATTTAAATACCAGATGTAAAAAAATATAATCTCTCTTTTTTTTTTAATGATCATGACATTTCTGTCGCCATGAACACACCCTGATGTGTTTTCTCCCTTAACAGGTTTGACCCCTAGGACAGCAGCAGCCACAGTTATATTGCTATCAGTTTGATAATAGTTATGCATTTTTCTCATAATTTTTGCTTCTGATTATTTGAATGCAAGGTGTTGAGAAAAAAACCTTGGCACATATTTAGGATATAGTTCTTCACTGGCATGTGCCTTCAAAGTTTATGCAATTTCTTCATCTCTGTCACATCTGATCTTCAGATCAGATTCAAGCACAATAAATCACTGTTTCAAGATGCGGATAACTAAACTTACAAACTGACAATAGGACTAAGCTGTCGAAAAAAAAATGCAACTCACAAGAATTTTATAAGAAATGGGTGTGAACCATTCCTAAAATTGGGATTCTAAATCTGAAGGCACATTTAAAAGTGCAGCAAGAAATGACAAATGCAGGAACAGACACTGTATCTGGGTTGTCAATGAAAGAGCAATTTATTGATGAGATAAGCACTGTTTAGACCTAAAGTGTTTTAGTCAATGAGGTTAATCATTGGGCGTCTTGTTTTAGTTTTGTGCAAAATTATAAAAGATAATAAAATGGCTGAAGAAAGACACCCAAATGGTTTTCAATTCTGATAATTTAAAAAAAGAAAGTGCTTTGGGTAAAAAATTGGCTGTTAAAAAAAATGTATCTACTTTCCCGCCAAAATCACACATGAATTTTAGTGTATTTTTTTTGCTAAAGGTGCTAATAAGAATGCTTGGAAAAAACAAAAAACAAAACAAAATCAAAGCCTTAGGTGATTACTTCAACCTCAAACTACACTTCTCTTATTAATCTGAGTAATTTTAGATTGATGATAACAAATATCCTAATATTTTTGAGATTTCAGAAAAAGTAAAGAAATTTTTGGCAAAAATTTTAGCTCTATCAGATGAAATTCAAAGAACTTTGTTCAGTTCACATGCTGTCACTGCCAGATATCTGTTTGCTGAACAGTAATATAAAAAATACCAATCATTCACACACTGAAACCTATCGAGAAGTCCCAGCATCCCTGCAATGTCTCATAATAAAAAAGGTGTACTTTAAATGGCTAACTTTGAAAAGAGATAGCTTGTACCAGCACCCAAAAGCGGGAATATAAGGGAAGCGGCATAGCAGCTCTAAAAAAAGATTAGCCTAGTCTCACCTCTGACACAAAGAGATCCATAATCCTGCGGGCTAAGGACAGGGGTAGTGACGTCACATATAACGTAAGAAACCACGAGGATGCATACATAGACGTGTCGAAGTTCTGGGTCTGGAAGTGAACCAGCAACGTCGGCAGTAATTCCTGTATGAGAAATCGGAGGGAAATTTTTGAGAACTGAGACTTAAAAAGATTTGACCCCTTGTAAAGTATGATGTCTCTTTGTTACATAAACTGCCTTTATGCAGTTCACAAGTTCTTGATAAAATGTATGTATTCGACATTTGTACATATTCCATTAAATTTATGATGCTTATCAAAAAATTAAAAAAAAAACCCAAAAAACCAATATGTCATATACACTAAAATTAACCAAAGGCCATTTTCTTTTTTCCAAACTGACACAGAAAATGACATAAACTTTATAAATATTAAAAAGTTTGAAAGTGTATTTAGACTTCATAATTTTAATTCCATGGGACTCATTTGCATCAACTTATTTGTTAAAACAAAAGTTTGGATGAGCAAATTGTATCTTTCTGGCATAAACTTAGACATTTAGACTTCACCACCTTATCATATAAACACGCTCATAAATTGATGTGATTAATCTGCCCGCTGGTACTCTCACGTTATATGCAGATATGAAAACTGTCTTTGGTTATGCTGATGAGGCACATGAATTACTGCCCTTCTAAGAACCCTTGCCAGTATTTTTACTGACATTAAATTTTTAAAATTTAGTTGCAGATGTTACTCAAAATAGCCTTGATGACTATTCTTCAGAGTGAACATGAATAAGATTTTACCATTCTACTGCACGCAATAGCGGCATTGCTGGCACAGTGGCTAGTGAGTCCGCCCTGAGATCTGCAGGGCCCCTCTGTTGCAAGTTGGAATTACGCTACAGGTCCCCTGGCCTGATGGGGGACCTGAGAGCCTGAGATCACCTTGTTGTGGACTGGCTATGGACAAAAACCATACCAAACTGCATCCAATAAGCATAAATCCCCAGCTTTGAAGGGAGGTTCTTTAAATAATTGATCTAACAGACTCAATGGTACTTCAACCAAATTTAATCCAAAAAGTCTAATAGGCTTTCAAAACTTAGAAACAAACTTTCTCTTCACCTGAATGAGGCACTCCAGTTTATACATGCACAAGCCCAGTTCTGCCATGCTGGGCTTGAAAAGCTCCCGCAGCCTGAAGTCCTGCATCAGACGGACCAGCACAGCAAATGCATCTTCCTCTGGCATCTGGTGGGCATATTTATTGTTATAGCTAAATCAGAACATGGAATGATGTGCCAATCCAGCTACACATGCTTATTCCTTGCATTTAGTGTGGGGTTAGTGCTATCTGTGCTACTTAAAAAATACTGTTTTTGTCTTAATTGCCTGCTAAAACATCTCTTGCTTCTCTTATTTTGTTGGATATTACATACAGATAGGGTGTGATTCTCTTTGTTTGAATAGACCAAATTTATCAAAGTAGTGATTCAAACAAAAAAGTGTGAGCAAGTAGAAACGTTATGAATTATTGATTAACAAAACATTCAGCTACTCTAAACTCCAGTCAATATACAGCAGATAAAAATAGAATAAACAATACAGATACAATTTACAGCAACTCTTACATCATATGAGGGAAACACAAAAAAACAAGAACATGTTTTCACTTTTTATTGGACAAAATTGAACAGAGCTATAATGTAACCTGAACCTCTCAGCATTCCCCCTACTCCCCCAACCACCACCCCCAACACCATACTCACAACAGCACTTAACTTACTCTCTATCTAGTCTTCCAAGCTTTAAAAAAAAAAAAAAAACACTTTCAATATTAACAATGAGAATTTCTCATATGTAGGATTCAATAATCAAAATAAACCACACTTGAATTCCACACAGCTCTCTCAAAGTCTGATAAGACATTCAAACAGAATCATGACAAACCTGCATGAGCAAAAGGCCCACAATGAAGCCGCTCCCTTGGCAGTAGCCCACCTCTCTGTCATGTAGCGAGTATGCCTGTGGGGAGGAGTGCAGCAGGGATGAGCAAGGGGTCAAAGGGGTCAAGGGGTCTGTTTGTAAAATTGATAAAGTTAGGAACAAAACTTTGGTGTACACTTTCTTCTAATCTCACAGCACAGTCCTCTATTATTAAAGAGGGAGGCGATCACACTTTTCAACTTAGTAACAATTTTATGACTGAGCAGTATAGTGCTAGTCCCCCTTTGCAAACCTGAAAAAAAAATTTTTCTTCCTTTTCACATTATCTTCACAATTTATTATTACTATCATATCAAACAAAATCAATCATCAATTAAAAAAAAAAATCTTAAATCTCCCAATGTAACTATATTTACTGCAGCTCTCACCTCAAGCCCTATTCCTTGGCATTTCCTTATGTTGGTTTGTTTGTGGCTTTCTCTCTCTCTCTCTCTTCTTATTCTGCTCTTCTGCTCTCCTCTTTCTTTTCTCCACAATTAAGAAATTCCTCTTATAAATGAAGCTTCTCCAACCTAAAACCTCCTCCAGTCTGAACCATTGCTTTAATATGCTCATTCACTCTTTCTGGTTTTTTTTTTCTTCTCCATCACAATTGCAAACATTTTTTTGGATTTTATCCTTTTTCCTTCCTTAAGATTGCTCATGTTTTTTGGCGTATTTACTTATATACTCTCCTGTTATAACCTTTCTTTTGACCATCTATATACCCCCCTTCTCAGACATTCACCTGTTTGTCATTCTATAACTTGTAATCTTTATCTACTTATTACCACCAACAATTTATCGACCTCTTTCTCTCCATCATCCCTCTTTCGTCCTAATTTATCTTCCATCCTTCCATCTTACATTCAGTAATCTACCTGTTCACTAATCTACGTATATTATGTATTCATACATCCATTCATCTATCTTCCTCTTTACTGTAATCTTGTTCACCATCTTCTCTCTCCCAAGCCTGTGTCTCACCTTCATGACATTGAAGAGGCTCTCCTGACCAAAACCGTCCTTCTCCCTGAAGAAGTCATGCTCAGGGAAAGTACGGGCGATGTCTCTCCTGATGAGCTTCTCGCACGGAGACGTCTTCTTCATGTGCTCTCGGTACTCCTGCTTCCATGGGGAGTCATGCACACCCAGCACGAGCTGCCAGGCCATGCCACGGAACTCGTGAGGAATGCCTTTGCGGACAAGCTCCTGAAAATGGGCAAGATTGAAACAGTAATGTTATTTGATTTAAAAAACTATATACTTTGTGTTGGTATGAAATGATATGAGAAGAGAGCATATGGGATCTGTGTAATGTGGGTGCCTGTTCACAGATTGATGATCTCAAGTTTTTGGCCCTTTTCAGTTGCAACAGAGAGAGAGATAGAGAGAGAGAGAAAGGGGAGAGAGAGAGAGAGAGAGAGAGAGAGAGAGAGAGAGACAGAGAGACAGAGAGAGAGACACACACACAAAAAAAAAGGAAAGGACCATGGGATTTAATTCTACTATCATTCGCAAAGTAATTTTTAACGAAATTGACAAAACATGAATGTTATAACGCTGCAATACAAGGGAAAGAACTGGACGCCGTTTGCACTGGGTGAAGTGTATGCATCGTGATAAGTAAACAAATCCTACTATTAGCAGACATCTTCCATAGCGGGTTGGCCAATTTAGTCTCGAGGATTGACAGTAAGCCTAAAAGACAGACCACCGGCCTGATGGATTGGCTCTATTGCACAACATCACAATCTACCAGAAGATCACATTTGAACTTTTGAAAATGAATTAAATTATTTCTAGATGCTTGTCCAAAACCTCCCCTTCATATCAAAGCAATCTATTTCACTATGACTAAAATATGCATAGCGATTTCAAGTCACTAACAAGCAATACAGCTCTTACCTTGAGGAATGCCGGCCTCTTTTTAACACAGTCAAAGTCATTGATGATGCGACCCCAGATTTCCCACAGAGTCTCGCTCTGGCTGCCTGGCAGGACAGAAATAAAGAACCACTGCCAGTGATGGTCAAACTTTAACGGCGACAGGCCTTTATAAAGATCGGCTGCTGGATTATTATATAAGTTTTCCATAGGGAAGCAATTCAAGACGGGAGAAAGGGCTTTTTTCTAACATAAAATATAAAATGCAAACATTTCACTACCGGTTATTTCCGCAAATTAGGTTAGTTTATATCATCCAATAAAGAGAAAAAATTTCATACCCCCCCTCCCCCCTCCACCCTTTCCTATGCACACATTTTTTTTTCTTCTATACCAGGATACGAAATCAAGGACAAACAAAAAAAAATTCTGTTCGATTCTCCTGCCAATTTTCTCTCTGCATCGCGCCCAATCTGACCTTTTAGGGAACCAGATACCATCTCGCATCATTACCAGTGTCTGAGTTGGGCGGCGGTGTAAGTGTATTCACCCTGAAATTTACAGAGATTTCTCTTACAATTCGAGCGTGCCATTGACACCTGGCTCAACGAAGATCAAACGCCAAAGGTTGCCGCATAGTGTGAACAGAGTAATTATGGCAAACAGTAGATGATTTAATATTTTTTCATCTTTAAGTGTATATACTTCAATACAATAATGCACCATGTTTCTTGTCCTGTTAAGTACAGCATCAACAATGATTTCTTTGAGTATTGGCTTGTGCATAAGAAATATAAAGCATGCGTAAAAAATATTTTTCGTTTGAAAAATAAGATTCGCAAAGCTATTTCCATTCCAATAGTTGTGAGCCATCAAATTCAAGCGGCTCCCAGGTAAGCAGCCCATAAATGTCATAAGCTCAGATGTTTGAATGAACACCTGTGCCAGCTCAGCTTCACCATCCTTACCCTACTACCTGATGTGTGACTCTAGCCATCTCCTCAGTACCAGACACAATTTAAGGCTTCAATTTTACTACCACCCGGCACAGAATTCATGGGCATTTTTTACGTCGACGTGAGAGACATAAGCAAGATGGGAGGAGACGTGTGAAGGTATAATATTGCAGATTTCACAAACTAGGCCTCTATGATTTAACAATCAGGGGTAAAATAAAGTCGAGAGCTATTATATGTCAAATTAAAGGCTTGGATTCAGAGATCACGATTTTATCTATGAAAATGAGCATCACGGTCTTGGTAGTATCAGAAATTAGGTTTAAAACTCATTTGAAATTTCATAATTTTTCCTTGAAATTTTAAATTGGTCAGTAATGTTTGCAGAGAAATGTCTTGAAAAGGCTATTGAAAAAAAAAAAAAGAACGATAAGTATTAAAAAATTAAACACTACAGAAGCTTTCTGTAATTAAATTCAAAGTTTTTAAAACTGCCAGAAACAACACAGCATGAAAAACTATTCAAAACACAAATTAAAAAAAAAAAGTGCAGTGAATATGGAATATTCCCCTTTGAAAAACAAATTGCCTTCCATATAATTTTTTAAAGGCCAGTGATTCTGCAACTGAAAAAAGTCAAAATCAAGAGCGGTAGAAAAACGGGAAATTAATGGTAATGCTATGGCAACTATTGAACACAAATAGTTGTAGTGTTATAGTTTTAGTGAAAACTTATGACAAAAAATATTGTTTTTCCTATCAAGCTAGACTACTAAAATATGTACTTCTATGAGCTAAAACAGACAATATGCACAAGACTTAGAGTCAACAAAGCTAGAAATTATTCTAGGTTTAGGAAACATAAGTTCACTTGCTCTGTGCTGGGCATATATACGGAAAATGGCCTTAAAATACTGCTGATCATAAAGTAAACCATCATTTCCTACACCATCGTTAGTTCCCGAAAATAAATAAAACGGTACTTTCACCATCAAACGTCAGTTTAGTCTAAAATGAAAATTTTCAATGAGTCTACAAGTGAGAAATATTGATTAAAGCAGAAGCTAAGCCTGAAGTCACTGGAGAGACAAGAAATCGAAAAATAAAGAATCTATACCATCGTTACACTTCAGTTACATATTTTGCGTTCACTGCAATATTTTATTGTTTTCAGTCTAAATACTCTTAATATTTGAAGAAAAGTTTTATTTTGTGACCTTAAATGCTTAATTGACATAATATAACAAGCCTGGAAAAATGGCTTTTCTTTTTCTAGAAATGGATCAGAGATGGATGCAAGAAATTCCTACTTTACAAGATCAAAATACTATTTGCTTCCTAAAAAATGTAGACAAATGATTTTTCTTCACGATCCATAATTAGCCCATGAATCAAATTTTCATGGGAAAAATCAGATAGTGGAATTCGTCATAATAAATCCAGCTTGATGATTAAATGATCGTTAGGGTTTTCGTGAATTTCTACTCGTATTAATACTTCTGGAATCTCTTTGCCTGCAGCCTCTACAATGCCTTGCTCTTTTCCCTAACCATCTTATCTCCCCCTCCCTCCTTTCTCTCTTTTTCTAAATATTCCAAGATGAGAGAGATTGTTAAGGCTATATTTTTGTAGTATTTATCTGAACATTTGAACAATACACATCCCCAAAACAAAGGCGAATCTTTGCATTCTGGCAAGTGCATTCAACAGCGGTTTATGAGCTGCTTGTGACACGCTTCACACCTCTTTATAGGTGAGCTAGTCGTTTTAATATTTATATCCTTTGTCCTACTGGCATTACTTTTTTTTTCTTCCTGCTGAGTCTTCCAGTGACAGGAATTCACCAAGCAATCGTAAAAGAAAAGAAAAAAAAGAAACAGGAATAAAATAAGAATAAAATGATATTCTGAATTCCGGAGATGCCAAGCATCGAAAAGAAAAAAAAATACAAATACAATCTCCCAAGTTCAAGATAGGACAAATGGGACTTAAATCTATGGACGAGTAACTTGCATGGCTTGTGTGCACATGTTTATTTCATTGAAAACATGCAAAAACAAAACGAAAAAAAAAATAACAAAGTAAGATAAAACAATTATGACAATAAAAGCGTGCAAAAGGGACAAAAAGCAAAGTAAAGGCGTAAGCATTATGTCATTAAAAAAACAAAACAACAAACCACACCAGGAGCGGAGAGGCCCAAGATTTCAAGTAAAACTTTATCGAGATGGGCCCAAATTATACTCCCACTAACAAGGGCGACAACTGACACAGTCATGTTTACCACTAGCCTAAGTTCTCTATAGCAAAGAATGTGGTACGTCGTGCATGGAATTATTTAATTTTTTACCCTTGTTTCTCTGGTTTGAAAGGGATAAACAATAAACTAGGCATATACAAATAGGATCTGTAATGCAGAGGTGATAAAACTAGATATTAAGAAAGATAAGCGATGCTGAATCACTCTAAGAAACAAAGTCGTTTCTTTCGGCCAGGCATGCCCGTTTTAAATAGGTCTTCGGTAATTACTTGACAGTATTTTATTGTTTCAAAGCAGATGTTACATCTATACATCCCTGACTGTCTGCTGTTGGTTTGACAGGGAAAAGGCCTAGAGTAGTTATGCACGCTGCTAAATTGATGTCTTTTGCACGTTTTGTTTAATGGATTACAAACAAAGATTTACCATCCATGATTTTCCCAGAAACAGAAAGATTCAAAGTCGTTACACGAAAACTTTCAAGCCTTAGAAGTAAAAAGAGGAAAAAAAAAGCAAAACAAAACAAACCAAATAGTAAGAGCAAAGCACAATAAAATACAAGCTTTTAATCCTGACACACTCATTCGTTATTTAATAATCTTTAAAAAATTTTTTTTTTTACAGTAAATTTAATTCTTCCAACAATTAATATCCTGAGGCAATCACGAGATTTACGGAGAAAGTACGATGATAGTATCTTCTATTACCATTTTGACCGAACGCAGGCAGACGAAAGGGTGCAGAAAACATGCGTGGAAAGTTATGTGACACGTACACCAACAAAGAAACTTTTAATCCTACATAGCGAAAAACAGAAAAATTAGTTTAGGGATCCTATGAATGCAGGGGCGGTTGTTATAGTATCTTAACTTGGTCCGCCCTGTGATCTAATTAGCCAACGCATGCTAGTTATATCAGCCCTTCCATGTTTAGTTTTCTGCAGTTTGTTTTGTGTCAGCATACTAAGATGAGAACCCATAATAAGACGAGACGATTTAATGAAGCTACTCTTGACTTTTTGTTTTGGTGTTTGTGTCTACTATTTTTTTTTTACACTCCATTAGACCTACCAGCATAGCATCTTTGTAATCATACAATATCTCATCATTTCAAACAAGTCTTTAAGACACTGTCGAAAACTTCCTTTCGCTATGCTTATTTATAATCACTATTGCGCTACACTGGCTTTTGGTTTTCTTAATCAAACAACAAATCAACAACAACAACAACAAAAAATAAAGAAAAATCAGTCTAGTATTTATACATTTAGCTAGAAATGAGGAAATCAGAGCAATTAACTGCGCTTTCGGTTGTAGTTTTGTCTTAGTTATTTGAAAACGACTTTGGACACCAACATTTTCGACAAAATCCAGTATAATTATAGAATGTAAATCAGTAGAGAGGCGCACAAAGATATGGAAAAATATATTGATCATGCTGTGATAGAATGCTCTATTGTTCAAACAAATGTTCAAGACAAAAAAATAATAAAGCTTTTGATTGAATGAGGACAAGCAGATTTATCCGATCTCAAATGGCTTGAGAATAAGCTAGCAGACATTTGACCTTACTTAAAACAGCCGGTTGTGTAGGCTTGCTCATTTATGTATATAACCTGTCCACTACTGAGTGATCTCGCAACTCAACACAGCCGTTTGTGTAGGCTTGCTCATTTATGCATATAACCTGTCCAATACTGGGTGATCTCGCAACTCAACACAGCCGGTTGTGTAGGCTTGCTCATTTATGCATATAACCTGTCCATTACTGAATGATATCGCAACTCAACAGAGCCTGTTGTGTAGGCTTGCTCATTTATACATATAATGGTTTTAACCTGTCCACTACTGAGTGATCTCGCAAATCAACACAACAGCTTGTGTAGGCTTGCTTATTTGTGCATGTTATATAGCCATTTATTTCACGACAGAATCGATGGCAATTTGCAGATCTTTTCCTGGATTTCGGTTTGTTCCAGGCAAAAATTATGTCTAAGAACATCGATCAAGAGCTCAACTGCGTAAATAAATTGACGAAAAGTAAAATTGTGCAGGTGCCATTACTTTGTGTTCGATTCGTTCAAGATAGCTTTGCATCTGCAGACATTTGGCAGAATTCAATAAGGGAGTCTATTTAGACAAAAACAATGTGAAGAAAAAGCCTTCACAAATCTTCACAATTTGTTTCATGAGAGAACATGAATTAGTATAAGTACTTGACGAATGTTTACATTTTTTTTCTCACACCAATTAACAGCCGAAACTTTTTTCTAGAGATGACCAGTAATGTAATCAAAGATTAGGCGTGATATAAAGTGCACATGCTTGACGCATAAGTTCTATGTTATGCTGCACATAGATTGCTTTGCTACCTCTTGGAGTCTCTTTATCCTGTGATTGCGACACTCAAATAACTTGAATTATGTGTTCATATTTAGTTCTTGAAATAAATGACGACGAATTCAAAATATAAACGCGCAAAAGTTGTAATGTGCTGTCAATGCAACTCTCTCTCTCTCTCTCTC
>BLXT01001848.1:2438469-2461523 GCA_019648995.1 Plakobranchus ocellatus
AAGATAGATAGGGAGAGAGATTGAGAGAGCCAGAGAGAGAAAGACAGAGAGAGAGAGAGAGAGAGAGAGAGAGAGAGAGAGAGAGAGAGAGAGAGACACTGTTAAGCTATTAAGGAAAATTTCTTCCTTTAGTATCTTGTCTGAAACAGACATCGGTGGTCACGTTCGCCCCTTCAAACCTATTCGCAAATAAGCTTATAAAGTTGTTGTTGCTACAATAACTCATTGCCAAAAAGACTGTCAATAAAAGCTTGCTTTCAGTCTCTTGATGGTGATTGCCAAGTGCTCTCAACCATTGCAAATATGCCCTAAAAGTTGCAGTTGCCTCCATCTTATGGATTTAATCAATCGTCGTTCAACGTTTAACTTTTTTCCGTACCGTTTCATTGGACCTTTATCCGTCCATATCTTCATCGCTCTTCTCATAAATTATATCCCTACAGTTTTCAGCAAGGCTAAAGGAATCAAGTGAGAAATTGTCAATCAGTCAATTTCACTCAAGGAGAAAAACCCACAGGCTTTTTGTCATTTGGAATATTTACTCGGTCACGACCTTAGATTGTGTCGCAATTGCATGAACGAGGAAATGGGGCTTGTATGTAAGCAAATGCCATTCCTGTCATAGATCCAACTGTCTTCTCAGTGTGTTTGCGTCACATTTAGACCCAACATAAGGCTTGCCATAACGTGCAAATAATTCTTAATGTATAAACTTGTTTATTAGTGAAGGTTTTTCATCAATGTGTCCATTATGAACGGTGAGTGGGCAAAAGGCTACATCGCCTTCTCAAGTTGGTCGTCGGCTATATTCGCAATTGTATACACTATACATGTTGAGAGCGAGGCTAAATTGCCAGGAAATGGCAAGGTCATTATTTTCTTTCGTCGGTTAAATTTACATCGTAACGACCTTTTAAACAATTTTTTGCACATTGAAACGAACGTTGAATGCTTTTATGAACCAGCTTCTTTTATTGTCGGTATTTCGATAAAAATTCTCAAATTTTGCCCTTTTTTCGAAAGCATAATGTTTTGTTTTTATTTCACTTTATATTGTCCGATTGAGACTAAAGATATTTTAGATTAACGGGCATTTATGTATGTAAATGAGTCTCTAGGAGCCATGAACATGTATTAGATGGCGTTGTCAGTAACAGCACCTTTTGAGGACCGACACATTTTTGTTGCTGTGAAGTTTGAAACAGTCACTTTTTTCTCCCTTGCTATTTTTCTCCAACATAATATAAAAAGTAAACTGTAAACTCTATTGAGAGGAGATTTTGATAAACTTTATTCTGATGTTTATTTCGTCTGATTCTGTGAGAAAAGAATGGCTGCTTTGCTTCTATCTGAGCTCGTCAGGCGGGTTTTGAGTGCCTACTTTTAGTTCTCGTGCCTTTTTAAATTTGAAATCCATTCTCCCATATGTAACTTGTGGCGCACTCTCAATTTTGGTGGCCAGCTCCTCAGCCCAGTCTCATATCGACGACCTCAACGCGGTTTTCCATCGACTGCAACATCATGGACTGGTAATCAAACTTGAGAAATGTCTGTTCGGAGTGTCATCACTTGATTTTTTGGGACATCAAGTTTCCGCGGCGGGCTCAGTGCCCATGCTTTCTCGGGTTAGTGCGGTAAGGATTTTCCTCAACCAAGAGATGTCAAAGCGCTTCAAGAGTTCCTTGGAATAATGAATTTTTACCACCGTTTCATCCCCAACCTCGCTTCAATCCTGCGCCCCCTCTATCAAGTCATAAAAACATCCAAACCGCGTCAAGCTCTCAATTGGACCAATGAAATGACCCAATCCTTCTATTCAAGCAAACAAGCCTTGGCAGAGGCAACTATGCTAGTCCATCCTTGCACGGACTATCCATTCGCTCTAACATGCGATGCATCTGATGTGGCCATCGGCGCCGTCCTGGAACAGTATGCGCATGGTCGCTGGGAACCACTCACCTTTTTCAGTCGACAACTGCGTAAACCAGAGATTAAGTACAGTACTTTCGACAGAGAACTCCTGGGCGTTCATTTGGCTACACGTCATTTTCGCTACATGTTAGAGGGAAGACAGTTCACCATTTACACGGATCTCAAACCAAAATGTTTCGTTTTGGTTTGAGAGTGCGCCACAAACTTAAGAAAAAAAGCCACATTGCTAACTTTAAAAGCCTTTCGGCAGCTATGAAATGTTTAACATGGGTCTATAATAAGATTCCTAACTCTGTACAGATTATATGTCTAAATCTAACGGTTTTTCGGCATTGTTTACACCCGTGCCTTATTTCGGCTAAACCACGTGATAAACCAGATTAGAGTAACTGAAAAAAGACGTCATCGCTGGGATTTTCCCCTGTTTCCACTAAACTTAAGATAACCCAAACTGAACAACGCTACCTAAGAGAGAATTTCGAAAGAGAAAATTTTTAACGCTTGGATCTCACAAAGGCTTTGCTTTTTTTTTTTTTTTTGTTTTGTTTGCCTTGTTGCCGTGCAACGTGACTATTGGCTATCACCTGGTTGCCGGGCGCTGGGCTAGTTCCATGTCACTGCATTTTTCTGCATAAACACTAGCTCAGCGTATCAGCGATTTAGCTCAACTTTTCGAAAAAAAAGCTTTTTAAAAAATCGGAGCCTATTGTAATTCAAACTGAGATACCCTAGGCTAGATTTAGAAACATGTATTAGAGCGCAAGGTCAGTTTTTTTATTGCTTAATTTGATGCGTTTCAAGAGTAAAATCGAACATGGAACTAGTCGGCCTAACAAGTAATCGTAGATTTAACCTCAAAACTTTAAAATCTGATCATACGTTTTGGAAAAACTTTAGAATGAATAAGCAATCGAAATAGACGAACCAATCTATGCAATAATACATCTAAATTTGTATAGCTGTTAATTTTCTATCTAGTCTGAGTTTTTATATAGATCTAATAGAAACAACTCTGGCTTTGACCGGGCAACAGTTAGTAGTTGCTAAAGTCACCTTTCAAGTTCGGAAAAAAAAACTAAAAATAATATTATGCAACAAGGCATCGCTCTCTCTGGAAAAATGATATTTCAGTTTAAAAACTTTCAACCTCAGTTTGATCAGATCTTTAGATAAAAAAACCGATATCTATTAAGTCTTTTTTAAGATCAAATAATTTTACAGATATTCAAAAAGGTTTCAAATTAGTAATTCCCTTGCCGCACCATCTCCCCATTTTCCCCCTCTGTTTTTCTCTCTCTCTGTCTTTCCCTAAGACACACGCCCTCTTCCTTCTCTCTTTCTGTAGTAATAAAAAAAAAAGATTCCGAGCTGTACATATGACCTTCTGCCCTCCAATACAAACTTAGTGCGCTGCGGAATGAAAGATGATCCCACATGCCTACTGTGCCATGGCAAGCAGACTACAGAGCACATTTTCAGATTCTGCAAGGTCGCTTTAAGTCAGGGCTGGTACACGTGGCGGCACAACATGGCGATACAAGGACTTGCTATAGCAATGTGTGATGCAAAAGATCTGCCTATCCAACCAAATGCAAGGGTACTAGTATTCTCATCTGAAGATGGAACCAAATCCTGGCGTGATAGCTCTGCTAGCATAGATGCCCAGAGGGAGAGCTTATTGTATAGTGTGACGACTGGAAATTGCCAGCCGACCTGCCCGAATGGAAAAAAAAAGATATTAAAATAATCCAAGAATGAGGCCTGACATCGTATTCCATTCAAGTGCTTCTCGAAAAATATCATGGTCGAACTTGCAGTACATACGAGAATAGAATAGAAGAGGGAAATACATATAAAAGAGAGAAGTATAAAAGCTTGAAAAAGGATATGGAACAAGCTGGATGCAAATTCCAAATATTGCTTATAACTGATGTAGGCGCCAGTTGAGATGTTTGAACATCAGCCTATAACCTTTTGAACATCAGCCTACGACATTCTGAGCAAACTCTCCATCACAGCCCAGAGAGGAATCAAACTTCTTAAACCACTCGATGAGACTGATCAAAATAGATCCACATGGATTTGGGGTAGGAGGAAATGAGCAGTTACTGTATGAGTAATTAGTTTCCTCCAACTATCGGGAGTATTATCGGCACAATCGTTAGAGTGTTTGGTAAAGGCGCCACAGTTCGAAAGGAAAAAGGTTGTGGGTTAAAACCTAAAAAGCTTGGACTCAGAAAAAGGTAGCTGAGGACATCTAGCATTCATAGTCTTAATGGGGCCCGGCACCCTTAGAGAGTCAAAAGTTCAGGGCTGAAATACATTTTCTTGAAGTGGTTCTTCTCTGAAGACTCTGAGCTGCCTTGCTCTCATACGAGTATCTCTCTACACGAGAGAGAAAAAAAATATAGTAATAGTGAACAACCACCAACTCAAATTTATAAAAGCAAATAAAACAACACAGAGTACACGTAAGAACGTTTCGCCCTAAAAGGCTTTATTAGTGTTGTTTTATTTGTTTTTATAAGTTCGAGTTGGTGGTTGTTTACTTTTACTATATTTATTTCATTGCCTTCAACCACCAATGCATCTTCAGGATCCTTAAACTTATTAATCTGTTTCTGGGAGTGCGGTATTTGTATACATTTTTTACTTCTACACGAGAGAGAGAGAGAGAGAGAGAGAGAGAGAGAGAGAGAGAGAGAGAGAGAGAGAGATTTAAAAGCAAATATTACAATGTTATATAAATGATAATAATATTATCTTACTTTTCACACCGGTACTTTAAAGACGAAACATGACAAAAACGAAGTAATCTCCAAGTAGCACTCAGAAACGTCATTATTTTCAACATGGCCGTTTACGTGGTAAACAGGAAGGCAAGATGGCATCATCTTGTCTTTATTCTTATGTTTATGACTCATGTATCGTATGGATGGATTCATAATTTAAAATTACAGGTAAAAAGGACTCTAAATACATGTATAAATTTATATATATATATATATATCTTATATATGCCCAAATATAGTGTATACGCTATGCGGCTATTGTTGGTCTGATTTTACTGTTTAAATCAAGATTAGCAGAGAATTTCCAAATAGATCTAAATTAGATCTAGATTGATCTGTTGCATAACTATGCATTCATAATAATATCGGTATGAAGTACGATGCATATTGTGCTATCTTAATTCTTATGTAAGGTATCAATTAAGTACTCTCTTATCCAAACATTCCTTGAGTCGAGTCATTGTTGTATCATCCTATTATACAAATATTGTGATAACTCGGTCAACAACAAACTCCAGAACATAACATGGTGTCAGACGGGTTATTAACTGGCTTTTCTTGAACATAAGGTATGGATTAGCTATCGCGACTGCTCTCCTCGTCTTACATGATAAGCTTTCCCTACCTATTTAATAGTCACACACACAGGCCACACTGATTTGATTCGTTTTCAAGAGAAACTACCCACAATAGTTTTTAGGCATACAAATCTTGTAGGCTTCCCTTGCATTTCACAGTGCGCACTGCAGGAGGATAACGCTGTAAACCTAAGTGCTTTGATTACAGAGCAAAGAAAAAAAAATTGAGGAACACTTTAGCAGATAAACTTCGCTGACCATTTACAAAGATTGAACGTATCAACAAGACAAGAAAAAATGGAACATTTAAAGCAACCTCCTGAACTTGATTTTTCAGCAGCAAGTGACGTCTCCTTGGCATAAAGGTGGCGCAAGCAAATGGAGCCAAATTTGGCGATGACTGAGAAATCAGAAAAAGAAAAATGCTCAGCATTCCTCTACATAATGGGTATTGAAGGTTGTGAAATTTTCAACACATTTGGAATAGAAGAAGAAAATAGAAACAAAATTGATATAAATAATGTTTGAAAAATTTGACGTATATTGCAATCCAAAGGAGAATTCGACAGTTGAAAGGTACAAATTCAACACAAGGAATCAGTTACCAACTGAAACCTTTGACCAATATCTAGTGGATTTGAAAGTGATGTCTAAGAAGTGCAAGTCCGGAAACCTACAAGAAGAGCTACTAAGGGACAGGTTGGTTTGCGGCATCATAAGTGAAAAGCTAAAAGAATGCCTGCTGCGTGAGGACAAAGTAACCCTTGACAAGGCTGTCGACATCTGCTGCGCTGCTGAAGAGTCACAGAAGCATATAAAAATGATGGAAACAGAGTGTAAAGTTAACAAAATAGAGAAGAAAAAACCATCTAGGCCTACACCATCAAAGCATCCACAGAAACAAAGGTCTCAAAATGCATGTGTGTGGTGCGGAAAGCAACATCCTTTAAGATTGTGCCCTGCTTTTGGAAAAAAAAATTCAGCATGTGGCAAACCAAACCACTTCAAAGATGTGTGCCGCTCCAGTCATGTACATGACTTGGCCAACGAAGAAAGCGACAATGATGGCTATGAAGAAGGAGAGAAAGGGTTGTTTGTTGGCATGATAGGCAGAAAAACGTATGAGGATAGAGATAAACTGTTCGTACATGCAGATGTGCTAGGCACGAGTATCAAATTCAAAGTCGACACCGGAGCTCAAGCGAATGTCTTCCCGCAAAAAATTTACCAAAGATTGAAAGATGTGTCGATGACAAAAACAACGCAGAAACTAACAAATTACACTGGTAACAGGCTGCATGAACTCGGAAAGTGCACCATCGAAATCATGGGAGTACCCTTAAACTTCTTTGTTACCGACATGAATGAAGATGTGATCCTAGATTTGAAAGCATCTCAAAACCTACAGCTAATCAAAATACTGACAGTCGGCCCAAAGACCAAGGATAAAAAGAAGTCAAAGGATAACGACATCGTAAATGAATACAAAGATGTTTTCCAAGGATTAGGGTGCACAGGAATTCCAGTGCATATTGAGTTGGACCCAAAGGCTGTTCCAGTCGTCCACCCTCCTCGCAGAATTCCTTTAACTTTGAAAGATAAAGTAAAAGAAGAGCTAGGCAGAATGGAGGATATGGGAGTGATAGTGAAGTAAGACGGCCCAACACCATGGGTGAACTCCATGGTTGTGTTAGAAAAACCGAATGAAGCTCTGCAAATCTGCGTGGATCCCAGGGACCTGAATAAAGCCATTCAGCGTGAACATTTTTCAATTCCTTCACCTGATGAAATTACGGCCAAGATGAGTGGCGCAAAATTCTTTTCTAAATTTGATGCTGCCAGCGGATTTTGGCAAATCCTGCTAGACCAAGAAAGTTGTCAACTTTGCACATTTGAAAACCATTTGGGAGACATTCGTTTCTGCGATACCCCTTTGATATTAGCCCAGCACCAGAAATATTTATCAAAAGGATGGAAGAAATATACCGTGATAAAGAAGGTGTAGAAAGCTGTTTTGATGTTATAATAACGTGGAGTGGCACTCTCGAGGAACTGAAAGAGAGAGAAAGAGCGTGTTTGGAGAAAGCAAGATGCGCTAACCTGAAGTTCAGGAAAGAAAAAACAGAGCTTTGTCAAATTGAACACAAGTATTTGGGACATATTATTTCAGCTGAGGGTTCGAGGGCTTTTCCAGATAAAATTGAAGCAATTAAAACAATAAATCCAAAAGACAAAAAAGAGCTTCAACGCTTCTTGGGCATGGTCACATATGTTGGAAAATACATACCCAATCTGTCTCAGATCACACATCAATTAACAGTGCTTCTTCAAAAAGAAATTGTGTGGCACTGGACGGATACCCATGAAAGTGCCGCTTAGTGCGATCAACCGTTAGGCAGTCTGAACCCCGCTGGGCGCCAAGCATACAAAATGAAGAAATCATTGACTTTCACCCCCGATTTTGGCATTACGAGAAATCATTGATCATATTAAAACTTATATCAAATAAAAGTTCGTTTTTTTACTCAGTCCATTGCATTTGTCCTTTTATTTATTTGTGAGCTAGTTGTTGTGTTACAAAAACGGGAAAAAGGTGCCCGACACATAAAAAAAAACTGTTGGCCTGGCATCTTTTTCAATGTGCTGGCGAATCTTCGCCATCTGACACAGTTTCTCGCCATGAGTGTATTCATACGCAAAATTGAATGGCCTTTAATTTGATATAAATTAGTCCCTTGTTTGTTATTGGAAAATGGGGAAAAAAACAGTTTAAAAATTCTATTTAAAAATAAAAAAACCTTATTCATGTCATAAGGAAAGCAAAAATATGCTCAAATGAAAGTTTGATATTTTATTTTTTAAAGTGCAAAATTTTGAAAATATCCGTTGAGTGGCATAAATTTGACAAGGCTTTAAAGGTCAGTATGTTTGTACTTTGAGCATTGCCTTTTGCCCTCTACTCAAACGGCTGACTAGTGAGCGCCGGTGTGCACAGCTGTCGCTCAGACTTCATCAAGTAGAGATGAATTAGACTGAAGGCAAGCTATCAGAGGTAGGTTTTAATGAAATGCGATAAAAAAATTGTATTAGGAAATGGGCTTTTCTTGATGCACAATTCGGATGTTTCTAATCCCAGAGTTCGTACTGAGATAGATTTAGAATCCTGGTCGATGTAATCTAGATTAGATCTAGAATATAGTGTGGATACCGGTCGGTAGACCGATTTAATCCAAAGTTAGCCTCACAATGAAAGGTTGCTTTAGCTAGGCATTTATTGTTTGCTTAAAAATTTTTTTTCTTTGTTATTGTTTTTTAATCAGCTTTAATTAGATCTCTGGCGTTCAACAGGAACGATCGTTCAACATCTGGCAAGATAAGAAGGATCTAAGGGGGAGGGGGGGTGGACCTTAAACTTTATGGTCATTTGATCTGTATTAGTTTAAATTACCCAAAAATACAATTATTAATAGTGTTTATTTAATGATTGGGTACATTTGTGTTGTTAACGGACCAAAGCTTCAGTGGAATCGCCACTAGACCTACATCTATGCCAATACAAAAAACATTTGTGCTTGCAGAAATAGTAAACTTGAACAAATATTTTGCAGTCTGCAGATCTGTACGTTTAATTTTACTCTTAATTACCTTTGTATTATTTAAAATATCAAGATCTCTGTTTAAAATTTTATTAAAATTATTTCAGGCCTAGATAAATGCAGTAAATTGAACCTTCTCCCTTTTCTTAGAATGAAGTATACCAGGTATAACAAGACATCATTAATTTTATTATTAAAAAAAATTTTTTTTTACATCAAGAACTGTCTAGTTTTTTGGGTTTTTTTTATCATGTACCATTTCTTTCTTTTAAATTTTTTTAAATTTAATTATTATTGTACTAAAGGAGATTGCAACCGTCGCAATGAATTAAATAATATAAAATGCTTATTAAATTTTTTTTTAGATGGTGAATGGTAACTGCTACTGTATGAACTTCAGGGCATATTTTTGGCAAGTGGATAAAAGACAGCGTCTTGACCGGCTCACAATTGTTAGCGACATCAATGGTCCAATCTTGTTAAAATGGATTCCAACTTGTTTTTATATTAAAAAAATGTCCATTGCAAAAGCTTATATTTACATGAAAAATTTCTTTTTGAATATTTTTGACAATGGTTAAAAGTCATCATTTTGGCAATAAATGATATTTGTACATAGTTTATGGTTCAGCAATTTATATGCTTAAAAAGGAGAGTAAAATATGTCATATGTATGTTGTGCAGTCTGTTTTTGTGAACATTTTGATACCAAGAACTCCAAAATTGGGAAAAATTTATAGATTTTGTAGAATTTAAAACTTGATCCCGAATGACGTTTTTTTTGCATTCGCGCTATAAAAGAAAAATTAAGCTTTCAGTCATTTTTAAAAGCTCATAAATCCAAAATTCCTTAAGTTAGAGCTGTGTAAAAAAATTGGGTATATTGTCAATATACACAAGATAATTATTAGAAATGAAAAATAACACAAATACTGCAATTATTGAGGCCTCGGCAAGCTGCTGAAAATGGCCAACGATTATAGTTTTAAGTATTGCGAAAAAAGACTACATTTTAAAAACTTAAGAAATTCATAACTTTGTCAAATATTATTCAAATTTCATCAATTTTGCACTAAAATGTTCATAGGAAAAAGATCTACATTCCTGTATCAAAATAAATAAGATTGCTGAAAGTTTAAAATTTGGGTTCAGACTGCTTACAACCATATTAAAGATATGATCACCACCAGTCCAACACTGCAACATTTCAACCCGTTTAAAGAGGTCACTGTCACTGCTGACGCAAGTCAGTACAGGCTGGAGCAGCACTCCTTCAAGAAGGGTGACCTGTGTGTTACTCATCGCGCTCTTTGAATAAAGCAGAGAGGAACTACCCATAAATTGAGAAAGAGACATTGGCTGTGGTATTTGCTTGCGAGAAGTACTATCAATACATAATTTGGAAGAAAAACAAAAGTTGAAAGTGACCATAACTTTGGAATACATTTTCAAGAAACCTCTTGAGAAATGTCCTCCACGAATTCAGCGACTGATGCTGAGATTACAGAATATGACATTCACATATCCTACAAACCATGCAAAGATCTGGTGCTCGCTGACACCCTTATCATGAGATAATAAATGCCAAACCGGTTGGGATAATGACCATGTTGAAGTTGAGCAGCAAGTACACCTCCTGTGCAGCAATCTCTCAGTGTCAAATCAAAAGCAAGAAGAGGTACGAATGGAGACACAAAACTACAATCAGCTACAAATATTGATAAACACAATGAGAGAAGGATGGCCCGGGAACAGGCAAGATATCTTGACAGAAGTCAGAGAATTTTGGGATGTGAGAGAAGATCTCACCACAATGAATGGCATGATCTTCAAAGGGGAACAGGTTCTCATTCCATCAGCAATACATTCTGATATGCTAAGAAGAATCAATGAAGGACATTTAGGAATCAAGAAATGCAAACGCTGGGCCAGAGATGTGATATACTGGCTGCGCATGTCAGCAGAAATTGCTGATCTCATATCTCGTTGCAGTATATGCCTGACTCATCGCAATTGGCAAAAGAAGGAATCACTCAAGAGTCATGACATACCATCAATTCCATGGCAGAAAGTGGTATCTAACATCTTCACAATCAATGGAAAAAACTACCTTTTGGTCGTTGACTACTACTCCCGCTTTGTGGAATTGGCATTACTCAACGATACAAGAGGCTCCACCGTAGTAACTCATTTTAAGTCCATATTCAGCTTCCATGGTATTCCCCAGACTCTTATTACTGACAATGGACCAAACTATGTGATAAGTGAGTTTAAACAATTCACTGCTAGCTGGGAAATTGGACATATCACTTCCAGCCCTAGATATCCACAGAGTAATGGCCTTGCTGAGAGGATGGTGCAGACTGAAAAATCTCATCAGCAAAGCCAGAGATGCAAACCAATACTTGGCCCTGCTCAACTTGAGAGCGGCACCACTGAAAAACCTCCCATCTCCAGCAGAACTCCTGATGGGCAGAAAACTCAAAACGAAACTGCCTATAGCCAGCAAACTGTAGGCCCAAGAAACAATTCCCCGCTGTTATAAAAAACACCATACGCAAGTCCCAGGCCGATTAGCAGAAATACTACAACCATGGTACAAAGAGTTTACCACCATTGAAAATGGGAGAGTCAGTCTTCGTGAGGAATCCTGACGACAAAAAATGGAGACCAGCTAAAGTCGTTGGGAATTGTCCAGAGCCTTGCTCGTACATGGTGCAAACTTCGGGAGGCACCTATCGCAGAAACCGCCGTGACATCCTGAAACCGACCGCCAATGCTCATCAGCCAGGCGACCTGACTGACCTGTCAGACTCCACAAATGAACCAGACTAGCCAAACAAGATCAGCAACACTCCAAAACCTGATCTCACCCCCGAAAGGCATTTAGATGACACACGGTTGATTAAAACTTCTCACTCTGGTAGAGTGATCAAAACTCCCACGAGATACGCCGATGCCTGACACATTGTGTGTCAGTTGTAGTTGGACTACATTCCACACCCTCATTATTATATTAGTAAGTTGTGTTGCTACTGATAATAGTATGGGGCAACTAACGTCCTTGAAAGAATCTCAGATTTAGTTTGTGCATTACCACAATAGAGTACAATAATACATTTCTTTTATCGTTTTAGAATGGGCCACAATAATGCCCTGCATATAATCAATCGTATTACTCATAGTGTGTCTTCATGCATTGGAATGGGCAACAACAAAGCCCTCAAAGTGAATGCTAGTGTACAATTCGGATTTCTCTTTCTTCGCCTCTATGCGCTATCATTTCGTAGTGAACTATGGATGTAAAGACTGTTGCAGAGCTTAATGAAAAACTCACAGATGTTGCTGACTCACAAGACAACTATTACATTACAATTTGAGCTTGCTTTTTTTTTTTTCTTCTTTTCTTTTCTCTGATATATTCATATACAATACAATGAGAACAAATTTTACACTCATTTCTATTCTTGAGCAAAAATAAAACCTTAATTGATTTTATCAGTTTTACAAAAAAGAACTCAATACCTGTTTGTTAGCTTTATAAGTATTTTGTTTGTGGTTTTGATTTATTTTTTTTTCCGTTTTTGTCTGTCTGTGTTGGTCATGTCATTTTGCTTTGTTTACAATTACTTTATGTAAGAGTTAAATAAAAAAAAAAGAAAAGAAAAAAAATGGAAAATAAACTTACCTTTATCTTGGATTATCAAGCTTAGTAAGTTAAAAAGAAAGATTTACAATGTATTAACTATATGTTAAGCGTTCATGTATTAAGTCTCTTTCTCAAATTTCCTTGGAAAAAAAATTATCTATTTTTTTTTTTTCAAACTAAGGAAGGTATTCTTAGTGTTAGATGAAATACCTCATTATATGTTTTATGTCAGCATGTTTTGTTCTTGAAGAAGAGGGGAGATGTTACATAACTATGCATTCATAATGGTATTGGTACAAAGTATGATGCATATTGTGCTCTCTTATGTAAAGTATCAATAAAGTACTCTCTTGTCCAAAAATCAAAACTGCAAGTTGTGCAAGACGATGGCACATCATTTTATTTACCTCTATCTCTCTTCTGGAATGTGACTACAACCTCTCCATTTTGCTGCTGATAGCGTCATTTGACATATTATCATACCTCGCACAGTCTAGTAACTATAGTACAAGATTGCTGAGGCATTACCCTAAACTAGAAAGATATGGACTGTGGCACTAAAAATACAGAGGAAATTCATGTTATGGAGACCCATGCTTCTAGATCTACTTGCATCGGTTACCAACAAAATGAAGAGGCCACGGGCATAATATTGTTATCATATATACATTGTGTGAAAGTAACATAATTTACATTATAACTTGGCCTACAACCTCTTCATTTCGTCAGTAATTTGTGAAGTAAGAATAAAAATGCTTAAATGGGCATGCTCGTACTCATTCTCAGCTGATGATGTTAGATCTAGAAGCACGGATCCCCTTAAAAGTAATAGTGTGTTCAGGAACATAAGGCCTGGACCTATTTTCCCAAGTGTTTCCCAATTGTGGAGAAGGGCCTGAAAGTGAAACTGTCTGGGTAGATTCCGATTACCTTTGGTTTGAAACAAATTGGTCTACTTAGATATTACTTTAGATCTAGATCCAGAAGATAAATTGTAGATTCAACCTCTACCCACACTATGAGTGAATAAAAAATGAAAAAAAAATATTCTTAATTTAGATACAAGCTCTAATTTGGATTCCATAATCAAGATCCCTGTTCTAACTTTGATTCGCTTAACACCATAGTGAATGAGAATATGTAGAAGTTCAAACTATTCATGAATAAATAGAGATGCTACAGCGGGGAAAAATCCTATAAAAATATGCTTAGATGTAGTAAAAAAAATTCCTTAATATTAACATTCATTGCAAATAGTCTCATAGTGGGTTGAAAATTGTTATTCACCTTCACATACACCTTGTCTTCTTAGTAACGAGCATTATTAGCCTTTAAACACTAGATCTAGATCTAGGCCAACCCTGTTTAGTTACTTCGACTTTCGAGTTGGTTCCTGGTTTTGACCCCCCCCCAAAAAAAAAAAAAATGGCAGTGACATTCCTAGATCTATAATAACAAGTACGGCCACACTTACTTTTGAGCAAACATAATGATCACCTCCAATCTTGCTGACGCTGAGATCTGTGTGAGGATGATTACACAACATGATCCATCCTCTGCATTTTTCAAGTTGTGTTTTCGGCTTTGGGGATGGTCGAAATGTTACGCCACACATAATAGTCTTCACTACTATGGCGGCTGTCACTGTTGCATGTGCCCCAGGCACATGTTTTACTTTGCAATTTGTACTAGACTACGGCAAGACTTCTAAATCTAACACCAAAATACACTGAGAAGACAGTTGAATCTACGACTGGAATTAAGCAATGTTTACCTTGGAGCCCCATTTCCGCTTTCGATGCATTGCGTCACAATCCAAGGTCGTGACCAAGTAAATATTCCAAAAAGCCAGGGGGGTTTTCCCCTTGGGTGATATTGGCTTATTAAATCCAATGCATACTAAAAAATATTAAGTTGGGACAATTTGAACGTGGGAAGGATTTCTGCACTTGGGAGCCACCCCCAAAATGAAACATATTTCATTTTGTGCGACTGATCCCTGTACTTTCTCCTTTTTTTTACTTTTATGGAAATTTTGTTTCTTATATTGTGAGGCTGGAAGGAGAAGAAAAGGCATTTTAAAAGAGAGCAGGGATATAGAAACTGAGCTATCGAGTCACTTAATGATAGGGGTAGAAAAAAATATCAGAATTTTATGATGAATTTAGAAAAGGCCTTAACCTGCAAGTGATGTAACTTAAACAATGCCAAAAATTTTGTGATCTGTGGGATTTGCATTATTTGTAAATAATGAATTTAGGCTAGGCCTAAATCAGACTTGTTTATGGCCTTTTATATATAACTATCGGACCCAATGAGGACTAAAGTTACAATGAGAATGACCCCTGCTTAAACTTAAACTGGCTCTCATAGACTTCTTTGACTAGACCAAGACTAACAATTTTATGTAAAAATGGCAGACCTTTCTTGAAGAAACAATGGTAGTTTTTTTTTGTTTTTTTTTGGAGTAACAAAAAAATTAATGCACAACCTTTCTAATATGTCAGATCATGACATCTAAGTAGGATGTTCCCTTAGGATAGCAATAATAAGCAAACTCACCTTGATTAAATTGCTAGTGCTTATCCAGTGTGGAAATCCGTCCTGAAAAGAACTTGTTGTCTTGGATTCGCATGTAAAAAGAACTCTGAAGAAAATGATTCAATCAGTTAAAATGGTTTTGGAGGTATCAGTCTGCAATTATACAACGGAGTGATAAGGTGCTGGAGGTACTGATAGGAGGGGATAAGCAATTTTTGGTCAGAGATAATTTTCAGTCAAAAGAGTGCTCATGTATCAAAATTCTGCACTCATTCCTTGATGTATGTTAAGTAAAAAATTTTATTGTTGTTGGTTTTTGGTCAATGAAATATAGGCCTAAATTTTATTATTTTAAGATCTTTTGTTAGAGATCAATGAATGCAGCTTTGAAATAATGACTGTCTTGTTGAAGCTTCTGTTATGAGAAATCACTGTTGCTATAAAAAAAACAACCAAAAAACTTTCATAATGCAGAGGTTAATAAAATTATTATGTGTGTATATTTGTAGTACAAGATCTATAAATGATATCAAATTATGAGACAAAATGTACACAAAACATCTCTGATACTAAAATTTTCATTATGTTTATTATTTTGTTTTGCTTTTGTTCTTGATTGTGATGTCATGAAGACTTATTTTCTCTTCTTCACCAGAATGATCGTAGGAGCCACATCATGTTAACTCGTACATTTGGTTTCCTAAAAGATGGAACACTCACTGTGAATGTCACAATGTTTTCCTGTAGGCCCCATGAAGCTCCTGGTATCACAAACACAGTAAGCCTTTGCTGTAAAATAAGCTTAAATGTTAATTTTTTATGGGATAATGTGCATTTAAAGACTTTCAATAGAACTTTTAGTTTTGAAGTTATATTGGGCTCAACAAAAAGTAGCATTTGTTACCTTTGGCAGATGAAATGTGAATATGAACAAAACAAAAATTAACATTTCCATGTTTTTTTTTTTGTCAAATACTATTTGACTACTATCATTTCATAGATATCGATTAACTGATCATGAAGAACGCTTTTGAAATGTATTTAAAAAAAAAAAACAAAAAACAGGAATCATTTAAATAGATCTTAGGTATTATGTAATGATTAATTTAATGATGATTGTATCAAATGTGTAGCCGTCTCACAAAAAGAGTTGAGTTACGGATTGTATAACTGAGATCAACTCAAAATATTGGGGTGAAAGAAGTAAAAATTCCCAGTGCTTTATCCACAGAAAGTCAATAGCAAGGCTATAGGAAGTTTTCCTCATAGAGAGGTGATTATTTTTCAACCTGCTAGTCAATTGTTTTCATTTAATGTCAGTCATTCACAGCTGCAACTCTACTCATTTTGTGGGACTGTTACACAAATATAATATTATACATCCTTTGAAAAGTGTGAAATGCAAAGTTATCTCGGGACCCTAATGAATCAGATGGTTCATATAGTACTTTTGAGGAAAAAAAGAAGTCCTCTCTTTCTTTCACTACTGTTTTCAAAAATCAAAATGTCAATATCTGAGCACATAATCTCTTTTCATTTTTAATTTTTGCAATGCCTATGAAAAGCAGATTTTTTTATGTCAGTCATTTAGAATGGTCAGATTGTAACTTTCAACTTTAGAATGGTCAGAGAGCATATATGTGTAGCGGTCTGACAAAGTGAGTTGAGTTGTGGGTCTACCTCACTGACATTAACTCAAAATTATAGTAAAGAAATAAGTGTTCTCAATGCTTTATGCACAGACAGCCTTTTGCATGTCTATAGAAAGCTTTCTACACAGAAAGGTGAGTAGTTTTCTTCTCTTTAGAAAACTGTTTTCATTTAAAGTCAATTATGCAAAACCGCAACTTGACTCATTTTGTCAAATTGCTATGTATATGACTCAGGCATGGGTTTTTCCTTTGAAATTCCCTGAATTTCTTTTGTGCCAGTATTATTTCACTCTTTACCAAAGTGAGCAAAATCGGCCTAGCATTTGTTGGTCCTAGAGAGACCAGCTAGAATTAGTCATAAAATGAGAGAGAATTGATTTGAGGGAAGTAAGTAGGGGAAAATCAATTTGGTATGTTTTGAAATCTACCTGATTGAGTTTGAAGTTGCACTTTGAATTCTTTAAAGCATCAAAAAAGTCTGAAACATTGATTTTTGGTTCGCTTTGGTAAAAAGAGAAAAAAGATAATGTTGGTTCTGATCATGTGAAAAATGTATTTCAAAGAGGGGAAAAATTGTAAAGTTTAATTTTTCTTCAAGTGTTGTATATGAAATTGACAAGATATATATGTCCTGAGACCAGTCTGGATATTGCATATGACAGATTAACACATCTGAGGAAAAAAAAAATTAAGAAGTTTCTCCTTTTTCTTTTCTTTATCTTAAATGGTTTTGGGAGGAGCAATGGCTCATTTGGTAGAGGAGTTGGCAACTAGTTTGAACCAAGACAAATTTTCATTGCTCCCCTGTGCCCACTGAGTCAATAGCTAGATCTCTTATAACTTCACTTGGTGAAAGTAAAGGCAGCAAGGATAGCAATGGCAAACTGCCTCACCATGTCGTAGGGCAAGAATAATCTGGACCCTGCTCTTATTTCCCTGATGCTTGGAACTCACTTTACTTTTTTTTTTTTAAATATACAGTTGACTACTGATAAGTCGATGTCTTTGGGGTATTAAAATCAACATCGACTTATCCATACATCCACTCATCCATTTTTTCCTACAAAATTTTTTAATAAGGGGAGCAACCATCTCAGAAGTTCAGCTTCCACGTCATCATGGTTTGCTAGTCTAGCATGCTGCTTGTTAACATCAATTTGGCCCGAGTAGAACTGCTCTCTGTAATTGTCTTTGCGTTTCATTATAGTTGAGACGCTATTGGCAGGGATTTGAAATTCCTCGGCTACGATCTTTTGCTTCTTGCCACTTTCAACCGCCTCTAATTCGATTTTGCGTATCAGCGGCAAAATAGTGAGTTTTCTTCCAGCCATGTTTCTAAATCTAATGGAATCTTGAACGAAGCGGTTAAAAAAAGCTGTGATTTTATAGCGAATCGACTGCTCCAGTGAAGAGTCAAACCTACAGTGACGGGTTTTAACTTTAAGATCATAGATCTAGATTCTACACGGCCGAATAGGCGATTACATGGATACACAGTACTGTGTGTGATTGGGAAGGGGCGAGCAACGTGTCAAAACAGCGGTACCGGTACTGATGTATGTAACACTCGAGTTGTTTCATGTCTCCTAAGGTTCTCAAGGCTTATTATACGGGTAACAGTCAAGTCTGGCAGGCCATATTTTATGGTCGCCCGTTGCTACAGATTAATGATAGCACACGCAAGATTTTTTACTCTTTAAACTAGATCTAGATCTAGTTTCTGGATGGAAGATCGACTTATCCATTGAGAACTAGCAAACACAAAGGGAGGGGGAGCAAAGAAAGAGGATCCACTTGACCATCAGAACGGCTAACTCGACATCGACTCATCAGCTTTCTCTTTACAATAAAACTACTATAGAGGGGACCGTTCCGAGAAATTACAATCGACTCAAAAGAAAATCGAGTCACATGAAGTCGACTCAAGTGAAGTCGACTGTAGTTTGGAAAACTTTTAAGTGTTTACAAGTGACACCCTGACAGAAAGTTGTTACTCAGTCCCTTAAGTCTCAAGGTCTCACACTTCTTTCTTTGTATCAAAAACTGAAATGATGTTCTTCTGATATTTTTGAGCCAGGATATTTTAATTGTCTAAACTAACAAATTCAGAGCAATATCCAGAGGCAAAAAAAAAAGAAAGACCTCGTACAGTGGAACACGTTTAAACCAAAATTCTAAGGAGTATGATTTCTGTTTTGGTTTAAACATATTTTGGTTTAAGCATAGTGCATTAAATAATTAAGATTAATAATGGAGAGTAACCAACTTCCAAAATATTATTTAAATCAATCCCACCCATTGTCACACCATAATGTGAATGAATAGGCCTCTCCGCGAATCTTTCTCTCTCTTTTTTATCCATTTCTCTATCTCCTTCTCTTTCCTTTTCAGTTAAGAGTTTCTTGCGCCTTTTGTAATAGAGTTTTCATAATTTCATCATCGCGTAACTAAGTTTTTGGGTCCTAGTTTCTACTTGTACAATTTAATCATCGCCTAAGTTTTCCGGTGCTGAATTTCTCCACAAGAGAGATGGCTTTATTACCGGCTGTGATGCAACAGTGTTTGCTTAGCTTAGCGCTGACGGGACTAGACATGTAGGGAGTGTCTGGCACGGTCACGCTGCGTAATTGAGTGATGAAAAAGAAGAGATGGGAAGGTGTGTGCAGTAGACCTAGACCTAGTCAGACATTGGGTCTGGCCTTCTCTAGTGTGAGATGCAGTTAACAGTATTGGGTTTGCATATAGTAATGCGCGGAAGAAAGGGGTGGGAAAGGAGTGTTTAAAAAAAAAAAAAAGATTTTTCTTTCAGTGTTGATTGGACATTTTAGCGATAGTAAGGCAGCCAATGCTTTTGGTTTATTGCTTGTTCAATAAGAAAGAATAAGAGGAAAAACGGAAAACTTTTCGATTTCTTTTTGGTTTAGCCGTTTTTTTCGGTTTAGGTGTGGTCTACTGTACATTTCTTACTACTCTAACTCAACAGTTCGGATAATTGAAATTTTTTTCCACCATAACAAACAACAGTTTTTATCAAGCATCACATTCTTTACTTTTCTATCATTTATTCAGCATAGCTAAACAAAAAGTCTCATTTCACTAATCTTAAAATTCAAGGCCCGAAAATCATTACTACACAGTCAATTCAGGAAAAAAAAAAGGTCATGCAATTGATTTTGTCTATGTAATAATTTTTATAATCTTTTGTCATGAAATCAAATATTTTGGTACAGAATTGAATTACATCAGTGCCAAGTTTTGAAATGGGATTTGTTACATATTCTTCAGTTTCAAATTAAAAGTCAGAAACACATTAAGATAATACAAAAGAGAAGATAACAAGTCCATTTTAAATGATTCACCACCACCACATATTTTGCGATTGGACACAGAGCTTATTCTAAAATTGACTATAATTTTGTAAAAAGCTAATATAGGGCTTTCCTATAGGATAAAACCATATATGAAATTGAAGGGAATTGGATCTAGTTTCTATAAATAAGCACTAAAAAAGAAAAAAATTGTTCTTTATTTCATTTTGAAAACACAGCAAACTTGATAAAAAAAAAAATTCTTAAAAATTTGACTTTTTCTTAACACTGATCACTGTGCTAAATCTACTGATAATCTATTGGCCTTGAAAGTAGATTTTTATAAGTTGTGATTACATAGGCCTTTACACACCAAAAATTGTGAAAAAAGGTTGAATATTTTTTTACTTATAGCAAAAATAGAAATTTGTATCAATTTGATAAATTGCGACCTCTGATGAACTTATAGATTGAAAATGGAACAAAATATCTTTCTAACAACTTTTTCTGGCCTTCAAACTTTGTGAAAAAGGAAGAGAAGTGTAATTCTCAAGCATGCGCGAAAATTAGTTAATGTGCATTTAGTACTTCATACAAATATTAACCCATTTATACTGAACCGGTTTTACCGGCTTAGGGTCCAAATGTAGTACTATTTTGAGCTGGAAAAACCGGCTTAGGGTAGTCATTCAGTTAAAGCTTTTTTTTTTTTTTTTTTTTAATAATAATTTTAATCACATTGCCATTATCTTGAATTAAATGTAGAGAAACATAAGCATATGGATCATTTTTTATGCGTGAGCATCATACTTACTTTTCTGTAATTTAATAAGTAAGGATATTTTCTAACCTTGTTTGTTTTTCTCTTTTGTGTTCACAGACCTTTGGATTCACTTTAAATAAAAGCAAGAACCCAGGCTTGGCAAGTTATATGGTGAGTGCAATCCATAAGAGCTTAAATGTTTCTTAACACAATGCAGATCAACATTGATAAAAAAAAAATTCCAGAGGCACCTTAAGAATAATAACTTTTGTCTTGTCCTTTTCATTTTTGCAATTTTCGTATGAGATATTTAAAGCTGTTCTCTTCAAGGTATAGTTTAGAAATATAATAAAATAGAGTCTTTCATTAGAGGGTTTACAAAATTTAATATTTGCAGTACACCTGATTAGCTTGGGGGTCGTTTTGGCTAAAAAAAACCCCAAAAAACTATAGCTGTTCTTGAGTTGACGAAAATTTATCAAAAGGCAATATTATTTCCAAACCTGTTCAGACAAAACAATAGCTCATCTGTAACAAAATCTGAAGCAGTTTAGCATAATTTGACAAAGAAATGTGTAAGGATATTGTGGAGAACTGACAGAGAAGGCAATATTTTGGTGCTTGTACTTCTCAGAATAGCTCATCTGTAACAAAATCTGAAGTGGTTTAGCTCAATTTGACAAGGAGATATGTGAGTATAGTGTGGAATACCAACAGAGAAGGCAGTATTTTGGTGCTTTTGAGTTTTGCACCAGGCAAGGATCTTGTAAAACATTATTTTTATACTGGGCTCCATAAATCTGCCGTCAGATCAGTCTGGGTAAGTCTGATGTTATAAATTACAATTTTCAATTTTGAATAGAATGCTTTCGTTTATCTTATGAAGGCTAGAATTTGCCAAGGGCTGAAATGGTTCTGTACCAGGATTAGCATTGCATTATTATCTAAAGAATTTCCCTAAAATTAAAAAAAAAAAGAGAAAAAAAACTTCAAATCCTTCTACTTAGGACATCTGACTTTTCATAGCCATGCAGTAAAATGAGTTCTTGTCTTGTCTCAGGAGGATTCTCCTGCCTGTGTACTGGACAAGCCTGATGGGGACATGCCATCAGTTTTCTTCCGACTTGATTTAGAGGCAATGAAGTGAGTATTCTGCATTTTCAGCAGTCTTTTATACTGTCTGAAGACTATTGTTTCCCCACCTAATATCTTTGTAAAGCTTGTGAAGCAAATAAAGTCTGTCCTTCAGACTGGGTAATTTTTTTTTTCTGAATCCCAAACATTTCATGTCTTATCATTTGATTTAGTAAGGCTATTTTAATTTGACTTGTGTGTTTTGTAAAAAATAACATAGAAATTGGTTTTTGTCTTATCACATGTAGGCTAATTGTAGAGCGAAATGGGAAAGACTTGCATGACTTGACCATCAGCAACACACCCAGAGAGCTTTTTCTGTTTGAAAATGGTCTGGCCCATGGTGCTGCCCGTGAGTTTTTTCCCTTTTCTGATTAAGTCCTTTATTGTTTTGTTTACGATAGCCTTGTAGCGCATAAAGTAGTTAATCAAAGCTCTGCCTGATTGTCTCCATTGTCAAAACAAGAAGAGGTAGTGGCTGTTTAAACAATGTGTGAGGATGAATATTTGCAATGCCTTTTGGTTGGTTTTTCATTTATTTAATTTTTCTTTGCAGCTTTAATAGATGCTGCTTCTGCCAAGACTATGTCCGAAAGTAAAAACACAAAGACCAGCAGCAGTGCTACATCCCAAGAAACCATGAAGGCCAATGCTACAGCAGCGTCATCTGACAGTTTCACCGCATCTGAAAGGTGAACAAATTTACAATTAATGGTCACTAGAAAAATGTACGTTGCGATGAAAAAGTCACAAAAAAAAATGGCTGTCCATTCATGGATACAGTTGATTTTATTCTACATTGAAAATATTAAAAGATATGACACATTACAGTATTTTCTAAACAGAGAATTTTGAATTCAATTTTTTAAAAATAAACGCAATGGCAATTTCTCAGCCTCATTTTGTGGCTAATTGTATAAGTGTGATTTAAAAATAGCTTTCTTTAATATGGTAATGGCTTAGCTTTAACTTCACATCAAAAACCATTAGGGAAAAAGTAAAATATATTGAGAACTTTAAAAAGAGTGTATGATTTAGAATTATATTTTAGAACTTTTAAAAAATTATGATATTTAGAATTATACTGAAGAATTGTGTTTTGGAAAAAA
>BLXT01001848.1:2476128-2488096 GCA_019648995.1 Plakobranchus ocellatus
TGTGTCCCTGAAAACTGTCCTTTGTCCCTGAAAATGGACCTTGGTGTCCCTGAAAACATATTTTTGAGGTTGGCAGGTCTGTATTATAAACACGTGCAAATACAGTTTTCTTAAACATGCATCAATCAAGTAAAAATTGGTGTCCAGAAAAGAAAAGAAACCTCAGATTTTCCTTGATATCTGGAAAAAGAAAAATAAAGTTGTGTCATGATGTAAGCCAGTGATAAAAGCATGCATTTTGAGCAGCCTGTCAGTTTTATCATTAGTTGTACATTATTACTAGTGACAGCAGCAAGGCAGTGCCATTGAGGGGAAGCTATTACAGTAAGTGCTAAACAATGCAGAATTTGAACAGTCAAAATTTCTCTTGATCAGCCTAGACTTAGATTTTTGTATGCATAGGAAGAAGCTGGTTTTTAGAATTTACATTTTGTTTTCCTCTTGATTTCATTGAAAGATTGACCAAGACAGGGAATATGGAAACTGTGGTGAGGGTCAATCAAGGTCGCAGTGAATCCTCTTCCAAGACAGCTGTTAAACAAAGGGAGAGTAGTCACGAATATGATTAAAACAGAACAAAAAATGATGAGTGAATTTGAATCTTACCAAAATAACTTGAGAAAAAATAGTCTTTATGGTGAACTGCAAAAATCCTCTGACGTTTGAAAGTCATGAAAATACTAGCAATGTCAACAGTATATATGAACAACTGCAGTGAGATGTTCAGACAAAAGCCATGTTGTTTTTGAGATATTTTGAATAAGTAACTATAAAAGACAAATGTAAGTAGGTACCCCAAACCAGCCTTTGTGCTCTCTGTGGCTGATAAATCACATTTCAATACTTTTCAACTGCTATGTTCAGTTCTGTATTTTCATGCAATGACCTCTATACTTATATGGTTAAAAAGCTTACCTTTTCTTCTTTTCAAACATGTAAAGCATGAATAGTTGTAGGTTTAAAAATTGTCCCTGAAAAGGCTGTAAAAGAAGGTGTAAGTTCCATTTTTTGCTGGCTGTGCAGGTCAATTTTGCGAACACACTCTCTTTCTCAGTCTTGCGCACCCTCGCAGTGTATTTCATCATTCTAAAAATAGCATCAATGGAAGCAGAAATTAATGAGCTTTATTTTGAACTTCCGTAAATAATATGTTGAAAAATCAACCATATCTCCAAATTTTGTCTCATGAAAATAATATTTCTGGTCTACCAAATATGAAAACGTTACAGCGCTTGCTCGTGCATGCTTTTAAAACGAGCTTTAGAAATGATATGTTTTTATCATCTACTGATGCCACAGGAAGCTTAATATATTGTTAGTGATATGTGTAGACATGTGTTAAAAATAGAACCATACTCTCTGTTCGATGCCATTCTTGAATCTGGTTCAGACTGTAAATCTCAGTTTAAATGTAAAAACTGAGACTTTTTTTTTCAAATGTAAAAATCTACAAATATTTCTATTCAAAACCAGATATTTCCTGAAGATTTATCAATATCAGGAACTGAAATGCATACAGAACTGTCTAATTTAGAGATCTAGATCTAAATCTAGAATCTTGTCTTCAACTATTTGGCCCATTTCACATGCTATATACTATATCATAATAGTTTGTTTTGGCAACTTTTAAAAGTTTTATAATTTAAGAAATAAACTTGCATTAAGACATGTTATATTTATACATTTTAACCACTGTTGGCCTGGCTTACTGATCTTATTTTTTGGCTTTTTTTGGACCTTTTTTGGTTCCTTTTTCATGTTCACTAAAGATAGGGGAAAGTTACAAACAGAGGTCAATTCATTGCTTAAAGGGGAAAGTTATGAACAGAGGCCAAATAATTGCTTAAATTCTAAAATAATTTTTCATTTGGCTCACAAAACAACACTTTTTATTTGAAATCAAAATTTTGATGTAAGGTTTCATATTCACCAAATTAATTTATATTGATGGTGTGATTTTGTATGATTTTTCAAAAATGATAGCAAACCCAAATAGATTCTGCAAGAAAACAGTTTAATTTATCTTTTGAGGCTACTTCATGCATCTACAAAGCTGTGACTGCCAGTGTCACGGAAAAAAAATTGAGCACTATCTTTGTTGACTTTATTGTGCACAGAGTAAATTTCATGATTGTCACACACATATTTTTTAAAACAAAGCCCTTTGAAAAATAATCTCAGGCACTGGTCATAATGGCATGAATTCTGCCACAAAATTAAATATTTTAAAGTTCATAACTTTTTTGTTTTTTAAGTATAAGACACCAAATTAAACGGTTTGTCAAGCTGAAAAAGCTCAAGGTAAAAATAATTAGCCCATGTCAACATAAAAATTCAGTTTGGGGTACCTAATGTAAGTAGAAATGGCATGCTCTGAGATAGTAAATAAAAATTGTTTCTTTGTACTCATACTCTTTAAACAATATCACAGAGTTTATGTTTTTGCCTTTGAGAGGGCAGGGAAGAGTAGATTAAATTTAACCTCTGGATTATTTGCTGAAAACTGAAGATGAAATCATAGGCAGATATTCTGACACCAGAAGCAGATAATATTAGTAAGAGGATTAAATTATATAGTCGGGGAAAGTTGTTTGTTATTTTTGGGTTAAATATATCATTTTACTGGTGGCAACATCAGCATGGGTTTCATATTTCTAGAAATTGTGTACATACCTATTTATTTATATATTTTTTGTGTGTCGCAGCGCATTTGCCAAGTTTTGTATTTTATTTTTAATGCTTCTATACTTTAGAATCTGTGTCAAGTCAATAAAGTGCAGTACTGCATGGTGAATGATTGGTATTTCATCACTGAGGTGTTAAAATAGTTTATATTTATTTGTCTGAGTGTGTAGGATATATAAAAAAGAATTCTAACAAAGTTAGATGGTTCAGTGTAAATGTGACAGGCCTCTTGATTATTAACTTTAAAAGGATGGAATTATTCAGAGATAATTTGGGATAATACTAGAATCTGTAAATTGAATAATTTTGTTAGAAACTTCTTTCTTTATTTTATAGGTTTTAAAAATCATGTATATAACTATTGACTTAATATTTGAGTGTGTGTGTGTTGAAATATATCCAATAAATTTTTAGTACTTTGGTCCTGTATTTCAACAGCTTTGACATGTTAAAAAAAATATGTTTGTGCAGTATGAGTTGGTTGCATCCAGATGCAAAGCTCCTTGAAAGAAGCAATTTCATGTTTATTTTCTCAATTTGTTTTTGTATTCTCACATTTGGGATTTCTTGGGAGACATAAGCCATTTTGATTTTGGTAAATAGAGAGTTGCTGTGGTGAAGCTGTTGGTTTGATAAGGAAGGAATAGAAGATGTAAAGGCAATGGAAGGTTCATTCTTTAACTTTGTAATGTACTAGTATGATTTTTCATTCGGGACATACAGGTTTTTTTTTCATTTCTTTGTGTTTTCTTTTTGTGTAGATTTTTTTCTTCAGTGAAACTGAGGTGTGATGATATTTTTTAAATCAAAAATAATTATTACTGCATGATATGTACAGTCTTCTGGTTATTGAAAAAAAAATTGCAAATAGGTTTTTTTTCCTCATCAATATCCCTGAATTTTAAAACTTGGAAATGTTGTGTATATTTGTTTATTCTGAAGTCCCCCATAAGAGTAAAAAAAGAAATCTTTGGCCAAAACCACTGTTGACAGAATCATTTTATGCATACTATTGAAAAAATGTATAAATGCTAAAGCACACTTGTGATTTATATGGTTATTTATTTAGACCTGAGTAAGGTAAAAATATGTAAAGGAACGTTAAAAAAAACAGAAAAAAGAATCTAGAAGCAAAAGAATTCAAACTCAAAGTGGAAACATAATGAGCATGGACAGAATGTGAGGATGAAGTTGTGGACCACTAGTATATGAGCAAAGTAATGATGATAAGATAAGTTGGCAGCAGAAGAACAGAAAAAAGTATATGCATATCATGGCTCCAAAAGAGCATATGTGAGCTTATCAAAACTATTAGACAAAGCAAATTAATTTTTGGCCTTTGGCTTTTGGCTGAAAATTTGATTGCTTTTATTGATAGTTTGGCACCCGGTCTCTTCTGCTGCCATATTGTTGCAATATATGAGTAGCAAGTAGATTTTTTTCCGTAAAAGTGTGTTGGAAGCTGTACATCAACATGGCTGGTAAATTACGTATAATTTGTGATTGCATTGTGCAGACTTGTACATCCTTTTTAAATTTTTTTTTTCAATGTGAAAAATAGTCAGATATGTATCAAAAGCTGTTAGTAGTTATGATCCTTTTGTTTTTTTGATAACCATCTAACCTTCCTGCACTCAAATATGTGTTTTGTAATATTTGAATACTACAAAATAAGGTGTCTTGTAGCAGGAATGTGTGATGAATATGATATATATATATATATATATATATATATATATATATACACACACAATGTATATTTTATATATATGTTAACCAGTTGTCATAATTCTGAATGCTTTGTTCTCAAAGTCTCTCAAAATGTATGATGTAAAAGTTGCTGACAGATCAAAAGAAAGAGCTTTACAATTTCAATGATATCTATTATTAGAAAAGCACCCATGCTTGATTCTAAAGACTTGATTTTTCTTTTAATATGTTTTACAAGTTAGGAAACTTTAGTGGCACCTTTGATTTTAAGATGCCTGTTAGTATTAACATACTGGCTAATGTGATCTTTTCATAAAAAATGAGTTGTTTTTTGATAATTGCACAATGGGATGTAAAGCAAAATATTTGTAAACTCTTTTTTTATATTGAACATATTGTTTTTTGTACATTACAAAAGTTTATCCCCTAAAGATCTCCAAAGTTTACCTCTCTATACCCTAGCCTCTTTTGTCCCTTTGACCATATCTCTACTATGCAATTGTTGACAAACAACTGATTTTTTTATTGGTAGGTTACTGTATTATTCATAGAAGTACTTTGTGAGCATCTAGGTACACTAGGATATTTTAATTTTTTTTTTTCTAAATCCAAATATATTTTCTTTTTGAAGCAAAACTCATGGGGCTTTGAGGTTTGGAACAGCATGCAGATTTCCAAAGAAGGCCACTGCTCCTATAAAAAAAACTGAAAACTTATTATCTGCAATTAGAAAATTTTTTCCTTTTAATTTTGCTTAATGTTCAGACAAAATATATTAGGCCTATTTCACAAAATCCAATAAAAAATCATTTAAAATGTGAAGACAAACTAACAAATAATTCAATCAAGGAAAGAACTCAGGCTTACACTCTTACAGATAGAGTTTCATATTTTATTTTGGAGCAGGAAATATTGGGTACAGGTCAGATACCTCATATTTATATTTGATAAGTTCATTGAACCATGTTTTTAGGGAAAACTTGCGGTTTTTAGTATGCTTTTCTTAATTATCAGTGATGATGGTTTTCCGCGGATCCGCGGAAATCCTCGGTTTTGGATCGGAGGAGGAATTTCCTCGGTTTCCGCGATTTCGGTGGCTTCCGCGGCTTCAGCTGAATAAACGAGCCATGATCCGCGGAGTTTTAAGAAATGAAAATTCAACCACGTGTGGTCGGGACGATAATTTTATCGACTTGCGCTGAGTTTCTTTACTTCCGGTAACTGGGATGACAGACCTGCCTAGTATTACGAAAGTTTCGTTATCAATATGAAAAACCAGTCCCGGTTACGGGAGTACGAAAATTACCGATAAATTACGAAAATCTACGAAGATAGAGAATTTTTTTTAATCTTCGGGCAATTAATATTTTACGACCAATCAACAATCGGTGTTCTCGGGGCCTAAGTTCTAGCCTACGGGCGGCGCGTTGCCCACACGCCTTGATTGGACAGTTTTTTGTTTCTATTAGCCTTCTGTTGGGATATTCGTGAATTTCGACGGAATTTAAATTAGTTGTGTCTATAATCCACCGCTTAGATCCGCCATAGATCTATTATACTATTTTATAGTCTAGATCCTCTAGATCTAGCTACACCTTTGTGTGTTCGGATATTCGTGAATTTCGACGGAATTTAAATAAGTTGTGTATATAATCCACCGTTTAGATCCGCCATAGATCCATTATAGTCTAGATCCTCTAGATCTAGCTACACCTTTGTCATGAAGACTCTAGGAAAAAACGATCTTGGGCGTGCCAAGGAGATTGATGCAAAAGTGAAAAATAGATTTAGGTATGAGTGGTTGGAGACTACTGTGAACTTGAAATCTAAAAAGCTGTCAGAAATTGAAGTGACACTTGGTGGTTCTATAGAGAAACTGGATTTGCCTGGCAAAGCGTTGTGTTCGTTTTGTAATGATGTCATTAGTTACGGCGGGAAGGGCAAAATTGCCTTAGTTGATCATGTTCAATCAGCAAAACACATTGCTAGAGTGGAACATAGAAGGACCAATTATACTCTGGGTGGGCAATATTCCAAAAACACCCAGGAAACACCCCTTTTCCCCTTGTTCAAACCCCTAAAAAAACTTTCGGACTCGAACAATCCTGCCTGTTCATCATCACTTCAGACCACTTCAACTTCTTCTGCATCATCCTCCAGTGAGGATCAGTTAAGGTTGATTCCTTTAAATGACCGTACTGCTAATTTAGAAGCAATGATTTTGAGCATGATGGCAGAAAATAACATCTCTTTTTCTGTAGCTCCAAGGCTGGTTGAATTGATTCGTGAGTGTTGTAATGATCCCAAGGCTCTAGCGGGTGTTGCTCTAGATAGATGTGTAGCTGCATATAAGTTGAAGTATGGTGTTTCAGACTTCTTCACCACAGGAATAATTGAATGTATGAAGACTTGCCTATTTTCTTTGAATATTGATGAGGCAACCTCGTCCAGTAATAAAAAGGTCCTCGCTGTGTTAGTCAACTATTATAGTCCTGTTAAGCAGCAAGTAGTTATAGAACACTTGGCATCTGTAGAACTCGTCAAGACTGATGCGTCAACTATTTTTAATGCCATCAAGGACCTCATGGACAGCAATTCTATTCCGTGGAAGAATCTTCAGTCGTGTCTTCTTGACTCTTGCAATGTTATGAGAGGGGCAAAAACTGGAGTTGAAGCGCGGCTGAAAGAACAGGCGCCTCACCTGTTAGACATCAACGGTGAGGAGGAGAGAAAGAAAGATCTGGACCAGCAGGTGCATGTCTTGACCACCATTGCCAAAGCAAAATCCATTAAGCAGCATGCCATCAAGAAGGCCTTCAAAAGACACCAGTCTGCACTGGGGGGGGGCCTTCGAAGAGAAGGAAATACTAACTGGGGGATCAAGCAACCCCCGACCCTGCTCTTAGACGCCTGTATGCCTACTCAATGCTATGAACATTGTAAGTAGTGTTTATGTTTACTTTGCTTTCCATCCTCTTTATTGTAAAGCATTATTTAATTCAATGTTTGTGAAAAATCGTTGAAAATGTGCTGGGAAATGGGTTTTTTTAGCCTGCGTCAGGATAAAAATGCTTCAGCTTCAGGGGGACGTTGTCCCCCTGACCCCCTACTACTAGGACAAAATTCACCCTGGACGTATAGTCTATGTAAATTTTCCTCCTTTTTCATATTTCCTCACCATCATCACTGAATTATAGAGATTGCCCTCAGGCATACCTGTGGTTATTTTATACTCAAAAAGTCCCATTCTGTTGTGGCACTGAGAAGCAACTTTTGTATTTATTTTGTTGCTTGGTTTGTGATCTTTTTGTAGGCAGATAACATAATCTCTAATTACTGGGTATCCTTCTTGTATTAATGAGGACCTAGTCAATGATCTTGCATTTATGGTATGAAGTGAAAGCAAGGATATTGATGCTATGAAAATCAATATTTGTCAGCTTGATATTATCTCTATCTATCTATCTATCTTTGAAGATGGTTACAGTCTATGTCACTTTTTATTTTTGTGTGAGTTTCATTGTAAATACACGAAACTGGCTGAAATTAGTTTTTAATGCATGTGAATACATATACAACAAAATTCAAAGAGTCAAAACTAAATTCATGCATATCCTAGGTCTTTAAAGAAATGAAGAACTCAAGCAACTGCACTAAGTTTTCAGTATAGCAAAGTCATGTGGCTGCATTCACTGATTATTATACCAAATTTATACTCTGAATAGTCTTGGGATGGACCTTTCTGTTGTTAGTTCCTGTTCTAGCCTGTCGTTGATGCCTTGATCTGATTCAGGGCCGAATCCCATGGGGGGGTTCCAAAGGTTCCAGAACCCCTCCCCTGCAAAAGTTATATACCTGTGGATGGACCCTTTAAAACTAAATAACCTTTAAATGGCACTCAATTTTGTTGATTTTGTACTATTTTAGTGCCAGGAGAGCCACATTTCACTCTCAAATTGCAAAAATTTGTCAGCTTTTCCCCTGTGGCCCGCCTCCCCCCAAAAAAGTTCCCACAGAACTCTCTTCTGAAATAGAGGGACTGTATGAAGCAAACAAATAAAACTTGGAATGACAGCAAATGTCAATCTTTGTTTTTCCTGTCATCTAATATTTGCCAATATTACAAGACTCACTGATAATTGATATTATGATATGTTGCTGCTCTGGGGTTTTTTTGTGTACATGATCGTAAAGTTAAAATAAAATGTTAGTGAAAAAAGGTCTAGTGTCTATCCCTTAAGCCAAAAATTAAGTTTTTATCCTTAATTAATACATGTATTACTGCACCTACATTTTAAATGTGTTATTGCTTACTTCCCATGTAAGGTGAGACTTACTGTATTTTAAATCTTTTTCTATGACTTTTTTTATGATAGAAGCAAGGGAAGGGAGAGAAATGTTGGCTGGAAGAGGAGTCTGATTTGGAGAGCACCTTTGTTGATAGCTTGTATTAGATCAAAACAAGCTGATTGATGGGCATGGAAAAGTTTGGATAGTTCAAACAAACCATCTGCTCTCTCCTCTATCTTTGCTCAAATGCACCTTGCAAAATAAAAATCTTAGGACTGAGAACAGTCAGTATGATAGATAGTACCACTAAACTATAGCCGGCTGAGTAGTTCTTTATGACTGTGTAATAGTTTGACTGTGTTGCTCAAGGCCATAAGGTCTCATGTTCAAATCCTAATCATACTGTGCCAAATGTGCATTGACAGGAGAGCTTTCTTCAGTCTACCCACTAGCAAATGTTTCTAGTCATGAAAAATAATTTTCAGGAACATCAAGTATAGAAATGAGGAATACACCTATAAAAAAGGCAACAATTCATATTGGCAAAACTAAAAATAAGCAGTTCCTGTAACTAAAGCCTGATTTACATCAGCAAACAAACAAAAAAGCTACTTTTGGGATAGGAACACATGGCACATGCACACACAAAAAGCAATATCAAGAAATGACAAATTATTATATAAAGTACATATTCAAATTTATCTTTTGTTGTAATGTCTCACTTCACTTTCAGAGATATTGCTAATATTTACCTGTAATTGCTGAGGGGGAAAAGTGTAAAATTCTAATTAGATCAAAATCATTTAGGCTTTTTACTTTTTGTGAAAAATTGCAGAGTGATCCTAAATGGCTAGAAGTAGTGAATTGAAATCGCCTGTGAAATACCTATATTGGAAAAAAAAAATGTTGAAATTATCGACAATAATGACAATAATGTTTTATTGGGCTAGATGTTGAAATATTTATTCATTTATCTTTGTTCTCATGCTATGAAATAATACACTCTAAGGCTTGCAGCTTCTATTCACTAGTTCTGCAGTTTAGAACTATAAAGGATTTTGGCTTCGCATATTCTTTTTTATCAATGCATGTTCTATTTGCTATTGAAATGTCTAGTTTTGTAGTTAGTACGAATTGAGCGGGGAGCGGTGGCTCATCTGGTAGGGCAGTTGACTACCAGTCCGGGCCAAGTCAGATTTTCATTGCTCCTCTGTGTCCACCCAGCACTAAATGGGTAGCTAGGTCACTTAAGACCTGGCAAAAGTAAAGGCGGTGAGGAAAGCAATGCCAAGAACAATCAGGATCCTACTCCTGGTTCCCCGATGCTTGGACTAAGCGTGGGACCCACTTTACTTTTACTTTACGAATTGTACAGAGATAAAGGCTGAAAGATGCTCCAGCTAAATTGATCATACATGTGTAAGTATATCTGTTTTGTGCATGAGGCTGAAAGTTATTTTGTTGCCAGCTTCAAAAGTTCTTCCCTTAGCTTTTGATTGCTAAAATATGTCATTTCTTACTCAGATATTTCTCCTTGCATCACATCAAGTCACTGAATCCAGATCAGAATGTGGTAGGTTCAAATTCCAGCCATACTGAGCCCAACACTGTCCCATTAGGAAAGTTAATGTTTGTGAATTTGCACAGGACACTATACGTAGTTGCATAGCAGCAAATTGATATGAAAGATAGAGTGATATATTATAGTGACCTGCCGGCCCACAAAAAATGGAGCTTTGTCAACAGTTGCAAAAAATATGTTAATGTAATTTTTTTAACATACTTGGAGATGTGAAATATACTATTTCACATATCACAGCTGCTTAATGCTTAGAATCTGCAACATTTTGTTGATTTACATAATTTCCCCTTATTTATCTGTTGGATAATTCCTTCAAACAATTTATTTTGTGGGGTAGGTCACATCAATAAATCAAGGCCCAACAGGCTTTTGTGTGAAAGTGACCTTGAGGGCTAGTAACTTGACATTTCTCACAGGAAAATACTCTCACCCATACAATCAAATCTCTTCATTATGCTACCTCATTGATGCATGCCTAGTAGGGGGAGGAGGGGACATAGCAGGTAACTTTTTAAAAAACATTCTCGTGGACTTTTCAATTTATGTGAATTCTGTGGAAAAGGGACAAGCATGTTTTGTTGAGTATGTTGCTCATCCTTTTATTGCCTTCTTGCTTTTGCTGCAATTTGCTAAGATAAAAATCAATCTCTGTACCTTATCTTCTATAAGTAGCTGAGAAGCTTTTCTACAGAGTGACCCAAGTTGTGGATGGGAATGGCTGAGATCAAATAAAGATCTCAACTGAGGCAAGTTTTGCTTTACATAAAATGAGACTTCAGCATTTTTGTACTAAGTTCTGCAGATAGACAGTTTGGTTTAGTATTTTCATGTAAAGTCAATGATGTAGATCTGCAGCTTGACTCATTATGGGGACTCTGATACTTATATGAGTTAGATTGTATGTTATGAATTTCTTAAAAAATACCTCTCCTATGTTGTATACCATTTTTTTCCTCCAATTATTTTAAAGAGTATAGCACGAGGTTTGTTACTTAGTTGATTTTCATCTGTGTATGATAATACATGTTTGTGTTGTCAAAATTGGAATCAAGCTGAAAAAAGGAATAAAAGAAAGAAGGAAGCTTTCTTTGAGTTTTGAGTTGATGCTCGGTGTCATTAAAATGTTTACAATCTTTTTGAAGCGTTCATTTTGACTGTATTTTTCATTATTTCAATCAAAGATATAAGACATATAGATTTTATAATTGTGGAAAGAATTCTCCATTGCACAATATTTTGTTTTAAATTCAAAGTTTGAATATTTCAAAAGAAAAATCCAAGGCTCTAATTTATGCAATATCAGACATATTGATTTCAGAAGTTTGGCATTACACCAGACCCAGAATATTGGACATTTCTTGAGAGTAGTCCTAATACGTTGGATCATTAGATGTTGTGTGGAACATGTTTGAATAATACAGAACTCTAGGTTTGCTTGTGTTTCTTAATTACATTGTTTCGATGCTCTATCTTTCTGCAAAACTATCTTACAAAAATATAAATTTCTTATGACCAGCCATTATGAGTTAGGTGTGGCATGGAACACTGCTGAAAAAATAAAAGTTAAATCTTTTTTTTTACGCTTTAAAAATATTATTGAAATCTTTTTTATGCTTTAAAAATATTATTGAAATCTTTTTTATGCTTTAAAAATATTATTGAAATCCCATATGTTTGCTCGGGGAGAAAAAACGATAACCC
>BLXT01001848.1:2499927-2512390 GCA_019648995.1 Plakobranchus ocellatus
CAGCAATCAACCCTCTATATTTTGTTCAAGAATGTAGACTTTGACTACAGGTTACTGAGTTCTAGATGAGCACTTTCCATATAAAGTCAAACAAAGCCTTAAAGGTCACAGTGTATTGTTTGTAAGAGAATATCTACTCTCAGTATCAGTGCCAATACCTAGTCCACATTGTGGCATATGTCTTTTTTTTCCTTTTTGAAAGAACAATAACCATCCGATACTGATTACGCCTCTTAATTTCAAACTCTATTGTTTCAACCTGAAGACGACGACTGTGCAGCAACAGAGTTATGTGACTAGACGTAGAGAAACGGCTGCGAAAAATCCCTCTGTAGACTGGCCTTTAAAGACCTGACTCCAAGTGATTTTTTTTTGTTTTTGTTTGATAAATCGAAAACTTTGGATCTTGTTAAAGAAGTCTAAAAAATCTTTATGTTTCTGGTCTTGTTTAAAAAAAAAAAAGAAACCATAAGAGAGAATAACAAACAAACAAAAAACCCATAAAAAACAATTTTTATCTTGACTTAACATATCTTTGTATTTCTATATAAAAACGTAATTATTTTATATTATTATTTTATGTATACAACATTTTCGATCTCTTATTTGAATCAACCGTGCATTTTCATATCTTGAAAACCATAAAATCATGTTTCCAAAAGTGATGCCAAGAGTAATGTATTTTCATTTCCCTCTCTTTCAGCTGGAAGTGCTTATTATTTTTTTGTCCCTAGAGTTTGCGACACTTGGCGGCCAATTGAGAGATCAGTTTCAAAACTCAAAACTTAGTTGTTGCCTCTGTTTCAGTTGTGGACCCCAAAAGCGCCCCAAAAACTTTGAAACTAATTTTCCTGTGAAGTGCACGTGAATTTACTATTTTCCACTTAAAGAAATGTCAGAACTAATTAGTGAGCTACGCGCTCTGTACTTGAATAAATCATTTATTGAAAAGAGCGTATAAAGTGTTTCTTCACTGTATCAATATCTGATGTGATATGGCTACCAAGCGCATTTTAAGAGGTTAAGAAACTATAACATCTAGTAAAATTATCCACGCCAATTAAAAATTTCACCTACTGAACCTAAGCAGTGTTTCCTTACCTTCTAAAGGATTAAAACGTCGAAGTGGAAATCTATGGGTCAATCAAGACTGAACTCAATGGCAGTTTTGTCGATCCGCAAAGAGGACATTAATATCAATATACAGTTCAACAAAAACTCAGATCCAACGTTTCTCTCAATGAAGAAAAGGCGGACACATTTTCTGTAGAAATACGTCTCAATATCATCTCACTTTTCAATGTAACTTTACTATTGATTCTACACACATCCCCATATTTAGCCACCCACCCGAGAGCAGCCGCACACAGCCACTGCTTGTCATGGTATTGGTTTTTATTAAAAGTGCTCTTGAAAGTATTGCGATCATTCTTTTTCTCTCGTCAAAGTTCTTATTAAAAGCCTTCTTGAATGTATTGCGATCATTATTTCTTTCTCGTCAAAGTTTCTATTAAATGCCTTCTTGAAAGTAATGCAATCATTATTTTTCCTCTCGTCAAAGTTCTTATGAACGGGTTTTTTGCAAGGATAGAGATACTTAATTTACACCCCCCCCCCCTCCACAAAGACCTTATGAAATGCCATCTTCTAAGTTTTTTCGATCAAAAGTTTTCCTTTGTCAAAGTTCTGTAATTAAACACATTTGAGTATTGCGTCTATTACAGTATCCTCAGTTATTTCGTACCGCATTCTTTCGGCTCAATCATCATAATGGATTAAATTTAAAAATAAAAAACCAAAACAAAACAAAAAAAATACTATGTGTGGGCGCACAGGAAAAACCGCCGGATGTCGCAAAGGCTTGTTTTGAACTAGAGCCATTTAAAGTCGATTACGTCGTACATGGACGAAATCGAGATTTTGATTACAACAAAATCTCCATTTATTCATCTTCATATTCCACCAAGTTTTATTAATTTATATAACCTATAACCTGTTAAATTATACATTTTTTGTAAGGCATCTTGATCGGTTTGTGGCAACGAAAGCCAAAAAAAAACGCAGGCCAGTTTCCAAAACGTAACGCCTAATTCATATTAGCATTGCTAGATCTATATTACAGCAAACCTACAAAATCATACACCAAAGTAAACGGCAGTTTCTTGACCGTTAGATTCCAACTAGTGCGCATGAATATAAATTAACCTGGTTGAGTGTGCAACCGTTTTATTGAGATAACCTTATTGATCTGCTGACTCAAAAAAACGCCGCAATCCGATAATCAATTAAGCAAACATTTTACCTTTCTTGTCTCATAAAGATCTTCAAAACATTGATATTTATATATATATATATATATAATTGAGTGTTTACCTTGAAAACATTAATTTTAAGTTTATTGCAATTAAAAATAATGTGTACAAAGGTCGGTCCTTCACCTTTCGATCAAATCTTGACCAACCCACATTTGCAGCCTCAATGAATGACTCAAAAATTGCAAAATTTTTAAACGTAAATCTAGGCGATTCATCGGCCTATGATGATGTAATTTTATTTCATGAAAAACATGACGCAAAAGAATTGAATAAATCATTCTGCCTTGATGATTTGATATAATTCTATAAACAATGACTGCCAGTGTGTCCCGCTTTGTTTCATTCTGTCTCTCCTTCTTTATGTTCTTTTGTCTCTCTCTGGCCTATGTCTAGATCTTGTTTACCTCTGTTGTCGTTTGTTATTAATGTTTAGAACCTAGATATAACCTAAAACCGTAGTTTTGACAGTCCACAAGTCATTAAATTTATAGATCTACTTTAGGTCTAGAGATCTAGATCTAGAGATCGAAGTTACATGTGATAGATTTATTATAGAACTGGACAATGTCGTTGTCGAGGTGTAACACTCAGTGATGAGCAATGACATAAGATGGGCCCAAAATGTTAAATTCCCTAGTTAAATGTTCAATTTAACAAAACATATTTGTTACGATTCTCATTTGTAGGTTAGAATGAACAATGTGGGTCGGCTCTCGCAAGAGCAACGAAAACAAAACTGTGTACGTTTACAACCAAATAGACTATATCATATGCAAACAAGGTAAAAAACACCTCATTACAAATGCACAGTCGTACGGTGGGACAAAAGTGTGCTCGGATCATAAATTGGTGAAAACGACATTCGAACTATCTAAGTATAATAATTCCATGGAAACCAACAACACGGAAACGCAACAACAGCTGTACGGCAAGTCGAAACAGAGAACTACTAGGCCGAGACTCAGAAACTACCAAAAAGTACAAAACACATTTAAGTGAACTCCTGTCTGAAAACGACCCCAGTCAAAGCGCAAAATATCAATGGGACTATGTTAAACAGTCAATAGAAACGGCAGTTAACACCAACATAAGTGAAACCCCTAGGCAAAAAACGTTCAAAATCTATGATAAAGAAATACAGGACCTGTCAGAATTGCAAAAGAAACTCAGGATAAAAATACAGAACTCCAAACAAACAAACAAGACCGAATGTCAAAAAAAGGAAAGAAACTACATTTTGCATAGAATACACAAAAGAACAAAAGAGCTTAGAGACAAGCACTTACAACAACTCGTCGAAGATATCGATAAATCTTCTAGCGATGGGGGTATGTTTAAAGCAATTAAAATAATCAACAAGAAAAGACTAGATAACCCTAAGATAAATGACGAAGAGGGAAAGCACGTCACCAACTCAAAACTGATAAAGCAAATAATAACGGAACATTTTCAATCAAAGTTTCGAGACGAAGATTACGAAGAAATCGAACCATTCAAGGGAGAGCCACGCCCCTTATAAAAAATTATAACATCAAATGAAGTAAGAGAGTGCATCAATAAACTCAATAACGGTCGCGCACCAGGTAAAGACAACATCTGCAATGAATACCTCAAACATGCACCACCAGTTATTGACGAACAAATCGCTAACATCTTCAACAAGACTTTCGAATCACACGAGCACTAGGTATAAATGAAGGCCTTCTAATTACCATTCCAAAATCAGGAAAACCAAAAGGATCACCGTCAAACCTACGACCTATAACGCTTCTTAACTCAATTTCTTTCCACAATTGTTTTAAATCGCATCAGACCAAAAGGAGAAAAATATGTATCTAACAGCCAAAGTGGATTCAGACCAAACCGCAGTACTTCTGATGTAGTATGGGCTCATAGATGGATAACAGCCAAAGTGCTCAACGGGTATAGATATGTCAGCAGCGTTCGATACTATCAACCGAACAAAACTACTTGAAATACTAAGGAGATATAATCGACGAGGACGAACTTCGCATCATTCGGTTTCTACTCAGTGAAACAACAATAGACGTCAAGATAAATTAATGGACCTAACGACCCAATGCCATTTACCACCAACATAGGCACACCGCAGGGAGACAGCCTAAGCCCCGTCCTTTTTATAGTCTATCTTGAACACGCCCTTAGGGACATAAGACCTGTGCAAAACGACAAACAAAAACCAGTCCCTGCAGAAATAATATACGCCGACGACATTGACTTTATTGGCAAGAAGGATGCAGATGTTAATAGCATAGAGAAAGCACTAAAAACACACTGCCTGAAAGTAAATGTAGATAAAACAGAACACACCAGCGTAAGAAAAGACTCAGAAGATTGGAAAACAACGAAAAGGGTAGGATCACTGCTCGGAAGTAAAGAAGACATCGAACACCGAAAGCACCTCTCCAAAACTGCATTTAACAAACTGACAAACATCTGGAAAAGTGGAAACAAAACAAAACAGAAAACAAAAATCAAATTGTACAACTCACTAGTCAAATCAGTGATACTATACAACTGTGGCACTGGGGCTCTAACCAAAACAGACGAAGACAGACTAGACTCGTTCCATCGAAAACAACTAAGAAACACACTTGGAATACGTTACCCTACTATAATATCGAATGCTTCCCTATACAAAAAGTGCAGAGAGGCTCCCCTCTCTAGGCAGGTGCTTGAAGCAAGATGGAGACTTTTTGGGCACGTACTAAGGAGAGACCGAAACATCCCTGCAAATAAAGCAATGCTATTTTATTTTTCGGACAACAAAAGAGCAAGAGGTAGACATCAAACGACTCTCCCAATAACCCTTAACAACGACCTTAAAAAACTTGTCGTCACAAAACTGGAACTTACAACTCAGACAGACCTGGATACTCTACGCCTCATAGCAGAAGATCGACCAAAATGGAATGCCCTCGTCGCCGAGATAAGGAAAACAGCCGAAGCTGCAAGATCAGATGACCCTGCTAGCGGACGGCTCTAATAATAATAATAATGAACAATGATGAGGTGTATGTGTGCCATGTGACTGTAAAACCAATTTGATATCTACTCTATCAGCTGAAAACAACAAAAAAATATACATGCAAAACTTTAGAAGCCATTTTCTCAAAACTATGTTTCTCAACCGGGTGACTTTACAATATCATAATTTTGTAATTACTCAATAAGATATAGCCTTCAAACAAAGAGCAAAATGCTCAGGAATGTTTGGAAAATCCAAAATTGTGTCTTTCTCAAGTTTTTTAACTTGCGACATCCGACGGGTTTTCCCATACGCCCACACATATGTCTTAGGCTTCACTTTTCCTCTACGTCTTCCAAAAGAAGACGTTAGCAACGCGATGGCTACAGAACTAGCACTGAAACCTTCACCGATCTTCACGTCGCGAGTTCGAGTTCAAACAAGTCAACAATCCCTCAGTCTGATGAAGCCTAAGACTAAGAGCCTGCACTCACTTCGGAGTGGCTACATGTATAAAAACGAACATAATCCTCTTCGATAAGGGGCCGTTCAAATATAATCTTTCTTACGCCTTCCTCTTCTTCTTCTTCTTCTTCTTCTTCTTCTTCTTCTTCTTCTTCTTCTTATTATTATTATTATTATTATTATTATTATTATCGTCATGAGTGGTCCACAAAAGCAGTTTGAACGTTACACCGATAAAAGAAATACTTTCAACTACAGTAATTCATTTATAGCTCTCTTTTAATCCACAAGATAATCTAATGTTGAATGTTCACCTTGTCACAAAGTGGTAAGCTTTATTGTTTATGACTGCGACAATAAGTCACTGCTTTGGAAATTTATTCAAATTCTTTCGTCATCCGGATATTTACCAATTTGCATCCTCAATGGTCACTGAGAGCTACAGGCACTTAGAATCCAACAAAATCTATTCTCCGGTTAGCGATAATTGCAATTTGTTTCAAAAAGCAACCAGTGTGTGCCAGTATGTGCGCTATTCCTTGTGAGAGTCGTAATAAAGCGTCAGGTTCTAAATCCTAAAGAAAGCCTGTTGCAAAGTATTTTCTTTCACAACCACTGACGCAGGATTACGCATTTTAAAGAAAAATAGTTAAATTGTAATAGTGGTTTTGTAGCAACAGTATGCATTCTATACTCCCTCAAACTTTCAACTTCTCTCGGCTGCTTTCTAACCTGCAATTCAAAAAGAATGCACACTTGGCTTGTAAGATCGCTAAAACCTCGTGTAGGAGGTAAGTTTTCGTGAGTGGAGGCCTAGCCCAACAGGCCAGAAGAACGACCATGCACGCAAGCATAATTTCATTATGTCATGGACATTCAAGATTTTGAAAAAGATAATTCTTAAACTACAGTTTATGCTAAATAAATTAACATGCCATCGGCTATTATTATTATTATTATTATTATTATTATTATTATTATTATTATTATTATTATTATTATTATTATCATCATCATCAACATCATTATTGTTGTTGTTATCGTTATAATAAAAATTTTTATTATAGCAAAGTCCCCAAAAAGGTGTAAGATTATATTTGAACAGCCCCTAATGCTAATCGTTATAATACTCTATAATATCCCCTCTTTCCATAAAATGACCTGCGTACCAATCTTTGGGTCTTCCAATATTCTAAGATGAATATGATAGAACAGCCTTCGTGTAGTCAACAGAAAGATAGGAAAGGTAGAAACCTGAGTGATATATCACACCAAGAGCCAGCCCGCCATGAACTGCATAACAGACCTTTCGTGTCTCCCGATATGGCTCTTTGAGAAATCAATTGTGCCCGGGATTAATCCAAATAAACCAGAAGTCGTCGATAAAAGATCCAAGAAACAGAAATTGAGATATCTATTTTTGTTTTAAATGCTTTGGAAAGTGAGCTATCATGTTGATGTCCTGGTTAAGAATATACCTAACTCTACGAAGGTTTTACAACTCAAAGTTCTCTAAAAATCATTTTGTAAATGTTGAATGATATGTCATTGCTTTTGATCACGTCCCTACCAAACTTGAATGCCCCAGGCCACTCGATCTTGGCTGGAAGTATTTTAAATACAAAAAGAAAGTGCCCGTGATGTATCAAAATATCATTTATTTCGCTGATCCTGAATCTGCTGCTGCCTTTCAGCTCAATGGGATTACATGATTTTATAACGAAATATACAAAATATGCCTACTCCAAGAGGTTGAAAATGGTACGCTCAGCTCAACCTTGCTGCAAACTGTTCTATCAGTTATAAAATGTGCAAAGAGTAAAGATTCTCGAGCTCTGGGACATCCCATCTCAGTGTATTTTCTGTGCTACAGGGATGAGCCTGGGGCTAAATTCTGAATATAATTATATTACATACATATGAATATATGTTTGTCTGCTATCAACTAGCCCATCTATTTAGTCCGCCTTTTCGTCTCTCTCTTTCTCACTTTCCTTCTCTCTCTCGCACTTTCCTTTTCTCACTTTCTCTCTATGTCTTTCTACATATCTGTCTGTCTATCTGCCCTCTTTCTTCTGCCTGTCTGTCTGCCTTTCTGCGCGTCTGTCTGTCTGTCCATTTGTCAGTCTTTGTATCTGACTCCTTCTTCCTTTCTTTCTCTCTCACTCTCTCTCTCTCTCTCTCTCTCTCTCTCTCTCTCTGTGTTTCTTCTCTTTTTCTCTCCCTGTATTTCTTTCTTTTGCTCTGCCACGCAATCCCCCCCTCTTAGTCTTAATCTCTTTTTTCCTTCTCTAGCAGCTATTTCATCATTACTGCGTCATATGCTTTCTTTATTTCTATGAGATTCAGTTTGCTTCATGCTCTCATTTTATTTCCTCATTATTTTACAGCAAATACAGTTTCATATGAGCTAACCAAGAGAATGGGGGGGGAACGTGATAATTGCACAAATCCTTAGGCCGGTTTCATAAAAGGACATGAGGCGAAACGCCAAAAGTGAAATGCTTAACGGGGAATATGAACTATGAAAAACCTTGCAATCACATAGGATGGGAGTGAGGCAAAACGCCTGACACTAATCTCTGATAAAAATTCATCAGTTCAAAAGTCCCATTTGTTTCGATGTTTCTTGTTCTTTCTGTACAGAAATAAATTGAAATAAGAATAAATTTGAGTATTTTTTCATTAAAACTTCTTATCTAGCTATCATGTTACAAGATTGCATTGAAACAAATTTTTGTTTGTTTTATTTTATTTATTTATTTCTTTTGATAAGCAGTAACTTTTCCTTTAAAAAATAAACTTAAACCATGGGTGATTTTTATTAACTCTCAATTTCTCACAACGCTTCATATTAAAGACAAACTCTTGGTTTGATCCCTGCCGACTATCAGGAAAGTTCAGGAACAGAAGAAAGCACAATATTTTAGTCCTTACAGCTTTTTCTCTTGAGATATACCAGAAAAAAAAATCTTGTTACTTCCTTATGAAGACAAAAAAAGTTTACTCATCAATTACTAAATTAGTGGTACTTTCATCCCTACAGCTTAAGAGAGAGAGAGAGAGAGAGAGAGAGAGAGAGAGAGAGGTACACAGACCGATAGACCGACACAAAGAGATTTATAGACAGACAAGCAGACAAAGAAAAACTGTGTGAGAGAGGAACCAGACGAACAGACAGACATGTATGTAGACACTCTGAAAGATAAAGAGGAGCAGCAGAGAGTAAAACGGAGCAATATGATAAATTATAACAGTTTTATCAGTTTTCAAGCAGTCAGTCGCTGGATACGTGTAATCCAAAGTTTTCAATGAACATACGGGTGTAAAAACAGACATATTTAATTTTATTACAATTTTGTTTTATTCAAGTGGATGATTTATTTTAAAATATTCACGTGTCTGGCGATGGTTTCAGTTGTGCATCTATCGCATCATGTGCTGCCTCTACTGATCCTTTTTTTTCATATTTTTTTTTTTATTCAGGGCTTGCACGATCCAATATTAATGTCTGACTCGCACTAGAAACTTTAAGCTTTTTAAACTGCTCAATCTAAATTGAAAACTTTTTGGAAATGATTTGAAAACAAAATATTCGAGAGTTGAGATAGAGAACCCATAGTGCCACAAAATATAAGGGATATAGTCTAGCTAACTCAGGGATGGCTTTATTTTGAAAAAAAAAATCAGTCGAATAATGTTGAAAGGCCAATCTGTAATAGTGTAAATTATATAAATCATTCGAATAAAACTTCAAAACTGGTCTGCTATCGTGGGTTTTGTTACTTTTGGTCATCTAATGTCGAATATTATATATAGTAGTTTTTTTAAAAATCAAACATTTGAGAAAAACTATGTACCGGTAACTTTTTTCAAACCGCTGCCTAAAAAAAAAAACAAAAAAAAACCTCCAAGAAGAAACAAGCAATGCGTCTTTCTGGGCAATTCGCGCCATCACCAACGGCTTCACACCTCACAAAAGATGAATAATTATATAATATGTTATTTCTTCTCTTCACGCCTCGAAACGCGTTTCGTAGATTGCCACTCTTCCAGTGTGCAGGCTGGGACTAAATTTCCTTTGTCATCTTTTGCCTCACGAGTTTGAGGTTTCGCGTTTCGCTTCACGTCCTATGTAAGGTCGGCGTTATAGTATAGAATCTTCCTCTTATTCGCATCGATTTATTCCGGTGTCAGGGTGGTGAAAGAGGAACCGGACGCGCTACAAAGATCTACCTCTTTAGTTTGACCTATCGTTCCGAACCCTTCTTACTTGAAGAGGCAAGCACACCTTTACAACGGTTAACGTGTGATTTCTATGACCACACTATTAATCATTAGATTGAAACAACAGTAATAACATCAATTTGTAATGGTCACAGATCTATTGGTTCCTAGATGTACATGCTTTTATAACTTAATACAACCCTAAATCAATATCATTGGACGGTTTATATTTTACTGATGAACATAGTTGAAACACAAAAAGGTAAGGTTGCTGCTGCTGATGCTGCTCTCTCTCTCTCTCTCTCTCTCTCTCTCTCTCTCAATCTCTTTGTAAGTCTGTCTGCCTCTCTATCTCTCTCTTTCACTTCTCTGTGTGTCTGTCTGTATCTCTGTCTTTCTATTTTCTCCTGTTTGTGTATCTTCCTGCTTCTCTTTAATGTTTTTTTTTTCATTTCTCTGCGTGACTGTTTGCCTATATGTCTCCCTCTTGCTTTACCTCTTGGCTTTTGTGTCTTTCTGCCTCTCTGTTTCTCTGCCTCCCTGTTTGTACATCTTCTCTGTGTGTCCCTCTCTCTATCTATCCCTGTTTGTGTGTCTACCGCTTTGGGCCTCTCCTCTGCCTCTCTGTTTGTGTGTCTGTCTCTCTCTGTCTCGCTCTGTCTCCCTATTTGTGTGTCTTTCTCTCAGTGTGTCTGCTCTCTATGTCTCCAGTGTCTGCCTATTTGTGTGTCTGGCTCTCTATCTCCCTGTTTGTGTGTCTGTCTCTCTGTTTTTATGTCTGCATCTGTGGGTGTGTCTCTCTTTGTCTCTCTATTTGTGTGTCTGTCTCTCTGGATCTTGCTCTATCTCCCTGTTTGTGTGCCTGTTTCTCTGTATCTTTTCTGTCTGTCTGTGTGTCTGTCTCTCTGTGTCTCTCTCTATCTTCCAATTTATGTGCCTGTCTCTTTGTGTCTATCTGATTGTATTTCAGACTTTGTCTCCCTGTTGTATGTCTGTCTCTATGTGTCTTGCTTTATCTTCCTGTTTGTGTGTCCTTCTCTCTGTGTGTCTCCCCTCTTTGTATCTATCTATTTGTATTTCAGTCTCTCTGTATCTCGCTTTGTCTCCCTGTTTGTATATCTGTCTCTATGTGTCTTGCTTTATCTTCCTGTTTGTGTGTCTTTCTCTCTGTGTGTCTACCCTCTTTGTGTCTATTTGTTTTGTCTCTCTGTGTCTCGCTTTGTCTCCCTGTTTGTGTGTTTGTCCCTCGACTCCCTGCGTGTGTGTTTCTGTGTCTTGCATTGTCTTCCTGTTTCAGCGTTTGTGTGTCTTTCTCTCTGTGTATCTGCTCTCTTTGTCTCGCTGTTTCTGCCTGTTTGTGTGTCTTTCTCTCTGTGTGTCTGATCTTTATGTCTCGCTGTGTCTGCCTATTTCTGTGTCTATCTCTCTGTCTCTCTTTGTGTTTGTCTCTCGGTGTCTCCCTGTTTGTATATCTGTCCTCCTTTGTCTTGCTTTGTTTTCCTGTTTGTGTGTCTTTCTCTCTTTGTGTCTGCTCTCTGTGTCTTGCAGTTTCTGTCTGCTTGTATGTCTCTCTCTGTCTCTCCGTTTGTGTGTCTGTCTCCTGTCTCCCTGTTTGTGTATCTGTCTCTCTGTTTGTATGTCTGTGTGTGTCTCTCTCTCTATCTCTCTATTACATGTCTGTCTCTTCGGATCTTGCTCTACATCCCTGTTTGTTTGCCTGTTTCTCTGTCTGTCTGTGTGTCTGTCTCTATGTGTCTCTCTCTATCTTCCAATTTGTGTATCTCTTTGTGTCTATCTCTTTATATTTCTGTCTCTGTGTCTCAATTTGTCTCCTGTTTGTGTGTCTGTCTCTATAACTCCCTGTGTGCGTGTGTGTCTGTCTCTCTGTGTCTTGCTTTGTCTTCCTGTTTGTGTGTCTTTCTCTCTGTGTGTCTGCCCTCTTTGTGTCTAGCTGTTTTGTCTCACTGTGTCTCGCTTTGTCTCCCTGTTTGTGTGTCTGTCTCTCTGACTTCCTGTATGTGTTTATATTTGTCTGTGTCTCTCTCTGTCTGTCTCCCTGTTTGTGTGTGTCTTTCTCTCTGTTCGATGTGTCTGCCTGTTGTGTGTCTATCTCTCTGTCTCTCTTTGTTTTGTCTCTGTCTGTCTCCCTGTTTGTATACCTGACTTTCTTTTTCTTGCTTTGTCTCCCTGTTTGTGTGTCTTTTTTTCTTTGTGTCTGCTCTTTTTGTATGACTGTGTGTGCTTTTTTGTGCGTCTCTCTTTCCCAGTCTCTGTGCTTGGTTTTCTGTCTCTCTGCGTCTTGCTTTGTCTCCTTGTTTGTGTGTCTTTCTCTCTGTGTGTCTGCTCTCTATGTTTTGCCGTGTCTCCCTGTTTGTGTGTCTGTCTCTCTCTGCCTCTTTGTCAACGTGTCTGTTAGCCACTCAGTTGACTGTCCTTTTTCCGTCTGGCCTCTCTTTGTGTGCGTTTT
>BLXT01001848.1:2583826-2596664 GCA_019648995.1 Plakobranchus ocellatus
CCCCGCCGTGTCAGACTTGATACCACCAGCATCAACTTCCCCAGTGCCAATAGTAACAACACAGCAGTAAAGATGTCACATTTGAAAAATAAAAATAAATGGAAGTATATATTTGTTACCTTTGGTGTTCAGTTCACTTACGATTTCTTCCCGCAGTGCATTGACATCTCTATTTCTGGGCCCATGATATGTTTTATCGGACAGAGCAGGCCTTGTTCTGATACATTCAATTAACGCTGCCTTCATTTCTGCAGTGGCGAAGTGGAGATATCGGCCTAAAAGAATACTCCAAACAGACCAGCACACTACACACTACATAATATGTAGTCTAGACCTAGTGCTTTGACGAAATCATCGTATGTGAAGCCACGCACGAACGGAAAATGTTTGACATGCTAGAAGTCATACGTTTTTCACGTGTGCGTGAGGAAGCGTGTCGTACGCAGTGGACCCACGAGATATAAAAATAGAAGGTTGGACGCTCCCTTGCGCATTTTGTGAGTACGTAAGCGCACGAAAGCGGAGTATGTGGACCCCTACCCTTAGACATGAAGGACAGTCAACATTCAGTAATCACTAATGTGAAAAAGTGAGACTAGATAAAAATTATGATCAACTTATCGGTGGATATAATAGAATGAACCAAAAATTGTAGGTGTAGAAAATTTATCGTTCACTCTAGAGCTACCGAGAGTGGTATGTGGTGCCACATGATGGCCAACTTTAACAAGCAAGTTAATGTCTAGTTCATGATAACTTCAGCATTATATTTTACAAGAATCTTTTGGCGCTTAATTTACATCAATTTAAGGTTAGGATATTTCTCTTTTCTTATGTTGAAGGAAGGGCCTTTCATTTCCCGTTTTAAGGAATGCATTGCTCACAGTTTCATGATATAGACACACTGCGGTCAGGGCACAGTCAGTATAACAATGGTACTGGATTTCTATTATTTGCTTCGATGAGTTTGTTGAAAACCTGTTCCTGCATGATGATCTCGTGGATGAGAGACACCATATCCGCGTATCTGTCTCTAATAATACATGCGTGTAAGGTTGCTCTAGGTGAGAAAGTGTCATATAACTTTTAAGAAACAGCATTGCATGTTACACAATAAAACTTTTCTAACAAGAGGGAAAGAAATGACGTTTAATGACGCGTACCCTCTCGCCTTTGAATTGTTCAAGTCACGATGAAAAGGAGAGAAAGACATTTTTTTCCAAGCCATTTGAAAATGCAGTTTCCACATCTCTCTTCCACAAATAAGAATTTTTGTCTCATCCACTTTTAAAAAGAATTATCAAGTTTTGTGGACATTATTTTCTTAAGTGCTCACCGCTATGAAAAGATTATTTTGCTGCATCAGTATTTTTGCCCAGTCTGTGCTTTAGAGGGCAAAGGGGAGCATACAGGATCCCCACAATGTCTATAGCAAAAAACTATATACAACCTTACGTTTCTTATTTCTACAGAAAGTGCTTCAGATGTTGATAAACTGGACTTTTTAAATGAAGTGGCTCTGGTTTCTAAAATACCCCGACACCTCAATGTGGTCAACTATCTTGGATGCTGCACAGTCTTAGGTAAGTGTCATATTTGAAGTGTTTCCTTTTTTTTTGGCATTGGGGGATAGCGATTCTAACAGGCGAACGAGTTTCATTGAGGCTAATCATAGATCCAATCCCCGGGTATGTAGGTGGTAACATGGTACGCATAAATTTAGAAGTAAATACAAGCTATGCTTAGCGATTATAATCTAAAAAGCATGCCACGCCTCATATTAATTTCTTTCACTTATTTCTACTAGTACTATTCATGATCTCAGTCTTTTGAACTCCATCGGGTTAAAGGATCGGTTGACGGTGCGAAGAGGATGATTAAGTATGTGTCATGTGAATCAAGGTTCTACCAGCATTTCCATACATATGTGTTTTGATAAAGATACACTCAACAGTGTTTTAGGCATAGAAAACTAGAAAACTGACACAAACAGAACGAAAGAAAAAATAGAGACAGATAGAGTCAGAGAGAAAGAGAATGAGGGGGAAGTGGAGAAGAAAGAGGGAGAGAAAAAAAACTATATATATAATGATATATATATATGTGTGTGTGTGTGTGTGTGTGTGTGTGTGTATTGAGCAAGGCACCAGGAGATTATGATGATGACGGTAATAATAATGATGACGATGATGATAATGATGATATGAATGTAATGATTGCTTTTGAGAATACACAGTCTTGTTTATTATTTATTGTCTTTTATTATATTATCTTCCAGAGCCCTGTCTCCTTATCATGGAGTACATCACAGGCGGGGATCTCCTTATCTTTCTGCGCAAGAAGCGAAAGTTCCAGCTGTACGACGACCCACCAAGCATGAACAGTGAGAATCTGCCGTCTTCTGAGAGGGCGGAACTACGTCACACAGACACAGCAACATGGGCCAAAATGGCGCAACAAATGAACTTTATCAACTTAAGCTTCGAACCAGACAGTTTCTCTACTCAAGAAACTGTCGCTTCCCTTGAAGCTGGTGACAATAAACAAAGCGACTTTGTCAGCATAAAGAATAGCGACCTGGCTATCCAACAAGAGGGAAAGACTCAAGCGAAAAATGTCAAAGAAAATATTAGTGATAGTAATATTTCAGCTACCATTACCAGTCAAGACAGTGTAAGTTTTCACACTGCAGCAATGCTGGAGGTTAAAGGAAAGGTGACATCAAGAGATGGTTTAGGGGCGATTGCACTCCAAAATGTCGTGCAAACCTCTTGTAATCTAACATTATCGAAAGAAGATCCCGCCACGTCAAACGAAAAATACGAATCAGTTTTCGACCAACAAAACAAAACAGTAAAATCTGCACCACAAAATAACATATCTTTGCGACAAACCCTAACTGATTCAACAAAATCTAAAAATAAATCACCGGAAAGCTTGAATGAGCGGGATAAAAATGGGCCATTTGCCGTTCGATTTTATAATTCTCATGAACAGGTCGTGGACATAGACAAAAAAAAAGAATGTTCATATCAGGAGGTCGAAAGTGATGATATTGTAGCTGTAAAAAATTCGACAGTTCGTAAGTCTAGTGATGCTAGCAGCGGCAACTCCCAAACTGCCTTCCTGTCTTCTACATCTGGGGGGAAAAAATGTTTCAAAAGGTAAGTTAACAAAGCTCCTTGATGAATTTGAACCCTGATTTGAGCAAATTTGAGGTCAGAATTGCGAACGTCTGCGCCTTTAACTTCGTTTCTTGAATACTGTTTGTTGTGTCCTAGAGAGTAAACAAACAAACGAAATGAGAAAGGAAAGGCGAAGCGAATTCGACAATAAAGCAAATACCGAAGCTCTAAGCGCGATAAAAGGACTGACAGAATTCAAACTTTTCGCAATCCTGTAGGTTTTTAGGGGTTTTTTGTAACCTTTTCTACTCATACACCATCAACTGCCCAAACATTTGGAAGCAAACAAAAAAAAAAGTGTTTTACTTTATTATAACTCTAACCAACAAATTCTTTTCTTATTGATTTGAATGTTATCTTCAGGTTTGATAACACTTCAATAACCGCACGAAAAATATCTCAGCTTTTTGAACTATTAAATCAGTCACTGGTGTAGAATAGTGAGTGTATTGGCCAGCCAATGTTATCAGCGAATTGTGCAGGTCAAAAAATGCTATCACTACATTTTGTTTCATTAAGAAATATTTGAATACGAAAAGTTTCCGAAGATTGCAAAGGAAAAACAGGGGGTCCATATTTACTTTTTAGAAAAATTCAAAACAATAATTTTTTTTCCTTTAATTTATTGTGGGAATTTAATATTCCCAATCACACCTAATGCCAGAGACTTCCTTTCCTGGTTTTTTTCCCCACATGATAAGCCCATAAAGCTGAGTGTAACTTACACAACTAGAGACCGTTATCTCGAATTAATGTGAAACGTTCTTCTCCCCCTTCTTTTTCTTGCATCCTCAATAGAATGTTTGTGACATCATGAGAACATAATTATAAAGTTAAATTAAATAAACAATGTTACAGAGATATAATAGCGTGAGCTGTGGTGCGTTTGGCAGGGTGCTTAACTATAATACCAGTAGTGACAGGTTCCATTCCCAAACAAATCAACTAATTTCATCTGCTCTCCTGTGATATTGGGTAAAGCTTGGGGCTCGATGGAAGTAAAGGCAACGAGGAAAACGCTGAGAAAAAAAACCATGAATCTACTTCTTAGTATAGGACCCGCGTGACAGAGGTTTGGTACAATATTTATTCGCATTGCAGCAAGCGCACAGTCAGGTTGTTTTAGCGTGTGATTACTACAGTAGCCTATGTTTAAATTCATGTTTGTCACATCTTCGAAGCAACTGCCTTGTCTCCACGCCACTGTCATAAGAGTCTTCTTCTTTTTCTTTAAACAATCTTGTTTTTCCTGCAGGCCCCGGCGCAGGGGGTCATCGTTTTCCCTTCGGAGAAAGACCTTGACCTCTGATACCGTTTCTGTGACCAGTTGCAGCCCGGCTCTGGGCCGGAAGCTCAAAAACACCAGAAATAAACAACAGTTTGCCTGCGAACTTTCAGAGTCAGGACAGGTAAGTGCTATCTCTGATTGTTGTGATGGTTTGTGATTATCATTATCATCAGAGGAGAAAAAGAAGAGAAGGAGATTAGAAATTTTAAAATCGTAAGCAAAGGTCCAATGATAGGAATATGCATGACACATCATACACTAGCAGCAGTATTGCAATAAACGGCTATCATGAACAAAAGAGTTTTTGAAAATCAGTTTTCGTTATAAAACTTTTTTTCTTCCTCCAAGCTTCAACTATTGTTTGAGCTTGTGTATATACTTGAGTCTCTCAACCACACTTGCCTGTGTATGTACTTGAGTCTCTCAACCACACTTGCCTCAGTTTAGCTTGAGTCTCCAAGTCTGTTAGTTTTTATTTCTAAATGCCCACTTATTTTCTCTGGTATCAGTTTTGAAAAACTTTATTTTTGCCTTGCATTTTCCAACTTTTAGTGATCTCGTGCATAAAAAACCTTACTCAACACTGTATTTAAGGTGTAAATATTGGCGTTTAATTTGTCAAGCAGATAACGATGGTTTGACTCTCATTTTCAATACTTTGTCCAGTATAATCGCTTACTGCAAGACAAAAAGAGCGGCAATATTACCCCTTACATAGTGTTGTTGTACACTGTCTTCGCCATTCACATTCACGAGTATGCTTGATAAAGTTTGCAATGCTCGTATAGGTAAAAATGATTGTGACCTAGAGCGGTGACGTCATCAAACAAAATTCGAACAGCAAATAAAACAATATTGCGCACAATTTTCAAAATGCATTTTTCTCCCATCAGATTTATTCCGATGGTGCTTTCCTTTCCAATCACAGGGCGATGTGAGTTCTCACACGCAGAGTGACGATAATGAAGACCACGAAGACATGGTTGAAGACGATAACGACGAGGACATCAATTCTGGAAAACTGTTTGCCTTCGCCCTTCAGATAGCACGGGGCATGCGACACCTTGCGGAAAATAAGGTTTCGTCTGCGTCAGTAAAGAATGATTAAAGGAAGCGTTGGAGTAATTTTCTTCTTTGAGTGCCTTGTCTAGAACAGACATTGGCGATCATGTTCTTCCACTCAAACCTATTCCCAGCTAACCTCATTAAGTTGTTATTGCTACCCTTACCTATTGCCCATGATTAAAGATTTTCTGTAAAAGTTATACTCTACTCTCTACTCTACATTTGAGCACTATCCCTTTGATTGAGGTCTCCTACCGTTTAATCTCTTTGAAACGTTAATCATTAATCTTGAACAAATACTCGTAGATCTAAATCTGAAAATAATAGGATATAATCACCACTGTAGTCCAAAGCAAGTCAATACAGCAGATTTTTGCCGAAAACATTAATATCAGGACTTTTTCACAACGTTAATTATAATATCCTTTCCTAGATTTCTAGAACCAAATTGAATTCACCACTCTTACTTTGTAAAGCGTCAATTCTTTTTTAGCTATTAAGATAAAAAAAAAAAGTTAGACTCCTCGACATTTGAAATCTGTGTCTTAAGATCTGCAATGTCAAAAATTGGATAAAGGTGACTAAATGATATGGAAAAAAAATAAAACAGTTCGTGTCAAAAAATTCATATGCGGCATCTGACTTGCATTCTTTGCGGCGAGGCGTTCTAGGATGAAAGCTCGGCATTCTTTGCGGCGAGGCGTTCTAGGATGAAAGCTCGGCATTCTTTGCGGCGAGGCGTTCTAGGATGAAAGTTCGACATTCTTTGTGGCGAGGCGTTCTAGGATAAAAGCTCGGCATTCTTTGCGGCGAGGCGTTCTAGGATGAAAGCTCGGCATTCTTTGCGGCGAGGCGTTCTAGGATGAAAGCTCGGCATTCTTTGCGGCAAGGCATTCTAGGATGTAAGTTCGGCATTTTTTGCGGCGAGGCGTTCTAGGATGTAAGTTCGGCATTTTTTGCGGCGAGGCGTTCTAGGATGAAAGCTCGGCATTCTTTGTGGTGAGGTGTTCTAGGATGAAAGCTCGCTTCTGTATTGTCGTTTCAAACAGTTAAGATGATCGTGCATTTTTGTGGCTCTCAATCCCACCGAGCAGGTGCGTTATATCTTTTCCTCAACTAGCATGTTTACACAGGTATCTGCATAGCGCAAACTGCAGACTGGCAGACTAAGGAAAATTCAAGTAAAGTGCCTTTTCCAAAGACCACACATTCTGGTGTGAAGTCCGGCATTTAAAACACCACTTCGGTCATCAATGAGGTAAACTAAAATTCAATGACCACGCCACACAAACATAGTCCGACATTGACCTCATTTAATTCTAATTCGATTTTTTCCTTTCTCGAAATTCCCAGCAGTCTACTTAACCTGAACTTAACCGTTTGATTGCCTTTATAAATCTCTCTCAGATTATCCACCGAGATTTGGCAGCCAGAAATGTACTCGTCACAGACAAGGGAGTGTGCAAAATAACAGATTTTGGTCTCGCAAGGTCCATGGACGATTCAGATAGCTATGAGAGAAATTCAAAGGTAATGCTGTCGGCATAAATCAATAGACAAAAGAGGGTAAATAGACAGAGACAGAGGGAGGGAGAGAGGCATAGATAGAGAAAGACAGAAAGAAAAAGGAAGAGAGACAGACAGACAGACAGACAGCAGTCAGACAGACAAACAGACAGGCATAAAAAAGAATTAAAGAGAATAAGAAGGGATGAAAAAAAAGCAATCTAGAAAAAGAGTAGGCTTGGGGAGGCAGAAGTGGAGTTTATGAAAGAAGTAATTGAAAATAGAAAGCCATGATGGAATCGGACAGGCTAGAAAGTATCGCTTTGCACAATAAACGCTTGACACGAGACAATCTGAAATAGAATAATGAGATTTATAAATATAGTCTCAGTATATTTGATACAGGGCAATGTATTATGCCTGCGATAGCTCTCTTTGCAGTGCTCTGAGGCAAAACTATATTATTATAGTAGCGATACATAAAAATATGGATACAAGAATAATAGTAATAAAATAAATTGGTTTAAAAAATTAATAAATAAACAGATTCAAAGACTAGAGGTAGATAGATGGATAGATGGATAGATAGATAGATAGATAGATAGATAGAGAGAGAGAGAGAGAGAGAGAGAGAGAGAGAGAGAGAGAGAGAGAGTATATTTACTTCTTAAAGCCGAGCCAAGAGATGAAAGAAACGAATACAAAAGTGGGAAAAGATGAATAACGTTCGAGAGAGAAACAATCGAAGTTCAGGAGAAGGCAAATATGAGGCCCATTCAGATACTGAGCTTTCGTTGCACCAAAAATCTTAAAAAGATAGATTATCTGCTTTCGATTTAAGAGTTACCAAGTGTTAAAAAACAAGCGAAAGGCAAAGCCTAAAGGGAAATAAAAAATTTTCTATCCTAGCTCGGGAAGAAGGGAATTTTTGTGGAGGAGTAATTTTTATAAATCTTACATATAATAGGAGAGCAAAAAAAGATTTGTTTGTTTTCACAACTTCTCCAAAGGTGAAGAAACTTTAGTTTAAACAATAAACTAAAATGAAGTAGATCTAACAAAACCAAATAATTCATATAAATGTAAGTCTAAGTCTAGGTTGGATTTCTGTCACAAAAAGATCTGGTCATATCTGTAATAGATTATGTTTGTGTACAAATCATTATGGCTAAAAGATAGTCCTTTATTGCTACTGATTTCCAATAGTATATTAATGACTTTTAAAAGAAACCATTAAATTTGCCTTCTCAAAACCACAAAGTTTCGTTTTTTTTTTCTTTTCATAGTTGACATTTTACATATTAAAACTATGGGTTATTATTGGGAAATGTACTTAGCCCAACAAACAGTTTAAAAATCGGCGTACGTAATCTTTCCTTTTCAAATCTTTGACTGCATCTAAAAGAGCTGTTTTGAAAAAAAAAGTACAGCTCAGAGGGAATACACATTTGAGTCAATGATTTTCACATTACAGCTAATCTATTCATTTTCTTAATTCCCACTAAACTAATCTAGATTTCAGTTGGCTAATGTTCCTTTTCTTATTTAAGTTCATAATTTGGATCCAAATTTGTAACTGACAAATCTAAGGGTGCCCTTCCAATCCGATGGATGTCCCCGGAAGCTCTGACAGACGGTAACCACAGCTCGAAGTCTGATGTTTGGGCCTACGGGGTGTTACTGTGGGAGATTGTAACATTAGGTAAGTCCCTGGCTTCATGCAGTAGCTATGAAGAAAGGGTTGTCATTATTATTCTATGGTTTGAGACACTTTTATACTAATTTGCATGGCAGCTCTCAATCGCAGGAAACAACAAATAAAAAAAGTTCACTTTTGAGGATTAAGCATTTTTTAAAATCATCATTATCATTATCGTTATCAACATATTCATCATCGTCATCATTATCATTGATGCTGTTGTGTTCTGCACAGGAGCTAGTCCATATCCGGGCCTCTCGGCCAGGGATGTTTTTAGACTGGTCAACTCTGGGAGGACAATGGATAGACCTGACCACTGCAGTGCTGAGCTGTAAGTGTGATATCTGAAATTATACTTGTACGCGGCAGGATATTTTTTTCCCACCATTAGCTATAATTTTTTACTTTTTAATTATTTTTTATAAGCTTGTAATAAGGGTGCAGAAAGAAGATAGATTTATTTGTTAAATTTCACTTGGGGAGAAAAGGAATGGTGGGGTCTACATTGACTGTAAAGACACTCATTCGCTTTTTCTTATTATACAAGACTCTGAGGTCAGCACGTTTGCCTAGAAATCCTTGTGTTGCTTGTTCGAATCCCTCCACCGGCGTCCATTTTCTTCTGGGCACCAAATGCCTTATGCCACTATGTAGAAAGTGGGCAATACGACAAAATGTGAAAATGCCTTTGCAAAATCACTAAGTAAAGAATGGACAATGTGACAAAAGGTAAATTGGAATGATTAAATCACTAAGTAAAAAAATTGACAAAAAGTAAAAATGAAATCATTAAATCCCAAAGTAGAAAACGGGCAATATCGCAAAGAGTAAATGGAATTATTTTCACTTGAAGAAGTGGTAGAACTTACGTGTCAACACCCAGAGCAGTAACGCGCTTGAGATTTGCTTGGATAATCAGGATGAAAATAATAGAAGTGAATGTTTGTAGTTTTGAAAGTTTTTTTTATATCTTTTTAAGTAGTGTATTTTAGCTCTCAGACAAACGACGGCCATACATTTATTTATGTTGTAAAATACAAGTATGTTAAAACGCTCCCGAAACAATGTGTGCGAAATTTTTAACCGTGTTTCAAGTGTTCATTTGAAGATGGTTTTCCACTGTAAGGTGAAGGGCATTATTATGGAGAAATGTAAAAGTATTATTATTATATAATAATTCTTTGAAAGAAAAAAAACCCAAAAAACTCGCCATCATTTTAAATATTGTGTTTAAGAAAAATGACGAAGACACTACAGTATACCCTTTGGAGCGAATTTCCCGCAGAACTTTGTTTTTTCAAATAGATTGATTCTTGAGCCTCTATGTACTACGTTTGTTATAATTTTTAAAAAAAAGAAAAAGAGAAATAATAAATTTGCAGCTGAGCAACTGAATTTTTTTTTTAATTATTACTGAAACACCACCGAACACATCAATCAAAGAGAGCAGCTGATAATAAATTTATGCGATGCAAAATTTGTAAACATAAACTAAAACTGAAACGAACAAAAAAGTTAGGAAAGGCCGTTTCAAAATTCAAAATGCTGTCGCTTTGAGCATAACAAATCTCCATTGTCACACATAATATTTTTTTCTGTAAATTGATGGTACTGTAAAGCAAGACGAGGTTTTGTTTGTTTTAATCCATCATTCGAACAGAACAGTTCAGTTCTAGTTCTCGCACTACAACAATTACACTCTAGCATTTATGTTGAAATGTCGCTCAACATAATTTTATAATCGTGTAATTTCTTTGTATATAATTAGGTTAACCTTATCAAGTAACATAAATGTATGGCACTGATCATCTGTCTGAAATTTAAAATCCTAAATGTTAGTATTACAGCTTAGAGTGCGATGTAAGCATAAAACTGTTTCAAAATCAAATTCGAGGGATTCATTGTAAATAAAAGCCGCATATATGTGGGAGTTTATAAAATCCACAAAAAATTCTAATGGTTTAAGAACCGATGAAGCTTAACAGACAAATATGAATTTCTCCTTTTCCATTGTATAATAGGTAATATCAAATTAGACGATATATTACGTGATACACTACTTAATTAGCCGGTTATCATAAGTTAAAAAGAAAGCGAGCCTTAAAGATTTTATCCCTATTTTCAAAGACACGTTAATGCTGGAATCTGGCTTAAAGAGCTTTAAATTGAAAACAAAAGCTCACTGATAAAAATCAGGCAACCTTGTTGAATCAATTCAGAACCTTTTATTTGCTGATGTTCAATTATGATAATCATATTATTGATTCTATTCGATGTAGAATTTTGTCCTTTTTAAATCTCTGAGAAATAAAGTTCTGGTTGTCAATGAACGTAAAATATATTTATGGACAACAGAGAACTCGAATGAGCTTTTGGCTCTTTACTGAGTATTTAGCGCTATGTAAAATTCTTACGGTTTCCGTGAAATTTTAAAGTCGACTATGACTCTTGAATTCCTGTAGCTCCCCGCCTCAGACGTTCCGAATTCTGGATTTCTATTGATTTTCATTCTCTGTTCCGGACACTTGGTCCCCTCCTAAAATTATACCTCTTCCCCGTCTTTTCCTTCCAAACAAAAATCTACACTTCCACCTGATTGTCTTGACTTCTTCCAATGAATTCCTAGATCACTGAAATAAAATACATCGATATGTCTCCTGCTTTTCAGGACTTTTTCACATTGTTAGCTCCGCCCAGAATTCGTAGACTTCTTTGAAATTCTACTTGATATCTGCATCTAATAACTCCTAATTTTCTTGATCATTTATTGACTCTAGACTCCCACCTGATAATTTGGAACTTTTGAAACTTCGGGATGCTTAATTTGATCTCTCTTGAAATGCTAGAATGTAGATCTTGCTTGAATTCGTATGCCTAATCTAGATCTTTCCTAAGCTCTTAGACGCTAGATTTGTCGTGAACTACTCTAGTATAATCTATGCTGAAATCCTAGCATTGGGTCTCTTTTGAAGCCCACAATCTATTTCTCCTCTGAAATCCTAGACTCTGGATATCTACTAAAACCCTATATTCTAGATTTCCTTTAAAGTCTTAGATCTATACCTGCTTCTAAACCGGAAACTGGATCTCCCTTAATGTTTTCGAATCCAATTTCTTCACTGGAATCCTATAATCTAGGTATCCCTTGAAAGAGGAGAACCCAGCTCTCACTTTAAATCCCAGAACTTAATTCTCTGAAATTCGTGACTCGATCTGTCTTTCAAAGTACTACGGTCCAGATCTACCTTGAAATCCTAGAATCTATATTTCCTTTGAAATTTCAGAGATTAGACCCCCCTTGCAATTACAGACCTTAGAGCTTCCTTGAATTTCTAGAGTTTATATTGGATGTAAATTTCTAGAAGGCACCTGATTCTCCCTTATTCTTTTTGACGCTATCCTCCAAAAACCCTAAAATTTGGACCTTCTTAAAATCCTAGTTCTAGTCTCCTTTGAAATCCTGGAACCTAGATATCATCTGCAATTCTAAAACCTAGATTTTCACTGAAATCCTAGACTCTAAATCTCCCTTGAATCCTAAAACTATTTCTTTCCTGAAATCATGGAATCTGGGCTTCCCTGAAATCGTGTACTCCAGAATCCCCCGAAATCTTTGCTTAAAAATGATTCCAAAGCTGATACGTCAAACCTTTTTCTCCGGTCTAGCTACGAGCTGATGACAGAGTGCTGGTCTTTCCTACCGGTGAATCGACCAGACTTTGCCCACGTCTGCTGCAGACTTGAGGAGCTGTTGGAGCGAGAAGAGGATTACATCTTGTTGGATCAGTTCCAGGGCGACCATTATGCGTATATTGATCCAGACTCACTGGATGAAAAGCTATAATATTAACAAGTGATAAATTATGAAGTACATTTTTAGTTTTCCATTACGAGAGACAATCAATGTTACCATGTCAAAATCGCGAAATCCTGTTTAGTTATGAAAAGATATAATCAAAGTGAATGAAAGAGTTTGCGTTTGGCTTTTTTTTTTCAAATAAAAATGTTGTTATAGTTGCTGGTATTTAACATGGGACGTGGCTGAAAGAGGATTATAAAAGAGAGAAATGAGGAATAGAGAGATTATTTATGTAT
>BLXT01001848.1:2634864-2650845 GCA_019648995.1 Plakobranchus ocellatus
ATTGAAAAGAGACATTCATATCGACGCTTATAACTAATTGAGAAGAGAAGGATAGCATAAGCATAAGCACGATAAAAGTGAATAGGAGAGAGAGAGAGAGAGAGAAACTAGGTTGGTAGACTTAAATGCATTGTTTAATAGGCCTATACCAGTATAGACCTATAAAAAAGGCACCTCGGCTAGTATTATAGAAATGACAGTTTGTATCACTATAACTGTTTATCTGTATACTCCTAAAAAGCGTGCATAGTCGGCACCACCAGTTTCTCTGGTAACAGATCAAAGACTGACTAGAGGGTTGGGGAAAACAACCTCTAATTTCTTTGATCTTTTGCCGACATGGCTTACTACACTAGGCCTTGTACTAGATGTGCAATACATACCATAGCTTACTTGTTTGGCTATCAATGGAGGATATAATTACACTGTTTGTATTTTTTAAATACTCTATTCAGAGCCGGAATAAATGGCGTTTTTTTTATTTTTTTCTCTTTTAACATTGGGTTAGAATTGAGCATTAGAGATCAGAGTATGATATTATCGTACTCTGTTCATTAGACTATTAGAGTTACAAGCTGTGGGCGCAGTGAATAAGTATGGGAAGAAACTTAGGAAATAAAATAAAAAAAATTAATTGACAATAGGATTAACGTGATGCAACACCGACTGCTGATTCTCATTGGGTACCGAAGATCCATTAAAAGAAGAGAAAAAAAAAATAAAAGTCACAATGCGGTTTTCATGCTATTTCAGGGCACACTCTTTCTTTTTGCGGGACACTTGGCAGACCTCTGATTCAAGGCTATAAAAACTACGCAGACCTACTTGACCGATACAACAAAAATATGGCGATGAACTTTTGATCGATACCGCGTTTTTTGTATAATGTAAAGAGAAAGAAAATCGCAGGAAATGGATTGGAAGACAGATTCAGGAGATTCGTCAGGCCTAGCCCCACTCAGCGTAATTTTCTGGGTGCTGAGCATAAGGCGTAATTTTTTTCCTGTCGCCGTAATAAATTACGCCGAAAGCGTAATGTTGGCAGGTCTGCACCGGTCTAGTTCGCGGACAGTTAAAAAAAAAAATCGAGGATGAACTTTTGATCGATACCACATTTTTGTATTACATGTATGTGAATGAAAAGAAAATCGCACAAAATGAAACCACAGCACAAAAGCTCAGCTAAAGTGTAAAATTTTCCCTAATAACGGGATGAATTACGCCTATATAATGTTGGCATGTCTGCATGTAGCATCATGCCATATCAATAACACAGAAGTTATCGACCCTTTACACTGAATGTTGAATAAACGTTAAGGACCGCAAATTGGATACTTGCGTTTTATCGATAATAATTTAAAAATGTTCAATGTTATTTAAATAGGTACAGAATACATGTCGGTTGATATTGGATGGGTCCATAGGATACAAGATTTTTTTTTCCCTTTCCATCGCCCACCGGGACAACTGAACGGGATTTTAGCTGGGCTGCCCGGAAAACGGAATTTTTAGGCCTCCACCGGAATTTTTCCCGGCGAAAACGGAAAGTTGGCAGGTCTGAGATATAATGCCTAGGGCTTTCATTTTTTTAAACTTCTGAGCCTGTCAGTTTTTGAAAACCAATCATAAATGGCAATTTTATGAAAACTTTCCAGGTCTTCTTAGACCTGATCACTACCAAACTGGTTAAAGCACCTCATAGTATGTAATATGTTCATACGTATGGTCAGAACTGTCGGAGCACATAAGTTGACTCAGAAGTAACAGAATATATACCTAAAGACAGACCTCAATATAGAGATATCACAGCATGACATAAGCAGATTAACACTTTTGTTAAGTTTCACACAGCATTATTTAATCAGAAACTTTCCTTCACCTTTGCTTCTTCACCACTTCCTTTTTACAAATTTGTAAACAAACATCTGACGCTTATTTTACTCTCCCATGGCAATATTGGATGAAGAATTAATAAAAAACAAAATCATATATTCGCATAAAAACACACCCACACAAAAACAAAACTTTGGGGTTAGGGGAACACAGGGCATGGCAAAATTTGGAGAAAAATAATATAATCATTGAAATGTACATACATACAGCCAACAATGTCCCAACCTAGACTGCTGTTTCACCAAGCCTCACCAAGATATGAACTTAAGGTGGGGCCAAAACTTACAATCCAAAAGCAACTACAATGACTACATTTGCTAATTTCTTTATGGACTGTTCTTCCTTCATTATGCACATACTGTGCAACAAGTTAGGGATTCATTTGGGCCTAGGCATTTATCATGAAATGAGAGCTAATTTAAGTGAGGATATCATGCAATTATTATTGCTTATCATAGTAATTACAAATGCATTGTTGTTAATGGCCTTTGGCTATTATTGCAACTTTCAACACATGACAATTTGAAGCACATATTGAATTGCTGAATTATCAATAGAAATCTTCATGTGTTTAAATATAAAACACTGCCACATCAATACAGAAATAGAGGACAGGATGGGAGGAAAAAGGAGACAATGGGGAGGGATAGAGAGATATGCATATTCTTAAGTACAGGCAACTGGCAATGAGATAAATAACCATGTTTAACATACATAGCAATAATGACCATAACAAATCTTAGTATCATCATAACTATGATAACTAATGTAATGGTAATTGTTATTATTAGTAATTACTACTGTCAGCATTACCATACCTTAACATAAAATTCAATGTATGTTCTTTTAAACAAATACAGAATTATCCATAGGTAAATACACATTATGTTTGCACTGCTCTAGCACATTTTGTGACCCATTTTTTTCTACATTTTTTTCTGGCATTGTTTTACAATGCACCAATGTGAAACACAAAAATGCTATTATAAAATAAACAAATTCAGAGAATGCAAATAATAAAGTACAATAAAATATTATTATGCTGTTTCATTACACAAAAATAAATATATGCCGCCTAAGTTAACAATCAAAATAACAGAGCAAGTAGAGGTAAAGATGAAGTATTCGTTCTTGGTGCAAACAGTTAATTAAAAAATGTTAATGTTTACATCAAAGCATTTCTGTTTTAAGTTGGCTTTGTGTGGTGGACAAGCATACATTATTTCAAACATGTTGTCAACAACATTATAAAAAAATTCGATTTTACATTTTTTTGAGAGCCATTTATAAAAAAAAATGTTAACACATTAAATAAATAAATACACAAAAATAAAAACATGAAAATCATTTCTTGTTTATCGTGTATTATATATACAATATGGTCAAAGTACTAAAGAAAAAGAGCATGAGGTGCAAACAGACTGCTTACTTTGAGACTCACATTTATATCGTAGGACTTTGTGATGATCAGCTTGAAGAAGGAAGAGAGAAGGCAGATGTAAGAATTAACTGGTATTTTGGTCGGTTACAACAAGAAGGTTGTTTTCCATGTTGCCAACTTCAAAAGATAAGACGTTCAAAACATAGCTTTTTATACTGACAAAGACAAATCATAAAAATTCTGATTTACTTTCTTTATTTCCATCTCCTTTCAGACTCTGATCTCTTCCTTGGATAACCAGAGTCTAGCATTCAAATTGGAGGTATGGCTCCTAGAGCACACATTCCCAATTAGGGGAGGGGGCGAGTATGAAATAAAGAGCAGTATCAACAAGACAGAACGATGAAGGGCAGCAGTATACTAGGCACACCCAACATAAACATCAATACCACAAATGTCAAATAATTCGAAGAGTTATCTTGCCAGTATAGACACAGAAGATGATCAAATGTACAGGGAAATATAAAAAAAGGAGTCAGGAGACTCACAATGTCTGCTTACCAGCTTGCACGATATCCCAAAGTGATGAGAACAACCATGAATATCTTTAAACCCATGCTCACATGCCAATGCTAAACCTGATTACAGATCAAGCACCTAGAATGGAAAATTACAGTGAGCAAAATGAGGTGCTTAGGAAAAGCTGTCTCCAATATCAGAATAGACATGGTCTGCAATAGGACCATCCACTAACCAACTGGACATTTCATAAAGTTTTCACACAACACCACTCAGCACAACCCACATGCAAAAGGCAACACAAAACTGAGTGGCAGCAAAATAGGATTAGACTTCCAGAAAACTGGTATAGGGGACTTTGAGAGAAGTAAGGTATCATCTTACAAAAGCTCTTTACCCAGAGTCTGACCACAGGAGCTGAAAGAAGACCCCTACTTTCAATAATGCCCTAAGTAGTAGAAGCTGTAACTAAAAGCTAAGTAAAAGCTCTTTTTACTTCCTGGTCTTCTCCTCTTCTCATAACATTCTTCATTACTTTCTTATCCTCTTTAACTCTTCATTCCTTCATGACTTTTTCCATCCCTCTTTCTGGTTCTAACTTAAAAGTACAAAAAGTATACACATACCAAAACAAAGTTAAAAGAGTCTTGAAGATGATAAACTGATTGAAAATAATGAAATTCATAGAAAAGAACGCAAACACCAAATTAAACTGAACCACAAAAAGTATGGGTAAAAACGTTTTGCCATAAGGCTTTATCATTAAACAAAAAGTTTTTATCGTTTTCTGACTAAAAAAATTCTTAAGGAGAAAGCTTAAAGATGACACATTTGTATGTGTACTCTGTGTTGTTATAAACTTGTTACCACAAGTTTAAGTTGATACTTGTTATCTTTTACGGTGTTAATCCTAATATACAACAGATGCACACTAACATTGTAACAATTGCACAAACCATTTGTATCTATTTCAGAAGCAAATGACCCAGATACTTTCAGAGTATCAGGGTTTGTATCTTCTAAGTCAAAGTAAGCAACTTTTATTTCTATTTACAAGGTAAGAATAAAATATCAAGGGAAAAGTATTTCACATTTATATTGCACAAGGAAGACTGTAAGCCTTGAAGTTAATCTCTGGTCATAAACATAGGACAACAACAAAAATCAGAACAAAAACAGAAGTAAAAAACAAAAACATACAAGCCATAATGTATGAATGAAAAAATAATAATTTAGAAAAAAATGAAGCATGATTCTATTTTGTATTCTTATACTTTGGCCTTAACTTTATGATGTTAATATAGCGCAAATAAGATGAGCAGAGATCTCTATCCATCAGTTTACAGAGGCTAGTTGCCCAAGTGTCAAGTTACATGCTATCTATTAAGATTCTGACACAGTTACAATTCACGTACTGGTCCATTTTGAAGATGAACATAAACTTGGAGGTTTCATTAAGATTTTAAAAAAATAAAAAGACAGCAATTATTTGTTTTTAATTGTGCTTTCCCTTCAAACTCTTGTAAAAAATAAAAACTTAAAACACAAACCTCTATTCTAGAATCCTTATGCAAAATTATATGGAAAGGTGACTTTGGGTCATCCTGAAATTGCTTTGATAAGATGCCAGTCCATATACCATCAGTTGCAAGGTAAATTTCACACCATATGAAAACTAGATGCACTTATGTTAATTTGGTGCCAAAATGTGTGTCTCACGTTGTTTTAATAAGCACTCAAAGAGGAAAGCAAACATTTTTTTTTTCTCAGAGGTTTTATGTGTGCAGCATTTGCCTCATTAATACTGATATCATGACAATTTCTCCAAAAAGTTTGCCACTTTCAAATCTACCTGGTTATGAGAAAAGCTGTCAGAATATAATCATCATCAAGTGAGCACCATGAGCAGCGTGAGCAGTGACCAGGTGGGCATAAATGGAGGGAGGATGAACAGACGATGCTAATTCCAACTTACTCATCACATGCAACAATTGACTTGTCACAAAAGTGGAACTAGTGATGAGCAAACAACATTGCTGGTAAATGCACCTCCTCCTCCTCTTTGTATCGAGAATAATAAGTGTCTCGCAATAAATAATTGTTGAAAGAACAAGACCATATAATTTTTGGCTCGAGCTATAAACAACTTAAATGGCTTATATGTGGATAGAGAACTGCACTGAAGGCGTCTCTGCAACATTTAATATTTTGTAACTCAAATTTTATTGGTCCCACAAAATAAGTTGAGTTGCAGGGGAGTACTTCTCTCTGTGAAGGACTTTCTAAAGAATCTTCACTTTAATACCTTGATTTCATCTCAGTGATTTAGACCTGCAACTCCACTAATTTTGTCTAAAGACTACTTCAAGGAAGTCTGTAGTTGCATTTTGAACATTTCAAACAACCTGAAACTCCTTTGCAATGTTGAAAATTGGATAAGGCTGTGATGATTTGGAGCTAAATAATGGAATTTTTGAGTTTTATAAAGCGTTTCAAAGACAAGGGTAAAATATATAAATTGTTTTCACGAAAAGTTTTCTATGCCTTATCTGACTCATTAGGGCCGGTCTATAGACATACCATATGAATTTTATAAGGCTCATAAAAAAACATCTAGTAATTAGCTTATCTATTTCTGATCAAACCAGCATCTTCAATGCACTACACAGTTTAAGATCTACATATGCCTATTAAAGAAATAACAGCAGCCTTTATAAACATATGTGATTTCAGACTTTATTTCTATTGAATCAGATAGACCAAAACGCATTATTAATGGGTCCACAAAAGCATAGTGGAAAAGGGACCATTTGGACAAGTCCTACAAAAAAAATAGAGAGACATAAAGCAGAAAAAAAAGAAAAACAGACTTTGGTCAGGGCAATGTTCGTAACATTTTGTGAGGACAATTATTGTTCAAAAAGTTCTTGCTCTTAGCAATAGCAAATTGAATACTTTAATAATAAATAAAAAATGTCAAAAAGAAACGTTTGCAATAACTCTTGCACCAAAAAAAAAAAAAACAAAAAGAAAAAGAAAGACAGAGAGAAAAAGGTTTATGAGAGAAAAAAAAAACAACACTTAAATTAAATTGTCAGTGTGAATTTAATATTATATGATCAATTTCAGGTTATTTCGGCTGCAAGTGCTAAAAAATTCATTAAAGATCTTTCTTAAAGCTTTTTTTTTTTTTTCAGATGATGGCTACTTGACAAAAGGTTGTTTTGGCTTATGCCTGACTGTATAAATAGACACATGAGTCAGGTAACCATCTGCTTGTGATAAAAAAAATCCTGTTCAGTTAGATCAGATACTCCGCTCCACATTTGCTCAGAATTTTAGATAAATCTAACACATAAATTTTCACTTCTAAACTGAAGATAAATATTGTTTACCCTACTATAAAATCCCTGACTGCATGAATATAATAATGGCATCTACTGTCAATTGCTGTGACAGGGATTCTATTAAAGCATGGTGATTATACTGATAGGTAAGACAATGTAAACATCAGTCAAAAGGAACACACTGTGTTTATTTTTAAGTACACAATTACTTTTGTTAATGAGTAATATAACATTCTTCCTCTGCTTCTTTCTATCAAAAGCAGGTTTAAAGCCTTCAGATGGGCTGGATCATCAAGTAAAAACACACAACAAAGCATATACAAACTTGACTTAAATCTTAAAGACTAGTGAACAAAAACTGAACAATTGGTCTTATTGATTCTGTCTGAATTAAATGTTGTAGTGTGTAACTCTGTGATAGGTTGTCTTAACAAGAAAACCTAGACATTTCTTTTATTTTTTTTTCCCTGTCTTTGGCCCCATTTACAAATTTGCCAGCCAGTTTCACGATGAAATGAGAAAAAAAAAGATAAATACAGCCATATGAAATCAGGTAACCATCATAATACACTCACTTTCAGTTTTTGGTAAGATCTTGAAGTCTGATTTCTAAGCAACCCCATACCTTCCCTTTTTATCTCAACTGAGTAACAGCATGATGCCTAAACAAAATCTGGTGTCCATTCTCAAAATGTATAAAGATTAATTTAATTAGCCTAGGCAGTTTCGTCAAATTTTCTTTCCATTCTGTCAAAAGGAAGAAAAAAGAAAGAACATGGCAAATACTGCAGAATTGCTGAAAAAAGGCATAAGTGAAAATCTGCCTCATGCATCCCCTAAAAAAAAAAAATAAACTTACATCCAAAGCAAAACTGACTTTGACTACCTAGAAAATAAAAGGACAAAAAAAATTTAAAGCTTTAGATACAAGCTGAATGAGTCAAAAGTCAAATTTTAAGCTGTGGATAGACCCTATAAATCCTTACTGTAAGTTGGCATTGGTGAATACTGTTGTAAAGATACATGTAAACTGAGCCCTTGCCAAGGTATGAGTTTTCTTCAAAAAACATTTAAGAGAAGAAAAATGTATTTAAGATCAATTGCTCTAAAAAAATATTGTCATGACAACCAACTCATTACGACTGTCTCAAGATCAATCTACAACACATCAAGTAAGACCATGTGCAAAGAAATTAATCTCATCAATCTCATGATATAAAGGCCAAAACAAAACAAAAAATTGAGCACATATTCATATTTATATATAGCCTAATCACTCACCTGTATGAACAATTCATCATTAAATTGGATTCCCACAAAAGATGACTTGAAATGGAAAAAATTTTTTTTGCAGAAGGCAAAGTAAATCAAAACACATAATGTGTAGTCTTCTTTTTTTGTATGCTATAATAATATAACAGGTAACATGATCAGAGTATCTACTTTTATTCATAATACATACACTACTTGCTTCCTTACCCTGACTACTGACATCTAGACAAGTATTACAGCATGTTGATAAAAAGGGACCAGCATATTGCCACAAGGCTTACATAATAGCATATTGTGAGCCAGAAAGCTATCAGATGATATTTGTGTTAAAGAAATGTGCCGATACAATTTTCTTAAAACATGCAGTTATAAAATGGAACTTGGTATTCTAAACAGAGAAAAATAACTCTCAGATTTTCCTTGGTATCTTTTAAAAAAAAAATGTCATAATGTTAGCCCAGTGACAATATTAAAACTTGCCGTGTGAAAATGTATCATTAATATCAAATGCAAAGACTTGGGTGTATAAATTAAATAAATAGTGCCATCTTAATTTTTGATCCTGTGAACTTTGAGAGGTTTAATGAAACACTGTATGTACATACATACATACATAATACAAATATTGTATATATATATATATATATATATATATATATATATATATATATATATATATATATATTTATTTATATAATGTTATCTAGCTTGACTGTTATTGGAACCTTGGTAAAACTAAAAGGTAGAGATTAGTTTCCAAAACCTGTGTTTCTCCTTGACCTCCTTTCCTTAGAAAAAGTAGATTGATCACAATGCCTAAAAAATTGGCTATACAATTAGCGAAAGGGAGTGTGGCAATGATTTGTGAACTTGAGTTAAGCAGGCAAAAATGAATCTAAACCGTTTAGCTGAAAAGGCTTAGGCCTTTCAGGTGGAGACATAATCTTTGAGAGCCCGAGGAGAACTGTCTTGATGAAAACTCAACATAATTTATTGTTGCGATTAATTTTTCACTTAAACGTCATTTAAAAAAAAAAGGATGGGTACTGAAAAAAAGGCTTTAGAATGAGTCAGACCCATTGAATCTCATATTTTACTTATGAGTACTCTTACAGTACTAGGAGCTGAAGTTTAACAGGGTAACATTCAACTTGATTAACAGGTCAAATATAATATAATTGATGAGAGTACAAATCTCATTTTTTTCATTTTCCAAAGTGTGGGTATTTTGATAATAATGCTGTGATGATAATGGATATCATTCTGTCCAGCCCATTTGGATCATGGCTTTTATCAAAAGCAAACCCAGAACACATTTTGTATGTTCACAGTGTTTGTCAAACCCAGAGCACCCAAACTCGTAATCTCTGCAAGACTTTTACAGAACAGTCTCTCTCCCCACATATTTTCTCACATTTTCCTTCCTCTGAATTTTTTGCCAGTCCTGTCTTTTTGGATAGTCCTCAACAACAGCTAAGAAAACATTCCCACTGTTTAGCTACAATTTGTCTGGTGCAAACATTGATAATAGTTTGTGTGTTGCCCACTTCCAACTCAGCTCAGAGAATTTTGTTTCTTGTGTCCTCCACTGGTTCCAGCTCCAGCCCCCAAAGTCCCACCACCACCACCTGTGCCACGCGGTTTGATACGTTGAGACATCTGCCACAGCGGTTCTTCCTGGAGATAGTCTTCAAAATTGTTGAACATAGCCAGGATACGCTCATTGCTTGCCATGCGATAGTTGCTGCAAGATTACAGTAAAGTGGGGGGTGAAAACAATATTATTTCAGTGAATGCACAAATGACAGTGATGCATGGTAATAAATTTTAAAACTTTATTTTCAAAAAAACCCTTATCCTACATATGTAGCGTCAGCTTTTAAGACATTTTGCTGCACAAACAAGGGCATTGAATAAACATAGATATCATAATTCTCAATAATCATTGAACCTTTGGAAAAGTCCTGCTCTCTTTGGTGTTAATATTTGTGGTTGGGGTTCTCTAGGAAGCACATCTACCCATTTTTCCACAAAATGTTTAATTCTGATGTGACCCACACAAACATTTTTGTCTACAAACTCAGACAAATGGGCTATTTTTGGAGGAAAAACTACATTATATCACCTTACCCCTCTCTCCCTAGTTCTTTCTGGCTAAATCATGCCAATCATAAAATTGATTATAAATCAATGGTAACTTTTCATACCATAATTTTTAAAAAAGATGGTCGAAGAAGGGAACTGAAAGCAAGTATCACTTAAAAGTGTAGATAAGACTTTTGCATATGCCACAGTTCTCTTACCTGGTACGGAAGCGTCGCATGCTGTCAAGGATATTGAACTGCTGCCAATGCTTAGCAAAATTGATGTTGCCATCTGGAAGTTTGTCAGGATTACCGTAATTGACAAATGTCAAGTCCTGTAAGATCAGACCCCTAGAGAACAAGAATAAATTTTAAATGAGGTGAGAAGATATAAACCAAGCTAATGCTAAAAACAATCCTTTTAAGGGGGGGAACGGCATCTGTCACGGTGGCAAATTGTTGAGCATAGGTCATGATGCATCAACATCTATGTCTTAACAGATTTCTGTATAATTTCAATCATTTTAAAACACAAATCCATCAGGAGACCCATAAACTTCAGAGTCCTTGAAGTCAAGAATGGAAAAACAACAGTCAGAAAAAAAGCCCTTTTGCAGCTGCTTGAAAAATGGCTCTATCTGTTCCATTGTTATATCCGTAGACTTTTTATATGCTAATTACATGTCCTGCTGAGGAAAGAGGCCCAGTGTATCAGGCTGGCATGTTTTCAGGATAATCTTCAATTTTTGACCCATTCTTTTTTATTCTGACTTCCAGAGCATTTTCCTCAAAATCTGATTTTTTTCATTACAGATCTTGCTATTCTGATGTTTATTGTGTAGTGTAATTGCCAAGTTTTGAGTTCACAAACACAATAACACTTTTTAATATCTCACCTAATTCTAGAAAAATCTGAAAGTTGCATAAATATATCAGCTGATGTTGGTTTATTATTTTCCCAATAATGTCGATTTTGAAATAGACATAAAAAACACATTTTTCCTAATATCCACAAACATCCACAAGATTTCAAAGCCATAATCTTTCCTAGGCTCAAAAAAAAAAATTAAAATTATTTGCCTGAAAAGTGTGGGAAAAGATTCATTTTGAAAGTCAACAACTCAAAGAATGTCAAATATTTTTAATTTTCGAGAAAGTTTAATGAAAAACCATGTTTCAACTGAAAAGATGACTAATAGAACTGAGTTTTTTCCAATATTCACTTATTCACTTTCTTATTTTCCCTTGTAAAATAACTTGACTGACCTGTAGTTTAAAAAAAATTTTTGTCCAGAAACGTAAGAGTGAAGAAACATTTACTATTCTCTAAAATTCTATTTTTGGGGAGGGGGGGGAGCAAACTAGTAGTACAATACTCAAAGGAAAACAAAAAGTAGAGATGAGATACTTTTCTTCTCCCTTCCCTCAGGCAAGTATTTTGACACGAGACCCCCCCATAGATGGACACTCTACGCCAAGGTCATAACAACAATTTATAAACTAACTCAATCCCTGCAACCTTCATACTAGTAGAATTTTTATAAACATAAATTGCGCTGCATTTGCAAGGACAAATCCAATGTCTTCCAAAAGGTGAAAAGAAGTTTGGTAACTTACAAGTATGGTATGCACGGCGGGTCTGTCTCTGCTAAAGCCTGCCTGTAGGCTTTGAAGGATGAACGGCTGTCGATCAGCTGACCCAGTTTATGAAGGATCTGGTTAGAAATCAATGTCACAAACATATGATTTAAGATTATCTAGTTTTATTTTCTTCGAACAAGCTATTTCAACAGCAAGCAGAAAGTATTTCACACTAATGTGGCGAGTCAGATTTTTATTTATTTGAAGAAAAAAAAAACCCAACACTCCCTCATCTCAGAATGCAGTTGGGTGGGAAAGGGGTACACACATACATTTTCTAAATGGTTGTAATGAGTTGTTCTGCTTAAAAACTGAAAAGCATCTTTGCTATGAATTTCTTCAATTGTCAAATAAATCCTACAGTGACAAACACTTTGCTATTCAAGGCATTAAAAAAAACTGAACCTTTTTTTTTTTTTAACACCTACTGTTAGGGTTATAACTTATTTCAAGCTGCTAATGAATTCTTCAACTGACTGAACCCTAGACCTCAAAAGAGCCTGGCTCTCTGAGTTACCTAAACATTCCAGTATATGTGACAATAATTCTATATTTGCCATACTACAAGGTTACGAAGAAATCATTTTCTTCAAATTATCTTCACTGCTCACCTCTGAGTTCTTTTCTGGCCACTCCAGACGCCTAACAGGCGCCGAGTCAACAGCTGACAGGATAGCCAGGTAAGAGTTAAAGTTGTGCAATTCTTTCAGGTGCTGGTTGGAAAATGTTTTATTTGAAAAGAACAAGAAGTCATAAAAATATGGAAATCAAACAGGAAAAAACAGGAAACAAGTTTGAAGTTCATAAACAATTTAAAATTTTTTGAAGAAGAAATCTGTGAAAGTTTCACGGCAAAATGTTATAAATACTATTTTAACATGATATTGATTTAGTCCAGATATACATGTTTAGCAGTCTCATAAAAAGAGACAAGTTTTGGGTCTATATTTCCGAGTTTATATCAAAATCTTAAAGTAAAGAAGTAAAAGTTACTATGGCTTTATGCATACAAAGTCTATCGCATAGTTTTTAACCCTCTTATTAAGGGTTTTCACACAAAACCATTCAGGCACAACTCATTTTGTCCAACAATATATAGCCACGATTCTTGAGAAAATTAAAGAAATTTATTCTTAACCATATTTTACTGGGTTCACTGTAACCTAGTGTATCCAGAAAAACTCATTTTTTTGTTTACTCAAACTACTCATCCATGGGAGCCATTGTTTTTTCCTTTTTTCCTTTTAAATAGCTTTTGAAATGCATGTCTCATGAATTGTTGGGCAACCAAAATAATTTTGGAACTAGCAAGTAGTTTTGATGAGTATGGACGAAAAAAGCAAATTAATAAAAGATTGGTCACCACAAGCCTTCCAAAATTGATACTGCCCATGCCTCTGGAAAGCAAGTGCAAACTACCATTCATGACCCCTCAAATATGAATACCATGAACTGCAAAGAAATCAACTATGGAAGTTTTGAGAGAAGCAGTCGGTGAAAGACTTTTAACAAAAAAATTATTTTTATGCCACAATATGGTAAGAGAGGACTTGAAATTACAGCTGCAAAAATAACAAGCAAGTGAGGCAAGGGAAAAAAGATCCTCATTTCTCAACAGAATGAACTCATAGGTGATATGAAAAAACAAACAATACAAACAATGTCAGCCTTGAAAAATCAAGATCTTTGGGGGAAATGATCACTAAAGCTGAGACTCAGGGCACATGATTGACTGATCAATGAAAAAATACAATGAAATGAAATTTCACACTTCTGAAAGTCAAAACAGATGTAACTTTCCTCTGAACGCAATCCTTTAACAATGAAGTAAGCTCTGTGCATGAATTTCTTCTTTTCTGGGTAATTTTTTCTAAATGATGGAGACTTACTCGCATTATCTTTATGAATTTGATGTGGTACTTCTCTCTGTCTCTTGGATCATCCTGCACCAAGATGCGGGTTCGACACCTACACAAATAAGAAAAGGAAAAAATCAACATGAAAATGTGAACTTTAATGATTTATTTTATTTGCTTGCTTACACATTTGTTTACTCACCATTATCTCTGTGGCACTTAGAAATAGGCAATCACTGTTTGTCAGTTGGCTCTGAATTACTTATATCCTTTAAGTCACAAATGTATACTCATAAAAAAAATTCACCAAAAAAAAAAATTACAATCAGAACTACTTTGCTGTTAAATTATGGTAGCGCGAAATGCTACTAAAGATACAATCATACCTTTATAAAACAGCCTTCATAATACAGTATTGAAGTTAATCAAACACAATGTTACACCTCAACATTATTATCTATAGACTAAGGAAACATTAGATTAGATAATTTTAAACCTTGTTTTTTATAATTATTAGTGTTAGACTACTTATGCAAAAAAGGTCATCATTATTTTACCTCAATCAATTTCAATGTACATCAGTGATGTAATGGTTGAGTGCTGAATTTGAGATCAGTTTCATGAGTCCAAATCACATGGGGGATTCACATTATGAACTTAGCACTTAGCAGACAACTTTGCATTGATAAAACTTTTGATTTTTCAAAATAGTATATTTAATTTTCATCTCATTCAAATTTTGACAGCCTGAACTTTGTTTCTTGCTAGCTTAGCTTACCAGTAAGACATTTTATTGAAATGTTCTGTGAACATTGTGAGATGGGGACTCAGCTCTTCAGATTGCTCACTCGGCCAAAGCAACACTTCAGGAATCTATAGGAAATATAAAACAGCATGTAAACTTAACTGCCCATCCACAAAAATAGCAGTCCAACCTCCTGACTCGATCCTTTTTTTTTTTTTTAATTAAAAATTTTTTTAATCCTTGTGGAAGGGAGACAAGCGCTATGAAATTGTACATTCAATATGTCTGCAAACAAGAGAGAAAAAGTAGAAAAATAACATACATTTGAGCATGACTGTCAAGTCTTGTCCCTAATCTTTAAATTTTTCTTTTAAAATTTACAATTTTGACAGAAATTACGACAGGTGAGCACCTCAATTTTCTGGAAAAGCTGAGAATCCAAGAGAGTCATCTGTTCAGCTATCTCAAGAGACTTGAAACTAAGCAAAGTGTCTCTGGAAAAGGAAAATAAAATATGAAAATTAGTTATGAATTCTTTTTTTCGTGAATTCAACAGCAAAAAATTCTTTGGCAAGGAAAAATATGTCTTTCCCTTTCCATCAGTATTCCTCTTTACCAGTGGGAGTTTTTAAAAAAAAAGACTAAAAAATAAAAACCATTAGATCAAATAATTTGGACACAGGATTTAAATGTTACTCCAAAAAAAAAACTTTTCAATTGGTTTTTTAAAATAATAATAGCTGAAATTCTTGTTATCATTACTCGATCCTATCTACTGTAAGAGGTGCTGTGATCATATCTTTCATCATAAATGATGTTTTTTAAGACTATATATTGTAACTGTGAAAAATGGTGATTGGCTCTTCTTTTGTGCAAAGCAGAAAATTATAAAATTGGATAAAACTATTGGAGCCCCCCAATTATTGACTCACTGAGAATCTCCTGCTGGGCCCAGTGATTGTGGAACACCTATTGCTGTAGACCCCGCTGCCAAAACAGAAGATGCCGCAGTCCCAGCACCCACTGCAGCAGCCTCTGCCTCTGCCTGCTTTTTCTGACATTTTTCCAGCAACTTCCGTCGCAGAAGGCGAGCCAAATTGAGCGCTCCCTCACATATCAGCTCATGAACCAGCAGCATGAGTCGGTCAACAACAACCCCATCCAACTCATTCAGTCTGTACGAGAATTTAAAGGCAGGAAAAATTGCTCTTGCATTAAAAAAAAAAAAAAAAAAAAAAAAAAA
>BLXT01001848.1:2712847-2727389 GCA_019648995.1 Plakobranchus ocellatus
TATATATATATATATCCTTTTGTCTTTTCAACACAAACAAGCGCAAAGAAACAACACACATGAATACAAACTCACATACACATGCAGAAATCCTTTGCCTCCCCGCCTTCGACATCCTTCCACGCCAGATATAAATTACGAAGTGATTGAAAAATAGTTGCTCTAATGACAAATATCGCCACGGCCATGACATCTAACTGCCCAGAGAAATTACAAACCATCGCCATGGCAACATAAGAACTGATGCTAAAAACGACCAATAACACGGTAGTAACAAGCTATACGCCTACGCTGAGACACTCACAAGGCCTTGTAATTGGAAGCAGGTGGTGAAATTAACTGTGAAAGAGTAAACAATAAATTATTTTGACGCTGCAGATGTTTTATCTTCTTCTTAAAATGGTAGCTAAATTGGACTCATCCCACGCTTCTCAATTATCTTGAATTATCAATGCCAATGCTCAGTTCATGGAATCTTTCAATGCAAATAAAAAATAAAAAAACAGTATCAGATTAATAAGTTTAAAAATCGGAAATGCTAAACGTTGATTAAATAATGTGGCTAAGCAATGTAACGTCAACTGAAGTACAGCACCCGCTACGGTGATGATAAAGATGGTGTAGAAGATGAGGATAATAATAATAATAACAACATAACCATAATAATAAAACCAATATAACCATAATAATTATAAAAATTAGCACAACAACAACAACTACAACCACCACAATAATATCGATACCTTGGGACCAAAATTCAGTGGCAAAATGGCGATATTGTTGATGTCGTTATGATGGTTGTTGTTCTTGATATAGATGAAGATGATGATGATGATGATGATGGTGATGATGATGATGATGATCATGAAATTGATGCGGACGGCAAGGATATATTGTTAACGATCAGAGATGAGTGAGAGAGAGGGAGAGAGAGAGAGAGAGAGAGAGAGAGAGAGAGAGAGAGAGGGAGAGAGAGAGAATGAGCGCTAAATTATCATTATCATTACTCACCGACTTCCATATCCAGTGACAACTGAGAACCATTTTAAACTATCACGATTTAGCACATAATGGTGGCGGCGGGTAAAGAATGAGCATGTGGTAATTATGGTTAATTATTGTTAACACCGTGAAATCTAACTTGCGAATGCAAACTACGGAGCGATTAAGGAGTCCTAAAATGTAAGTTATTGTTCTTTGCTGGCACTTAATGGGGAAAAAATTAAAGGTGAAGTTAAATAGGTAAATGTGTGCGTTTTAATTCCTATGCCGCCCCTTGAAAACCACACACGTCATACAATAGATAATAACTATCCTTGATCTCCTGGGCTCCCATCCCTTCCTACTAGATCAACCAGGTTTCGAAACTGTAATATATAATTTATGTTCACAGGAGTGTGTATTTTGCTTGCTTAGTTTCTTTTTCACCTAAAATCGCACGAGGCTGTAGTATTATGGGGTTAACAGAGGTAAAAAGATACATATTTAAAAAGAAATGTAAGTGTTTAGCCTTCGTTTTTTTCCTTTTCATTTTCGCAAACTGTGACAGACACATCTATGTGTAGGCCTACCTGACAAGAAACATCGAAGGCTATGTGGTATGAGTGTTTGTGGCTTAGTAAGGGGCATCGAGGGCTTGGTGCAACAAAAGAGCAGAGTGGACTAGGTGGTTCGTTTACTCTGAATGCTGACAGAAATAGAGCATTGTAAACCAGGTGGTACCTTTATCTGCAGCCAGACTCAAAAGAGGCATAGTAACTGACTGAAAAGTAGCATTGTAGTTTAGGTGGTGCGTTTATCTGCTGCCAGGCTCAAAAAGGGTACCGTGGGCTAGGTGTACATCTATCTGCCCAACAGGCTATTGAAAATGGTATAATCGCCTGTGTGGTCCCACAACTCCGTCTGAAATCTGTGCCACCAAAGTTGCAAAAAGGCTTTATAAATCAAATAGCAGACAACCGTAACAACCTCAATCTTTCTCCTACTCAAACCTCTAACTGAAAAGAGGGTGGCATATATCGACGATGTTGATCCTATCAAATGCTGTCGCCGTGTCCACTGACCATTCTCCCCGGTGGCAAGGCTTGGCATGTCAAGGGTAGAACGACTAGCACATCACCTGGATTCGTATCAAAAACTTCTCTCTCATCATTCTATAACCCAGTTCAGATGTATTTTCTATCTGAGCGTAAGGCAACATTGAGATTGTTTTTCCGAACCCGATGTCAATGTCTCCAATTCTTTTGCTGGTACTCCAACTGGCCTTAGAGTAGCAAAAGTGGTTTCCGTGACAATTCTCAAAGCAAATGCACGGGCATATTATACTGACCTTGAATAAATCTATAAATACGCACACAAACACACACACAAACTACCTACTCAACACCACCACCACCACCACAGCCAAGCTCCACGGCTCGAAGGACGCACTAGGAAACACGTTCTTTCTAACATGTACAATTTTTAGCCGAAGGTCATTAGGCCTGACACAATGCGATATAATTTTCTCCACAAATGCATTGGAGCTAAAACTATCGGGGGAAAAAATAGCTTCAATCTGAAAGATTTTGAATGGAAGAAACGCTTGCCAATTGTATGCCATAGATAATGAGATAAATTACACAGATTTATCCAAATTTTTTTTTTTTTTTATTGCTAAGAATAGGCAGCGTGACTTGGGGTGAGACTACATGTCTAAAAATTGAGCGAGGTGCTAAGGATAATTCGGTAAACTAACGGGCTCTTCAGATTTTGCCTCTATGAAACATCAACCTGTTCTGTACAGACCTGACCTGTTTGTGTCGTCGCAGGTAAGGCCCTCTATACCTTCAACGTGGGTGTTTTGAAATGAGTCTTCGTTGTGTACTTCGATCTCGACTGTTTTTCTTTTCTTGGATTATATATTTATGACATATTTGAATTTCTCACTTTGTGTTATCTCTAGTAAGATTGTGTTCGAACTACTGATCCGCAATTTGATCTTAAGGTAGACAATGAGTTCTAGATCTAAACTGTTGTTGTCTAATTTTAACTTTGAGCATGGAAGCAGGAACAAAAGTTTACGTTTAGAATGCCATAGCTTTGATCATTCTGAACTGGATCTCTATCACTAATACAGATCTATGTATCTACATCGACGACGCTTTATTCTTCATAAACTTAATTTAACCTCTATTCACAAGGCGAAGGAAGTATTGTGATTATCGCAATAAGCAGTTATAATAGTGAGAGATAAAAGTGTGTCGACTATTCAGTTTCCAAGAGCACTTGAGGTAAGAAATGATGAATCCGAGAAATTTCTCAAGCTGGCGAAAGTGCAGACTTCAACCAGTAAACAATCTTGCAGTGTGAGCAGAGCATTTTAATAACTAGTCCAATTGATCTTATAGAACCAACTAAAGAAGTTAAAGGTAAAAAAGAAGACATTTACCAAGTGAAAGGTAGGCAAACCCAACAAAACTACTGCTTATACTCTTACTATAACTAAAAACCTAAAACTTACAATTTCTGCTCTTCTTCTTCTTCTTTTCTTTCTACTACTATTACTACTACTACTACTACTACTACTACTACTACTACTACTACTACTACTACTACTACTACTACTACTATAGCAACCACCACTGCCAAGACCGCCGCCATCACCACTATTACCACTATTACTACTGTTACTACAACTACTATTATCAATACCATGGCTCCTGCTGCTGCTGCTGCTGCTATTACTAATACTACCACTACTACTACTATTGCACTGCTGCTGCTGCTGCTGCTGCTGCTGCTACTGCTACTACTACTACTACTACTACTACTACTACTACTACTACTACTACACAACCACTAATACTACTACTCGGCAACTATGACCACAACACAATCACTGCAACCACCATCACAACACATTATTACAATCAACATCACTATTCAAAGAACTACTAATATTGTAGCCACTAACGCTGCCGCCGCCGCCACCACTACTGCCACCACACCACGACTACTAATACTACTGCTACTGCTGCTGCTTCTACTACTATTTCTACTTCTACTTCAACCTGTAGTCATAAAGTTGTAGCTGATTCCTATCTTTCGCATTTTCTACCTCTGATTTCTTCACATTATATCTCTGTGACTCTAAAGTGTGGCTCACATATTCTTTTAAATGAAATACAAGTTCAGTTTCATCAGCTGCACTTTTTAGGAAAATAGTAGCAGGCTCTCACATCTCGTGTTCAGTCTAGCAATACGTCCCCAAACCAAGTCAAAACACTGATCGCTACGCAAGGATCGCGCTAGATTCATGACTTCATAATTGTTAGTGGCAGGTATTGAGAAGGTTGTGTCTCAGCCCAGGATCTCTTTAGGCCCTAGTCCGCTTGAGCTCCAGTGGCGGCCTAGAAAGGCCATCGACACGACTCCGTGCCTAACCATGGAGCTAGTAACGTCCCTGTTCAATACTTTGTTACTTTGCAAAAAGTACTGGTAAATCACACACAAAATGTCAAAGGAACACAATAACAAACATGGTTGTGACCAGTAGCTGTGCCAGTCAATTACCAATATTCTTTGTGGTGGCAGATATCAAGCTAAATAGAAAAAGAGCGCCACTAGACAATGCAAATGGGAAATGCTCAGATTTGCCTTTTTTTCCCGTTACACCACAAATAACGTTTAGATTATGATTTTTAGTAGTAAAGATAGATGCGTTTAGCTTCCAGGACTTTGGCGTATAACCGTAAATTAAAGGCCCCACAGTTGTCATAAAACTTATGCTTGGATACCTTTGGTCAAACAAATAAAAAAAAAAGTCTCTGAAAAACCAAAGCTTAATATACACAAAGCAATAGAAAATTTTAGTATCCAAAGGTAGCTGAAAAAAATTTAATTAGAAAAACTAAACCCAAATGATTAAATGCAAAGGGGAAAGAAGCATCTTGCTGCGGATTTTCTTTACGTTTACAACACAGTGGCGGTATAATAACGCGCATAAAAAAAAGATTATATATATTGACAGTTTCAAATAAAATTTTTTTTAAAAATCGCTGGTATATTGTGCCCTTACCTGGAAGTGGTAAATCTTCTTGGATAAGCGATGTTCCCTCCGAGTCGTCCATGGCAAGATATAATGACTATTTCTTTTGGATCAATAATTATGATGTAAGAAGGCTTCCCCTTAATTTTTGCCTTCAGCTCAGCGTAGAATCATTCAGAGAACGCGTCACAATTTCGAATGAAAGAACTTTTTAGACCTGCCACATTACAGTATAGTCTAACAGCGTTGGCGCGACAGACGAGAGCCTCAAAACTTCATATCACCTTGCTGAAGGACCACAGGCATTAAACTTAATTAAGCCAGATACTACAATTCCTGTCCGCCCACTTACAAAATCGAAACAATACACACAAAATAAGTTATCAAAATCCAGATTCTACAATTTTCTCAGAAGAAATTTACAATCCTTTCGACACAGAAGCAAATAACTATCAAAAAATGAAATATATTGTTTGAAGTAAAGTCAACGAAAGTCGGAGAAATGCATAGAACACACACACATTGTGGGATAAACGCTACATGATGTGAGGTTGCGTTCGGTGTGCGATCATCAGTGAAGCAAGGCTTAGAGTACCTTACTAAATATTCATGTCGTTTGGTTAAAGAGCTGTTTAAAAAACAAAAAAGCAAACTTAATTCACATAACACTTTTTTATGTTTTGAACTACATCTAGGAACAAAAATTAAGATGGCTAGCTTATTGGTAGGACTTATGCAAAAATCGGGTGTAATTACATATTATTATTGTGATACCTTTCGTTCTCTCTCTATCTCTCTCCTCTCTCTCTCTCTCTCTCTTTCTGTCTTTCTCTCTCTTCATACACACACACACAAACGCGTTTTCAATCTTATTAAAACATATAAGAGAGATGGTAGGATAACCTCTATATTAACAAAAGTTTGACCCACCATGCCATAACAATCACGAAAGGCACTTCACTTATAACAATTACAATCGCTTACACACTGTACCCTTGGTCGCAGTTTTGAGATTAGATATTTAAAATTATTCCCTTACAAATTTAATCAAACTCTCGTAGTTCGATAAAAACAAACTACCGGTATTTGAACGTTCATTGGGCAATGAAAAAAACTACATTCCGTCAGTTGTTAACGTGCATGGATCTAGAAGATGGCTCGCAAGACAAAAATAAATTGGCTTGAAGTGATTTTTTAAAACAAGAAGTGACTAAATAAATGTCAGATGATCAAATTGTGGGATAAACACAAATTCAACCTAAATAATTATGACCGTTCTTATATGAAGAACAATTTGCTTCTATAGTCGATAAGAAGGAATAAAGAGGAAATGGACACCATCATGTATTATAAAACACTTCTATTGTTTGCAGGTCATATTTACAACATTGCAAAAAACATTGAATAAATAAATGATCAAATTTTCTAAAAGGGGATAAATTTTACGGCTTCATGTGTTATTTTCTGAATATTTGGCACAATCCTTCGGCTTTTGTTTTTATACGAAAGGCAAAGGTGAGTGACTTCGAAAAAAAAAATTTTTTTTTCATGCATTTAGCCTAGCATATAAATAATTATCATCAGTTATCTGATCTGTTCTATTCGGTTCAACATCACCGTTACGGCGATAGGGCGCAGTTTTAAGCGTAACGAAAGCAGGATCCACTCAAAGCTGTCTCGAACAACACATTATTGCACTTGCCATGGAAAAACAAGAGGAAAAAAACCAAAGCATCAATAATTTTCTTTTAAAACATATGTCCACGGCAGCAATGACAAGCTTTGACGAATACAATTGATTCATTTCAAAATTGTGCCAGTCTACACTTGGACGTGTTTACAAACCGCTACGTGATCTTGCAAATCTTACACACAGCTTACGTGGTAAGAACACCCCTACAGAATACACACGCGTATTTATCTAGCTTTTACACTAAAAATTGATACTCCGATGCAGCGAAAAGCGAGGAGTTTAAATATTTCATTGTACTTTGGGAAAACAGTCTTAATATGGATTTGTTCGTTTGATTCTTTGTTAACAAACCCTTCGCTTGTTTGAAACCAAGGCGAAAATTTCAAATCACATCTAGTATCAATGGATATATTCAAACCATGAAAATAAACAAACGGGTAATGTGTAGAAACAACAGGCTTGACAAAGCGCCTTGGTTATTCCCACATAAATTGTTAAGAGACTTTAAAACATTAAATGTTTCAGCTTAATTGAGTTGAAATTCCACTATCTTGCACAGTTGAGTATATATTTCACATAAAATACACAAACTTTATTTATCAATTATAAGTGGTAAAAATATCATCATTATCATAATCAAACGAAGGAATTCAGAGTACTTATTTGCCACATTACAAGAACACATGACCAAAAACGCCCAGATCCACATCTGAATCGAGAGTCAAGCAAGATCTAGATTTCCGCATTAACGGCCTTGACAGTATATTATGTAGTGTGCATCCATGAAAGTATTAGAACGTACCATCAAGAGACAGTTCCGTTATCAGCAATACTATTACTCCCAGTGACACACCGCAAGCGAGGCAGATCGAATAGTACTCGACCTCACGACGCACATCCTGTAATCTTGATCTAAAGACGTTTTTGCGAGACAAAAGCGAGAGGAAAAGCTTGGGCTAGGAAGTCTGATGCTTACTAGGCCACGACCTTTGAGGAAACTGCAAACCACAAGCTCATATACAAATGCAATTTAGCTCCTTAAAAATACGAATGTTTCCAGACCGAAAAAAAAAAAAAGACGAAATGATGTACTTTTTTTGGATCGCCTATGACGCAAAGTGATCATGACGTACGATATGTCGATAGGAAGAATTCGTAAAAGTTTTTTTTTTTTTTTTTAAAGAAAGACTTGAAAGGAGAGAGATAGAAAAATATCACAGAAATAGAGAAGAGGATAGAGAGAGACATGGAGATTGAGAAAGAAAAGGTGGGGGGAAGGAAACACAAGGAAGGTGTTGAGAGAGAGACTGAGAAAGAGAGAGAGAGAGAGAGAGAGAGAGAGAGAGAGATAAATAGAGAAAGAGAGAGAGAGAGAGACAAACAGAAACTTACTTAACTTGCATTTATGTAACCTAGATAGGTATCATCTATATAACCTAGATAGGTATGCCTTAAAATTTCCAGTTAATTCCAAGTTATTTAAAGAAATATCTCTGTGGTCCATTCCTTACTGCTGTTTTGCTGATGGTGATTATTGGGTCAAAGCAAAAGTGACAGAGAAAAACTTATGCCAAAGGAAGATAATACATTTGCAAAGTGAGCATTCCTCGCAGAATAATGAAAAAGACTCACTGAGAAATGTACATAGTGAAAAAAAAATGTCAGCAATGTCTGCAAGTGATAAAGATTCTCCCTGTCCAAGTGCCAGGCTCAGAGCCAAATAGAGGCGACCATGGCGCACCATTGCAGTTATAATCCAGCCTTAAATAAGTTGAGAAAATCCAAATGTTCAGTTACTTGGCTGTTTTAGAGGAACTCATTCTTACAACCACAGCTCTCTGCATCTTTCTATCCCTCCATTCTATCAATAAAGATTGACATAGTTATATAATTCAAAGTATCTATGACGGCATTCATGAACCTAAAAATTAAGAATTTTTTTACCGTATTGAAGAAAAGATGGTAAAACTACATAAAACTCTTTCCTCCATAGCGAGAAATAGAGACTAATAACCGAGTCTCGAATCCCGACCCACAATCTTACCCTGCTAGACAAAATAGTTAGCACGCCATCATCTCGACACAGAACAACAACAATGAAAACATCAATAACAACAGCAATAATGAATGGGATTTCAGATGCGACTAGCCATATAATATGGTTATCTCAATATGTTTAATTTTTATTGTTCTATTTTCTTTTTTTAGCCGCCATTGGTGGAGCGCTAGTGGTAGGTTCAAATCCACATTTAATACAAGCAGGTTTCATGCAAGCTACAGCGCCGGCAAATCCTTCGCAACTTGGCGTGTTACCAATGTATGAGAATGAGAAAAAACACATTGTGTTAACATCGGACGACGCAGTCTTTTGACACGAAAAACACACAAAAAATGAGATAACAGTGCGTTGTTCAAATAGGGCGTATCTTCCATTGCTTATACCAAAGAGGGTGGTAATACCACAATCTTTGCTTATACTAATCGTGTTCATGGACGGAACAGAAAGCTGTCTGCGCAGACGGATGTCCTTGGCGTAGCATAAAATAATGTTATTGTTATTGTAGATACACAAGAGATGTGCTTGTCCTGTCTTTTCAAGTGGATAATAAAAATTAATATTATGGTTTGAATTACAGAGAGAGAGAGAGAGAGAGAGAGAGAGAGAGCGACAGCGAGCGAGTGAGAGCGAGAGGGAGAAAGTGAGAGCAAGACAGAGAGGACTAAAATTCATTCTAGAACTGAAACGCTGCTTCGGACAAACATGAATTTAAAATAAGCTTACTAAATACACCATCTTACATAAAAACCTGTACCAGATTTCTCGCGCAGTATATACTCTTTATACAAATTATTATCATGACTCATTATGTATATTAGTTTATGTTTTAGTATTTACCTTTATCTTAACGACTTACGTTGCTCCATTGTTGTGATAGTTTTTCTTAGCAATGCCTAATCGTGATTAAAAAAAAAGGTGGGGTTTTTATTTTTTTCAATTTTTATCTCCACCATTGCTCTCATCAAAATGTCACATAAGGTTAGGATCGAACCCGCCACAAGAATAATAAAGTGCACAGTATATCTAGGTCCTGTCTGTAAACTAAACAAAAGAGCACCCACCTAACCACATCATAGAAATAACATGCATTCAACAATACTACAAATGTCTATGCTGTTTAAATTGTATTATTATCTACCGATAGGCTAGCAATCATATCCTTGAGGAAGCAGGCGACGTGAACCATAAAGCAAAGTAATCTATTTTATTTTTGAGGAAGGAGGAAGGGAGAATTTAACCATACTTTAACCCTAAACAAAAGAGCCCAAGAGATCGTACAATTTCATGATCAAAATTGTGCAGATTATCCTTGTAGTTTCTGAAGAACTCATCATTTTCCGTGCCTGTTACTGTAGATTTTTCTAGGTTATGGAAGACAACAGATGGTTCAATATGTGATTAAATTAGTGATGCCGAAGCAGCGAAACAGCCAGTCAATGATACTCAGAAAACACTCCAGAGCGAAGAGAGAAAAAAGAAAAAGTTTCACCATAATGAGAATTCTGATATGGTTTACCTTTTCCCTTGTAATCATTACCATATGACATTTAATAGCTTTCGGCAACTTCTACTCCTTTACAGGGGGAAATCGTTAGACAAAATGTTTATGGTTGTGTTTCTTAGCAGTAAGTTATTTTGATATTTACTCATGTCGATTTCAAGACGCTAAATTGGTTCCCGCGAATGCATAGTGACAATTTTACCACCCTTATTACAAGAATCATCCACACAGGGCAACATGCTGTTTTTCTGATCACGCTGATCAGGAGTTTTTGCGTCGCCGGTTTTTTTTTTTTTTTTTTTTTTCGATTAAGCAACGTCTTCGCGCCTCCATTTTGTTTGGTATTGCTAAGGATAAGCCTGTCTCATTTTGATGCCTAACAAGTGGTGAAGTTTACATGATGCACGCCAAAAACGAGGATGGTCGTTTTTTTTTCTCCAATCCGCCGTCTGTAAACCGGAGACAACGGTCTTTCCCGTTGAAGAAGCGCTTGGGGAACCAGTTATGGATCAGACGAATTGACTAGGTAAAGGAAGCATTGAAAAATGCGCTGATAGATCTACTAAAGTGTACATGCATTTGAGGCAGAGTATGGTGATTTTTTTCGCTTGGGGAAAAAAATTCTGAAATTTCTCTATCGAAGAAACGTATAAATCTAAATAAAAACATGAAATCGAAATAAAATTGCATGGAAAGGTGACAAGGGATAATTTCGCTTTTGGAACTGCCAACATGATGATGCTGCATAAAATAGCCATTGACTCCACAAAAATCTCAACATTAAGAGTAGTGAAGAGAAGAAAAAGAAAAGAACAATTATTATAACTAAAATAAGGAGGACGAAGGAAGAAATAGAATGCATTTTCATTTCGATTTCATGTTTTTATTTAGATTTATACGTAATTTTAGAGATAGAGAGAGAGAAAGCACAAAGCTCGGAAGGTTGAGTCTGAGAAGACATTCCCCCCCCTTCCCTTTTGAAGGAGGAAGAATTTAACCTTATTTTTAGTTTGAGGGAACCACAAAACCATTTTAGCAGTGCTAATACAAGTGCAATATTATAATGCGGAGTTCAATGCCAATCTTAAATTATCGATGTCTCAAAAGCGCCTCTTTCGGGTCAAGGAAAGATAGAATTCAAAAGCAGTTTTTAAAAAAATATTTGCTATCGATCAGAAAAAATAACACTCACAAGTCAGCGACGTTAATTACGGCGCAGGACGACTAATGTGAAAATATAAGCTGTATTGTAAGAAAAAAAAAGTATTAAAAATACTATACAAGCCGCATATGTGTGTTTTTGTGATATATATTATATATACATACATACGCACACAAATAAATATTTAAAAAACGGGCTTAAGAACACAGTATGATTGCGGCAAGAGTATAAGATTCTGGTAAAATAAAAGAGAGACAAGGCAATTAACGTGCCAACGTATGAGCAGTGCTGAATGAAAACTAAATTTCCGTAACTTACCATATCCTCGTGTACAGATTCTGATAAAATTTCTGCTATGATTCACCTTATTCGATTCACTGCTAAAGTGCCTTCGAAAAAGTCTTACTGATAGATGTGGCCACTAGTGTTATACGAAAATTTCATTACATGAAGTCAGGCGTGTGATTCGATAGAATACCCTACTTTTTAAAATTAAGATGAAGTAAAAATTCTACAGAGCAAACGTCAGCCAGGTTTAACTTTGCCTCTCAATTTACACTGTGCTGCTGTGAAAGTCTTCTGCAAAGAGCGCGAAGGTTTGGCCTTTTGACCTTACACACTCATAGACATACAAAATAATGTATAAAAATGAAAAAAAAAAAAAAAAAAAGCCCTCTCTAAAGCAAACAGAAACATACCAGTTATAAACATCCTTGTCTGTAGAGAGCATAAGTTTACTTTCGATAGGAAAGCGCAGGAAAGGATGTAGCAGTATACAACTGTAGCACAAAGTGCACGAGGAAAACTAGCAACAGAGAGTTGATAGAAAGAAGAAGCCATTTAGAGCCAAGAATTCGAAGCAACACCAAATACAGTACCAGTATTCTTATTCTTAATCAAGGGGAAATAAATGAAAAGATGAAAGATAATCTATTGCAGCCGAGAGCTTAGTTTTCGAGTTCTATCACTCACGGCTGAATATGTGAAAAGAAAACTATGTTTGTGTGAAAATAAATCATTGGCTATGCTTTACGAACACAGATTCCTAAACTTGCCATTTATCTCGATCTTTGCAGTTTAGAATGACGCAAATAGGCTTCATGTTGCGATTCTTTTCCTACGTATATTATCTATAAAAGAATATTTGCAGTTTTACTTGCCAACAAGGCACATTGCGTTTTTAGATTTATTGCCTTTTGTCTTACTCATTGTCATATGAATACCAAAACAATTAATTTTCAACACGATGTTTAACAGCTTTGCTTTAGCGATAAGGTACTAGCAACATTCAGGCCAAAGGTAAAAAAAAAGAGATCTGGATTGCAGCACGGCAGAACACAATAGCTCTACATTTATAAAGGTTGGGACGACTTAATCCTTCTACTTAACTCCTTATCATAATTATGCCAGAGGAAGAAGAGATGTGTAATTTTCGTTTTTTGTTTTAATTGTTGTTATTTTACTTGTTTTTCAACTTAGGAATGAAGTCTGCCTGTCAAATCTTTCGATCCAAAATATTAAAATGTGGAGAGAAAACGAGAAACAAAACGAATCCAGCCCGGCACTTGTAGAAAGCCAGAGGCGTGTTCAAGACAGCCAAAGCATCATTTTGGTTAACATGGATGACCGTGCCTGTACACTTCTCAAGAGAATAAGGTCCCCAACATCACGGTTTGTATGGGGGAAAAAGGAAAGATGTTACTTCAAAACAACCAGACGAAAACGAAACGAAGCGTCAAGCCAACTTGTAAACTCGAAGAAGACTAGCCTATTATGTGTGTTTAAATTTGACGGTGTGAAAAGTGGGGAAAGGGGTGGTAATTCGATGAAAAAAAATTATTCTTTTTTAAGCTGTATGTCAAGCTTCAGCAAAAATAATTTAATGCACACCAAACAAAACCATGTAGCGTGAAATTCTGAGGAAAGATGTGGAGAAAGGGAGGATGAAAGATTTCATGTAATTATGATGCAGAATACTTCTTTTTCTAATTTGATACACTCTCGAAATCCTTAACTATTTAAATATTTACAAATATAAAAAAAAAAAGCCATCCCACACTCATCCTGAGTGCGCGAGAAAGAGGCATTTGAGTCTTCAGATCTCTATTTATGAAATTTACCCACACGTGTAATTGCATACATCTATAGAATGAATCCAGCGCAAAGATAATTGGATACCTCAGAATTCACCTATCATTATTAATTTTTTGTTCAAACTGGCAAAAAAAAAAATTAATGTTTTTTTCCCCCTTTCATAGAGGTTGAAAGTAACTTAATACTAACCATTTTTTTTTTCAAAGGAATAACATTTTTTTAGATTTGTTTCTTCTTTGTGCTTATTCTAACCTCTCTCTCTCTCTCTCTCTCTCTCTCTCTCTCTCTCTCTCTCTCTCTCTCTCTCTCTCTCTCTCTCTCAAACACACACATACGCTCCCTCACTTTCTCCCACCCCTGCCGGAAAACTCCTACGACTACCATTATAAACTGTAAAATCAGTTGTATTCCAATATTCCTATAACATTATGATTCCCGCTTCTCTCTCCCGTTCAAATGCCTTTTTTTCCTCAAAGCGCTATCCTCTGTAGGCATCTGCGGCTAGCTCTCTTCTCACTCAGATCCCATGCATCATACAGCAGACGCTCCATTATTTCAGCCGCATAATTAAATGCAAATACATACACAGCGGCCTGAAGATGGGGAAAAGAAAATATTTTATGGGGTCAAGCCAAGATGAGTTAGCTATGTAGGAAATAGGAGGCTGGGGAGAGCGGTTGGTTCGAGAAATTAAACATTTGAAAAGAAGGATATCGTAACCATTATTTTTTTCATGATAATAACATATATAAGGTAAAACAATGCTCGTGGCTAAAAAATATGATGTGTGTGGAGATAGAAAGAATGATAAAACTAACGTATTATGATTATTATCACTTTCTTTTATTACAGGTGGCAGATGAAAACAGTTCAAACAGTAAGTCTTACAGATGAGCCTTAGAAAGCAAGCGTCACAATATGAGGTTTCCATGTTTTGGTGGACAATTGAATAGGCTCTAAATATTTTGCAAAAGCCACGCTAGCAGATTAAATAAAAAAAAAAA
>BLXT01001848.1:2752922-2773230 GCA_019648995.1 Plakobranchus ocellatus
CCCCCCCCCCCCCCCCCCCCCCCCGTTTAAATTTACGTATAAGCAGAGAACGTTTTGTAGGCCTACTATGTGCATGACACTTTAGGTCTCTTCGCTAGCATCTTGAATATATCTGCCCCACTGATGTTAAAATTGGCCACATAGCCTTATTATATTACACATCCAAAATATATATTCTGATTTGCCCATTCATATTTTAGTACTAATGAAGACATAATAAAGGTGAAACGTTTTAATGCACTACTGTTTTGTTTAATGTTTGCTCCACCAATTAGTTTAAGATGACGATTGTCTTTTCTACTCTTGATAAGAAAGATAATCAGTATGCTGGAGAGTAGGAAATTAGAAAGACAAAATATAGTTAAAGCTCAATAGTTTTATCATATTATGCTTTACAGTAGTTACAGCATACATAGTTCATTGCTCACTAGTCATACACATGTTTTAATTTTATGGTATCCTTATTTTGTTGTCCAATCTACGCTTGCATTTGCCACCATTGATTTCATTTTTTGAAATTTGTTTTGGCCATGGCTATTTCTTATTTCACCTGAGCATCTACCATCTGAGATTGTCAAGATATTTGAAGTTTGTAATGTGTCTAAATTGTCTCCATATACTTTGAAGCCTGATGTATTCTCTGGACTCCTTAATAATATATAGGTTAAAAGATCAGGAGACATTTACATCCCTGCCTCACATCTCTTTTAATGGATTTGAAATATTGTTTTCTCCTTCAATTCTTAAAGATGCAGTTTTATCCGAGTATAGATTTCTAATTACTCTCAGATCTTTACCATCAATGTCTAATTTTTCAAGCATATTTGAAACAGCTGTTTTATTTAATTTGTCAGGCCTTAGAATAATCAATGAAAAAGAGATGGAGGTCTTTTTGCAGTTCTATTCACCTTTCCATAAGCATTGGCAGAGTGACTTTTGTGTTCCTAGTAGCTTCATCACTAGCATGAGTTAACATTCAAAGTTTGGTGCTTCATTTAGAGGAACAAAAAAAAATTAAAATTATCTTTTCTGATAAAAATACATCTAACAACATTAAAAAGTAATATCAATATTATCATTTATAACTTTTGAATACCGGTACTTAAGGTACACAGACATCTCTTAAAAGCATCATGACTTTTTACCACAGGAAATCAATCCTCCCATTTAAAATAAAGATTTGCTTTATAAATCCTTAAATTGAATACATCACCTCAATCATTAAAAAAGGAAAAGTGTATGTAGAAAAATATTTACTAGCAGCCTCACATGTCAGAAAATGTATTGAAAACAACATTTCACAAATGCTGGTCAAACACATGTAAAAGTGTACATTGTGAAATCTTTGGCTTTAATAATGTTCTCTTTTTTATATCACTCATCTTCACTACTTTCAGGGCTGTGAGGTAAAAGACTTTTTATTTTTGAAAGACCTGGCATTGTAAATAAAGTGCCATATCCATATAAATAAGAAACATTGAATGGAACAAGATGCAGTAATTCCAAACAAATTCTGCTCACATGCAATAGTGTAGATATATTTCATTAATATTGCTCAATATTTATATTTTGCAATTAAACAATCCAGTATTTTGATAAGGTAAGAGATTACAACAGAGTTTCAAATCATTCTTTTATCAACCAGTAAAACCAGTTTTTGATCAGATGATAAATCTAACCCTGAAAGTATGAAATCACTCAGTTTAAAGTTTTATACAGAAGAATGACTTATAGCACTATGTATGTAACTATAAACATGCAACAAAAAAAGAGACATTACAGATTCTACCAATCTCTCTCTAAACTTGCATTTTTTCAGAAAGGGCTTTTAGCTGAAATACCACACCACTTTAATTCAAGCTCCTCAACATTGTTTTCCTTTTAAACAAAGGAACTTACTTGGATGGCAGAGTTCTACATCTTTTTGTTTAAGTATGATAATGATAAGGAATGAAGTTTTATTACTGAAAACATGATTGAAAAAAACTAGCTGGGGATATACATGTAATGGCTGTCAAGTCAAAAATCATATGCCGCTGCTTCCTTTTTCTTCTCTTCTCTCCTCAACCTTGATTACCATTTAACATTTCCAAGTCAGTCTTTTCTCATAAAGCAACCAATGAATGTTGACTCCTATATATGATAATCTACCTGTGTTTACTTCTTTATTGACTGTTTCATTTGGTTTCCTTGCTTTTTAAGGAACCATATTTCTACCGCTTCATTTCCTAATATAATATACATGAAGAGCAATTCTAATACATAGTGCTTAATGTTTTTTAAAGTTTGTCAAATCAAATAGCCTTTGAAACTTGTATTTTTTCTTATAAAATCAAAAGACGGAGAGAGACATATGCAATAAAAACAACTATAACACAAATCAGGTACTGGTGCAGATGGGAAAACTTATTGTTGAAAGCTGCAGGCAGAGGTCGAGTCTGAAGTGGTGTTTTTACTCTGTCCCAAGCTGTGAGAATTGCCTCCCTTGCTCCACTCCACTGGCCTGGCCCGCAAAGCCGATATGTATAAGGGTAGATGGGGCCAAAGAAGACTTTCATTGCAAACACAGGATCCCGCTTGAACAAACAAACTGTGAAATAAAATTGAGTAAATAGGGCCAGTGCTTTGCTTTCACAAGATAAGACATTCTGTGTCAGAACTTTTGTGAATAAATTTTTGCATCTAAATTCCCTGATGAATTTGGAAGACCTTATGATTATATTTAAGTACTTCAAATCTATGATTGATGCTCTAAGAAAGCATCTAAATGGCTATTTCATGCAAACTGTCTCACTTTTGTGTTGTTATATTTTCAAATCTTTGAGCACATTTAATTTATATTTTTTGTACCACTAGACTTCTAATGTAATGTTTGACAAAGTACTTTTCAGTTGTGACAGAATAAATCAGTTACAATATTTTTTTAACAAAAATCCTAAGAATTTCTTCAGGGGTTGAAGTTCATTGCAAAATGGTGGAAAAAAAAGTAATTCAAATATGCTCACAAAAGTCAGGGTAACATCCCACAAGTTGAGCAAGTTCATCCATAAAAACCATGTAGTCCACTTGTATAGTATGCCGTCTTGATGCAACATAACGCTGAGCCATTTCAGCCTCTCTGCGACGAATGTCATTCCACATTTCACCCCATGCTGGCAGCTTTGTTGTTCCCTAATGATGCCAGTAAGCATTAGTATTTTGGGAATGAGCCTTTGGATACCAGCTCTAATGCTAAGCTACAATTCAAATTTCTTAACCTATTTAGCAGTCCTAGAGAGATTTTAGGGTATCCATTCTGTGAAAGCTTATTAATTTTAATTTATTGCATCTCTATCTATAATATACATTCTTTTTTAATTTCTGCATGAAGGCAATCATAGGTGTAAACCACTGTGTAAAAATTCAGGTTTATTCAACATGCTTCTTCCTTCATAGGAGAAATCAAATCTCAAACGTTGTTATATTGTAACAGATCATTTATAATTTATAATGGCTGTGGCAATTATCTTTTATGATATGTAGTATAAGTATTTATTTGATAAAGATATACAAAAACAGATGTAAACAGACAGATAAATATAAAAGATAACTCTTTTTCATCTTGATTTAACATTGTTTAACACACACCGCTTTGTTCATCCAATGCATACACAAAAATGAAATGGGCTTGTTTGGGTAAGCGCTAAAGATTTTAAAATTGAAACGGCAAACCCTCAAAAAAACATTGCAGTTTCTGAAACTCCATGTCATCCTCATTCATGTAAAATCTTGCTGAATCACTCTGATAGCCTTAGGTATAATTGCCCTTTCTTTCTCGGCTCTTTGTGGTTGACACTTTGCAAATTATTCCCTTTGGCCATTCTGTCCATTGTACAAAGATTCTACTCTAGCCACAATGTTGGAAATCAAATCCGTCTTTGCACTTTCTTTTCCTGATCAGATTTATTTGCCATATATATTGGTTAATGCAGAAAGATAAAAGCAATAAAAATATATGAGGGGTTTAACGTTGTTTGTCATCATTTTTAAGATAAAAAGATTTTTGTCCAGCTATACTTGAAAAAATAAACTCATCAATGCAATTATCTTGAGTTTCTGAGCATAATGGAGTGAAAAAAAGAAAAGCTTTATCATTAAAAAATCAGTTTTTCTGCAAAATTGCTGTGTAAATTGACCAAACAGCTTTGAACACAATTATGACGACAAAATCAGATAAAAAGGTGGTCATCTATCAATGCTTTAAGTTAAATCACCACAAAGTTAAGAAATACAGACTTACTTCTTTCAACTGGATCCACTGCTAATATCTAACTCTACTTGAATATCCCTCACTGATACTCATTTGCCCTTTTCCAGTTAGTAATTGCTGGTTCTTTATTCTTGTTATTTTGTTCTTTGCACTCACAACCTTCATAACAATAATTTTTTGCATATGCATCAGGTCGGCATAACATTCCTACCTACAAAAGCAACAGCATTCCATGGTTAAGCAGTATGAGTTTTTACACGCTGATTAGAATTACACAATGACTTGCAGGCCAAAGTCAAAAGAAACGTAACTCTAGCTAAAAATTTATTGAAATTCTTTGAACTGTCCTATTTCACCAGAAAAATACTCTAAAAAAAAAACAACAGAAAATTCAATGCCATATGTGCTTACAGTTAATTTTTTCCCAAAGTGTACGCTTTCCCTTTTGACCTCCCAATCAGGAAAAAAAAAATTATACCATCTCCTTGTTTTTCCAATATGCACCCACAATTGTAAAAAGTTATATGGATTCATAACTTAGGTAGATTAATCTAAAAAACGAGAAGTAAAACTTCTCTTTTGATTGTTGCAATACTATACTCATGGAATACACATCAAGCAAGGACCTTTTGATCCATGGTATTGAAGAAATAAAAATGAATCAAAGCTTTTTTCAACCATGCAGAAAAATCAAGAACTTTTTTTTTTAAGCCAAGGGATTCATCATTAAACAATCCACAGTGTAACATTTATCTGTCTAGATTGCACTTTAGTTGCAATTGGTAATGTGGGATGATGCACGTCGATGCTCACTAAGACCGTTTCAGGGATGTGTGGTGTGACCGATAGTCACAGCTGATGTCATTGTGAAATAATGCTTTTGGCATTTCCTGCTATACATTGAATAATTGAATTTAAGTTTACAAAATCATTTCTATCCTCTCACCTTAGAAACATATCATCATTACAAGCATAGTCAGTTTATATCTCCTATATTCCTTTTGAAAAAACTCGAAGTTTTTATTTAAAATACTTTCCTTGTGCAGCATTAAGTTAACTTGTGTAATTTTTATCTTTCCCAACTGATATTGATGGTGATCAATTGTAATTATTGGTCAATTGTGAGAAAGTTTCTGCATGAAAATAATTTTTTCCTTCACTTGGATTATTCTGAAGAGTGCCTCTCTGTAGTGCAATCCTCAGCATTTTTCTAAATTCCTATAAAATTCCTATACTGTTTGAATGTGAAAATAAAGAGAGTTTAAATCAAACTGCTCTATAATCATTCATTGTTAATTATTATGCTCTAAAAGCTGATAACCAATTACATTTGTTTTATCTACACCTAAAAGAAAGCCGAAAATTTTAATTTGCTATGTTTTATTATCAAATTATTTAAATATTAAGCATATTAATTTAAAAAGAGTGAGTATCTAACAGGTGATATGTGAGTGTCATTAATTATAACATCGATCACACTGAAGCTATTCATTTGGCTAACATAAACGATCTATGCCAATTGTGCAGCCGATTACTCCTATCTAAAAAGCAGAAAAAACAAAATAAAAAGTCTTTTAAAAAAATGGATTATGCTCAGGACATGCTATTTTATTTAAATATCGACATTTCACATGACGGGGAATGTCACTCCCATCATATATATGTGTGAAATGCATAGACAGTTTAAGAACTACCAAGAGATGACAAAGTGCAGCCTCCCTTTAAACATTAAGAAGAATGTTGGACTGTAGCATTCATGTTTGGACTCACTATAGCAGTACAGTAATAATCCAGGAATGTTTGACCTGCAGCCGCAGGCTCAGACAGAGCACTGGCTGGTTCAGTCTCCCTCTTAACGAGCAAACTCATGTTGTTTAACACACACCTAGCACTTCAGACACCACAGAAAAAAAACCTCGTAGGACACACAGACGTAACACAAACATATTTGGAAACAAATACAAGCAGCACAGAAAACTCACAAGCCGACAATACTACAGTACTAGACACGTTACATCACACAGTCTCAATGGACACAAGCACATACACACAACACACAGGCATTACTAACATTGGAAACACATAAAATTCGGGCTTCAGTCCCAAAAACCCAAGCATGGACATTACAAATACAGAACTCTCAGTCCCAAACATTAATTCAAACATAAACATGACTGAGAGCATGACTGAACCCAGTGTGAGCAGCAAACCACACTTCATTACTCCACTGGTTCCCATGGCCTCATCAACACCAAGAACAATCAAAGCACCACGAACAACAGATAGCTCTACATCACATATGATCAGGCATATAACAACATTAAATCACTAACTTAGCCTACCAATAGATGAGCCACTCTCAAAAGATGAGGAAACATTAAACACACACTTAGTTAGAAAACTTTAAGAAGATCCATAAAAAGACAATAACATGCAAACTAAGGGACAGCCAAATCTTCTCCGTAAAGCTGTCCCACCAAGAAAAAGAAAACGCAGATCACAAGTTAAAACACCTACTAAAAAAAAAAGAATAAGCATGATAGCAAACATTAGAACATCTGTTGCAGGCACTTAGAATGATGCAGAAGATATGCAGTTAGCCGTAGATCTTAAGAGAGTAACAACAATTTGTAGACATGGGATTTACAAGAGGACGGGATTGAAACAAAAGATTAAATTTACAAGGGACCAGGAGCAGACATTAGCAATGAAAGAGGAATTAAGTATTAGCTGGCTGCAAGGGAGAAATCACGGGAAACTATTAAAAAAAATACGTGTTCAATTGCAAAATGAAACATCTGTTAAAAAGCTTTCTAGAGATAGTGTTTCTGATTTTGTAGAGATTGGCGAAAAGACTTTCATAGATGCACAAGAAAAAGAATTTCAGGGACGTTCAGCAGAATAAAAGATTGATCATTCATGCAAAACAATGCAGACACAAAATCAGCAGAAAAATATACACTGCAGGAATAGCTAGAATTTCAGAATGGGTGTCTTGTTTTAAGTGATAGGGATGAGGATAAAGAGATATACCGAAAACTAGTAGAAGATACAGAACACAAGCTTTCACAGTTAGACACACGTTTAGCACCCTGACAAGGACCAATAGCATCTTCATTAAACAAAATTCTAAACAAACATCGCATAACACCACAGGCATGCCATAGTAGATCTTTTGTAGGAAATCACCGTCACAAATACATTAGCGCAGCTGTTTATCAAGACTTCACACAAACAAGCATGCATCCAAAATCTTATTAACAATTACATGACATTGTATAGAAGACAATTTCCGAAAAAAAAAACTTTCCCCAAACAGCACATATTAGAACCTCACACAATACCACACATTAAAGAATATAAACTAGGGCTGGGATTGCTGGGAGAGCAGGGGATTGAGAGCAGCCACCAAACAATAGCAAAACTAGAACAATTTTGAGCCATTGGTATAAAAAATAAACAGGCAAAATTAAAGCACATCCCAAGTGCTCATCTATTGCAGATATTCACAAGGCTTTATGCCCAGATCTAAATTCTAGTCATCACCAAACTAAAAATTGTTGAAAACCATGGATATTATTTTATTGTATTTATTGTAAAAACAGTCACAGTTTTACTCCTTTGTGATCCAGTATTATTATGTAGTTGATCATTTGTTATGCAATATTATTATCTAGTTACTCCTTTGTGATTTAGTTATGTAGTTACTTTTTTATGATCCAGTATTATTATGCAGGCCTAAAGACGAGTTCTGTTGTGCCATCCTTATTGAAAATACATTGACCATTGAAAGGAAAGTCATCTGCCTTCTTCTGATTTCAAATGAATGCCTCCTAGATGTGTCATGGTTATCATTACTATGTGAGTCTATTCATGTATGTGTTGTCCATCATTTAGGCAAGTTTCTTTGTTTTACATCGCGCCAGTTTTTGTTGATTGCTCATTAAACACGACAAATGTATTGTTTTTAAGGATGTAAAAATAAAAACAAATTAATCTGAATAGAGCTGCTTCTGTTTGGCCCATCGCCCCCATTTATCTTTCTAGGGCAACATTAGATCTACATTAATAATTGCTCCAAACATTTTCCTTCTCTGATTTTCAACACTTGATTAATTAGTGATTTAAATTAGTTTATGCAACATCTAAAAATGGAATGTAACAGCGACTGAGCTTGTGCTAAGCCAATGACTCAGCCCAGTGACCTCGTTATGGAACGATACGCGCCAGCCGACGTGACTAAAGTATCACAAATGTTACGCTGTGAATCAGATCTTCCTACCTTAATAACTCGTGTGGCTAAGCGGCATTGCATCTCAGCTATAGGCATAACAGCACCAAGGGGCTGGAAGCAGCCAATCACAGCCAAGGTTTGCTTCTCTAAATCAGGTGGAAACATCAGCTTGTACAGCTCCATGCGATTCTCCTTCACTTCCAAAACCTGAGAAGTACAAGAAAAAACTAATCATAACCATTCAATCTGATCCATCATTACAAACTAGGGGTAACACTGTTTTGTACATCAATTTGGCTAATAAAGAATGCTGTAGAGCATTTCAGTCACACTTGACATTTAGTCCTGGATTGGCTTTCAATGTGGAAAAGTTTTTGTTTAGATTTATCATTTAAATAATAATATGTACGATCAGCTAATTAGAGATGGAATCCTACCTTGGTCTAGATCTTAAGTTTTTTTTTATAATTTATTTTTTATTTCATTGAATTTTTTGATGACCACTGTTAGGACTAATGTAGTCATGTTTTATGTTGGCTGAGTAGAGTTGAATGTTTGGTGTGTGTGTGTTGTGATTGGTAGTTCAGCTCGTAACAACTCAAGCCGGACAGGTTTTGCAGATTGGCAGGACTTTGGCTGGGACAGGCACTCCTATTTCGTCGCTTGTACAGAGCGCACTCTTCTATTTTATCGCTCTTACAGAGGAGTCATAGAACGGTCTAGTGCTATGAGCTTGTAGCGGACTCGTTGACCGGAGACAATATATTTTAATCTCCCTACCATGGGACCTGCTGAATGATCTAAGTTTTGTGATATTTCCTGAGGCTGTGTGCCTATGCAGACTTATCTATAAAGCTCTATGAATTTATGTGAAATTAAAAAATTTGAGAACGGTATTGTATTACCTTCATTGTCCCTCGCGTAAGGGCTATCGTCCTGTGTGGACTAGTGGTTGAATTGTGACAGTAAGCAGCTAACAATGTTATGGTTGAGTATGAAATCTCAGTGACAGTGTTGAGGATGTAACGGACTTTTATCCCTGTGTGCGTCATCGGCCATTGAGCAAGATCAAGGTTGTGTCGGGACTTTTCATTATTTGGACATTTGACTGTCTGAGCCTGGATCTATACTCCTTACTCTATTACAAGTTCATCGGACTTGGATTTAGTTTAGAAGCGTGTGCTTGTGCGAGTGAACTTAAATATATGTATTAATCATATCTACTAATTATATCTGTAGAGTATATCTATTAATTGTACCTGTAGATTATATCTCTAAGTTAGATCTAAAGATCGTATCTATTAATTTGTATCTATTGGTATAAGATTACGTAACGCACTCTGAGTAGTTCTAGTGTCACGCCTGTGTGCGTGGACCTTTGTATTTGGCTCGCCTTGTGTCTATCTGTCTACTTCTTTGTGTGCCTGCCCTACTTCTTTATATTATTATTATTATTATAAGTTTCCTGTCGCCTATTCCCGGTGTTCTGCCTTCTATTTGGTGTGACCTTTTTGTGCAGTCGTTTGTTGTACCCTGTGTTGTTATATCCCTATTCTAACAACCACTTATTGTTTGTTTATGAATTACTTTTTTTTTTTCAAGTTTTATGTGATATAAACAAATTTGTAAGTCTTTTTCATTGCAAATACATAATCGTGAAGATATTTACTGAACAAAGGACAGTCAAGTCATGTCATTTCAAAGTTATCAGGATAAAAAAAATGATTTTGAATTCCCAAAATTTGAATCATCCAAGGCAATAGTAAAGGAGAAAAACATTACTTATTTAACAAGGGGATCAACTATGTTCTGGCATGGCAGTTTTTTGCAACCTTTGCGGCCGCAACGTGATTGCAAAAAAGACAAAATTTCCTGTTTTGCATTGCAACCGCAAATTTGCTGATTTTTGCAATTTATTTTTGCAAAATTTGGTGATATTCCAAAAAGAAAGAGAAAAAAAAAAAAAGTGTAGTCACCCAAAAAAAAGTTCAACCGTTTCGTCGAGTTTCCAATTTCAAAAAATTTACTGGAGTAGCTTCGCTTTATTACTACTTGTTCTAAGCCAATGAATGTTTCTGTTTAACTTTAAACTCATAGCTTTGGGGTAAACAGGAGTAAAGACATCTTCGATTCGACATTAGGCCTAGTGAATCCAGAATCTACCGAGAAGAAAATGGACATGTTTGTAGTCGAAGCGAGAGACCCGAAGGCAAATGAAAAATCCAAATGTGGCACGAAGACAATGGTGATGGAACGGTATGCACAATTTCTTAAAGAAATGCATGTATCTGGGTGAAAACTGTTTTGCGTTACTTGCAATTTAGTTCTTGACCAAACGAGGAAGTCAAGTGTGCCTTCGCATTTGGGCTCCAGAAAGCATAAATTGAAAAGGAAACTTGCAGAAAAATCAAGCCAACATGCAAAAAAAAAAAAGCTTGTATTAACAGTCCTCGAGCAGTGTTCCCTCAACCATTGCCAGTAAGATAATTAGATCTAGTTAGATTCTAGGTCTTATCCTAAAGTAAAATCCTAAAGGGAAGAAATGGTGATAGCTCTAGACTAAATGTCTACACAGGGCTACAGCCACCAAAATGTTTTTTTTTCTTTTTTTTTTTTTTTTTGGAGGACTTCTATATTGACGGACTTACCATTGCATTTTATCTCTAAAGCAGGGCGCTTCAGTGGTCTAGTGGTATGGTGCTCGCTACTGTTTGAGCAACCAGAGTTTGATCCCCATCAGTGGGGGATTATTTGCACAGCCTAGCCGAACCAAAACAGAGGGATTTCAGATCACTCTCAACACTTTGGGATTTGAGAGTATTCATAAAGTCTGATACCACCATACCAGATTTGGGGGAACGCACTCTTCTGTAAAGAGTCATTAAGGCAGCCAGTCCCTTTAATTGGTTGATTCCACCCGAGTTATAATATAGATGGTTAAGGTGCCTCCTCCAAATGAGTTGTGTGGCATTCCTGGATTGGGATTGGTGCCAGATCAGGAGATCAGATGTTACATCCAAAACCTGGGTCCACCCACAGAGACCATCAACATAGAACATTTTTTGGGACTCTGCCTTTGCGCCAGATCCAAATCTCATTGGTTGCACAAGGCGTTACATTTATGCCACAGTTAGCTCTGCGGATGCTTGAGAGGAGCTTTTCGCTACACAATATTGTGTTGTCTGAAAGGCGACGGAGTCTGTGGAGAGCTCATTGAAACAACTTGTTTTTCTTTATTACAACAACTTTGTTGGCAAAGATTTTTTTGAATAAATATTTTTTTAACTGTTTTTTCAATAAATGCTATTTTTTTCAACTGATCCTATTTTATTTCACCATTTAGTCAATCTATGTTCAATATCACTCCACATTCCTCTTTTATAAATCTGTTGTTGGTTTTCTACCAAAAAAAATTGCAAAATTCTTGCAAAATTTTTGCAAATTTTGCCATTTTTCGCTTGCAAAATTTGAGAATTTGGTTGCAAAATTTGGGACTTTTTTTTTGCAAAAAAACGCCATGCCAGTATGTAGCCTACTTTTAATTTAATCCTAGAGGTGTCACTGTATAAAAACTATGGACACATAATTGTGGTGTGATATATTCCCTGAAATGCCAACATTTTACCACTTTTACATACATAACGCTCAGTTGATAGATCTAGGTCAGACTTTGATCTAACCGAAAATTGTCAATATGGCCCTAAAAGAGGACCATTGTACAAAATTAACAACTTCCAATTAAAAGCAAATTTTTTAATTTTGTGACTGAACTATAGGGACTTAATTGTACTATTATTTACATTAGCAATTGACTTGCTACCTCTACATTTTATCAGTAGGCTGTAAAAATATACCAGGCCATAAATCCTCCTTATCCTTACTTATAGAATGTAAGATCCATACTGTTAGCAGGCATTATATCTAACCACTATTATTTTTATAGAAAATAAAACTGCACAATATTATCTGTCTTACTGTTGGTCAGAGCCTAGCTTGTGAATATCAAGTATCAAATATTTTATTGGCAGATCTGCTTTGATATTTTTTGCATTGTCAACCAGTCCAAAGACCTTTGAACATCTTAAACACTGATTTTTCTCAAACACATGCTAAAATCATCCAACCTAGAAAACCTCTGCATAATCAGCCATACTAAAACTGAAAATGTAAGCCAAACTACAGGAGTAGAAAAAAATTATATTTTTCTGTCCAAACCATGCGACGTATATTTTTAGTGTAAAAAACAAACTGACGAGAAGCATACCAGACCTCATAAGTCCCTATTCACAAAACAGGCACTTCACATATTTGATATGCTAACCATCAATATTTTACTGTGCAAAATTGTATGGGTTGGCAGTTCTACTGTCTCCAAATCCCTTATCTGTGTGTTCTGAGTGATCTATGTATAGCTTATCATGGAACATCCCCAATATTGCAAAATGCGCTTTAAATGGATTAGGTTTTTATTTTGCTTTCCTTTAACCTTTTTGTCAAGAAATGGAAATCCAAAAGTGTAGCCTGTGGCAAGAATTATTGCATCTATGTCATTCTCTCTTGTTCCATCCACAAACTCCGCTCCATCAGTTGTAAAGCACTTGACATTGTCCTTGATCCTCACTGAGCCCGATATAATCCGGTTCGGCAGGTCATCATTCACCATTGGATGCTGAGCCCAGATACCATATGCTGGTCTAAGACTGTAAGACAGCAGAATGAATCACAAAGATTGAAAAGGAGTGAATGAAACGAAAAGCTGCTCTTGGCAGGAAATCAATGGAAAAGTCTCTTTCCTTGAAAGTGGATACAACAGGAAAATACAGAAATATCAAATTTGATATTTTGATATATGCAGTAATTTAAATGCATTTTTCACTATTAAAATGCAAACCTAAATATAAAATAATATTTATCTGCAATACAAAATTACACAAAAATGCTATTTTAAAAGTTGTTAAAAAAGGCGTTTGCCTTTACTTGTAAATGCATTTTGCACATTTGAATTGCAAACCCATATTGCAAAATTATGTAATTTATCAGCAAGAGATTAAAAAAAAAAATGCCATTATTAAATTCTTTAAGTGGTGGGAAGAAAAGGAATAAGGTGCTAAATTAATTACATTCTTTGTTTTTTATTTCAAATCTTTCTAGAAATTCTGCTTTCTTGATTCTTAGATTATAAATGGTAACAAGATATGAGACTCCTTTATAAAAGAGAGTTCCTTTGAATTATCATTTAGTCCAGATAGATACCCATGCATCAACAAATCACCTGTACAAATCATGATTGAAGCGCCTATTAATCTTATACTCTGACAATTTGCCTAGCAAACCACTAAAATATTTCAGAAGGTACTGAAAAGGGCGCCTCAACCCCAACAAGTCCACTGGTAGACCATTGTCACTGACACGATTCCATACCCAGGAACCTTGCCTAGTACTGAGCAGGACCTGTGCATAGAAGTACAAAATGACAATGTGAGATTTGCAAATAAAATAAGGCCTTTAGAAAAATTACTTTTGAATATTTACTCTCAATACCTAGTTTTCCTTAATCTTTCAGAACATCTGTGATTGTTTTTATTTTGTAGCACAAAACATAAACACTATTCACCTGGTCAAATTGCACACTATTGATATAGGTCTCATAGACTGTCAACATGACTCAGGAGAGAACTGTTTTTGATATCAGGCCAGAGAATAAAATTGGCAAGTAGATCTAGATCTAAATCTATAGACTAGCTCATATTCTGAGATTAATAGACCTAGATCTAGATCTGAATCCAGAACCTGTAAACTTGTTAATATTCAGTTCCATTTTTTCTCCACAATCATACACAACAAAAAAAAAAAACACACAAAGGCTATTATCTTTATATTTATGGTTTTTTTTGGACCCTTATAAACAATTTACCCCCCAAAATTCTGTGGCCCTAAACTTACATATGTTTTCAAAATTCATAAAAAAAATCCGTATTCATGCAATATTCCTCAAATTTTGTTATATCACAAAGATCTGTTTGTTTTTGCATTCACAATTGCATAGAAATTGGCTTGTTAATTTAGATGGAGCAATTAAAAAAAAAAATAAAAACCTTTACAATGCTGGCTCTGAGTGTGCCTATGAAACAGCTGGCATTGATTGAATTGATAAGAAAAATTACTGAGGGAAATACATACGCTAATCTTGACATCATATCCTTTTTATCATTGTTTATCAGCAATTAAAAAAAAAATCCAAACAAAGGAAAAACTCAGAGGATGGCAAAAAAGTACCACACAAGACACCATGAGGTACAGAAACCTGTTTTGCTACACGACTCAGCTCCACAGCACAGTCGCCACCAGAATTACCCATGCCAATGATCAAAACTTTTTTGTCTTCATAGCCAGTGGGAACTCTGTAATCATGAGCATGAAGGACCTGGCAAAATTTGAGATTGGTGGAAATGTCATGAAAACAGCATGTAAGATAGAAGAGGAAAAGTAAGGAGGAGAGGGAAGAGGAGGGGGCACTCTATGTGTGAGGAAGAAATTGAAAATCCGTTCATTTTTCTCCATTAAAGGTTTTTACATAACTTCAATTTAAGACATTTTTATAGAAAAGCAAAGCAAACTTGCTTTGCATTTAATTTTAAATAAAAGAAAGTGCGTCTTGTTAAATGTTCTATAAAATTAAAACTGAAATTTCCCATTTGCTTCTTGCACTGCCACAGCAAAATGAAAAGCAGTATTGTAAGTGTAAAGGCTATGGACGATACTGCTGTTCATTTGGCTACGGCAGACAGAGTAGTTCTTAACTTAGGAAAATTTATAAAAAATTTTTATTAAGAGAATTGGTCAATACATCAGAAATTAAGATTCACAGTGATTAAATGCCTGCTCTAAAGTATTTATTTATCCTGAGTTACTGTTTGAATATAGGGTTATTCATGAAACCTACAAGGCCAGGCAGCTGAATTATACATTTCCATGCATTTTGTGAAAATTTGCTTTATTTTACTTTTTTAATCTTGTCTGCATTAAGATATGGATTCCTATTTTTATTCACAATAATTAAATGCAGTTTTAAACTGAAATGCTGGGACGATAAAAATCATTTGGGTTTACACATATTTTGGTTTTGTTGAGGTTGTTTGTTTAAAAAAGAAAAAAAGAAAAAACTTGGAGACTTGAAATTAGTTTGGGTTTAGCCATATATATTTTCATCTAAATGTTCCTGGTTTAACATTGCTTTATCATAGTTTAGAAAAGATGTTGGTTTGGTTTTTTTCTTACTTTTCCCTGGAAATTCTTCAGGCCAGGAAATTCTGGGACATATTTTTCTGCATGATGACCAGTACATATGAGAACTCCATCAAACAATTCAGAGCTGACTTTCCCTGTACTGTGATTCCTATAGCAGATCTCCCACTGTCCTGTTTTGGCAAAACTATCTGCCCTTTTGATAGAAGTAACTTCAATGAGATACTGAATGTGCTGTTCCAAGTTAAAATGTTCAACATATTGATGAAAATATTCCAGAACCTGAAAACAAAGCAAAATGTACAGTATATTAAATACTACTTGAAAAGAATGAGAAGTTATGTGTGTAACATAATTTTATCATTGGATCTGCACGTAATAATTTTTCTGGCAAGATTTATCATTCTGAATTTATTCTTAATATTTATTACACTATGTATAGCTTAATGGGCCTTCTTCTTGACAAAAGGCATGGGATCTGCAGATAACAATTTGAATGCTAATGATACTTAATTCGGTAACAAACTAACAGAATAGATTAAAGAATGCAGCTATTTGGCCTGACAAAGATCCAAGACCCCAAGGACCATGAGCATAAAGAAGGCTCATTATAGCCTTTGCATCATGCACCGTCCTGTCTTAATATAAAGACAGATAAAATGATATCCTACTTCCTCTTATATGAATATTTCTAATCATGTTTGCAATCCTACACAGTGATATTGAGTGCTAATGGTAGTGATCTTTTACCCTTGGATTCTTTCGAGGCCGCCATTAGTCTTTCTAAAAAAAGACATTTAATAAACTTTCAGATGTTGATTTATACAGAGCTTTTTTCCCCCATTTTTAAGGCAAAAAAAATGCTTCTTTGTCACTTTTATTTTATTTTGTTTTACTTAACTAACTCATTACAAAAGAAGGTAAAAATTGACAAGGCTGCATTTCAAATTGATTACCATATTTGTCACTGAGCTAAACACACTTAGATTTTTAATACATTTTACAGATTATAAGTGGTCAAGAAAAGTTTCAGTCTTTAAAACTGTTGGGGCCTGCTTTCTTTAGTTCTTGATTATATTATTGAAAATATTGCACAGAATGACATGTGAAAAAAAAACAATAAAAGCTGTCAAGTAACCTCATGTTTCACATTATTTACAAACTTTTTACCTTTTTTTTTATTTTTAAAACTCTTTTGACTTTGAACATAGATGGTCAAATGCAAATTGTATGTTGTTGACTTTAAATTTATTTTGTTGCAGGAAATTCACTTTTTTTGTATGAAATGGGTTGTACTTTGTCCCATTTTTGTTGTCCAAAAGTCAATAAATTTAAATACAATCACATTAAAAGTTTATACTGTCAGATATTCACTAAAATTTTGCACAAATAACAATTTTGCTCACATTTTTATGAAAAAAAAATGTTTTTGGTCATCACTTCAAAATCCTGCCATGGTTGGTGATTCAAGAAGGACCTATCAATGATTGTCCAATAATTGGGACTAGGTAAAATTCTCTTCCGAAAAATGTGAACTCAGCTACTTTAATCAGTTTTCAAAAAGGTTCAGTATAAATGTTACTTCAAAAAATCTGTGACAGAAACCTTTTTATCAAAAAGGCAGTCCACTTGCCTAAAATTTTGCACAAATAACAATTTTGCTCACATTTTTATGAAAAAAAAATGTTTTTGGTCATCACTTCAAAATCCTGCCATGGTTGGTGATTCAAGTAGGACCTATCAATGATTGTCCAATAATTGGGACTAGGTAAAATTCTCTTCCGAAAAATGTGAACTCAGCTACTTTAATCAGTTTTCAAAAAGGTTCAGTATAAATGTTACTTCAAAAAATCTGTGACAGAAACCTTTTTATCAAAAAGGCAGTCCACTTGCCTACATGATCTAAAGTAACAATTCATAATGAATGGAGGTAAAAATTTGAATGCTAGAAAGTGCCTTTTGAATATTTATTGTAAATTATCATCAACTTATCTAATAGATGATTGGTGATCTTCCATAAAATTTGGTGCAAAATGCTCATTTGTAAACAAACGGCATGTTTGCTCAGGGGCCATAACTCAAATTGTAATGCAAAATTCATTTGGTACTGCCATTACTTAAGTTCTTTGACTATTCATCAATATAGCATACTTGTTATGTACTTGCAACTACAATTTTCCTTATTTTCATGACAGATTGTGGCTTGCTTATTTTGTCATGAATCAGTTATTCTTTTTATTGTCAGAGATGTGACCACTGCTTGGAACAATCTATTTTATTTTCTATTAATTCAAAGACACGGGAGAGGGTGGAGGAGAGAGAGAGAGAGAGAGAGAGAGAGAGAGAGAGAGAGAGAGAGAGAGAGAGAGAGAGTATAATAATAATAAACACCAACTTGCGAGTTGTGCATGTAGTTAGGGAAATGCGCTGGAATTGGATAATCACTGTAACACATCATTTCCTTGCTGGTGTTTATCACAGTGGACTTCATGACGCAAGCTTGGCCCTCAAAAGGCTGGTCAGTGTAATGCCATAGTCCACCTTTGTGGTCAGTTCGCTCAAAACATACAGGAGTGATTCCTTCATCCAGACAACATTTGATAGCAGTCAAACCACAGGCGCCTGCTCCAACTATTGCTACCCTCAGCGATGATGAAGCCATTTTTTTTTGTGCTGTGAAAAAAAAAAAAAAGTTAGAGTTTAGTGTATAATGGACCTTTTCACTATGTAATGACCTTAAATGGTAGGTGTGGCCTCTAGAATAAAACCATTCTAGAAAATGGGGTCAAATTCTACTATCAGTATCACACCAACTTTCTGATGAATTAAGGCATGGCATGCTGGGTTAAGTCCTTTTAACAAATTAACAGAGTAAAATGCCTCAACTTTAAAACTAAATATCTCTATTTGTTTGTGCCATATGGGAGTGCCATAGACTCCATAGACTCATGTTCAGCATCCTTGAAAACATTTTACAAGCATCATTTTAAAACCTAAAGTGATGGTAGAGTTTAATAAAAAAAATTCCGAAACTGTTTGCATTTTCTCTCTAAAATTAGGAATAAATGAAAAATTAGCACTGGGAATGTGTCTACAGATAATTATGCCCTAATTATTGGAACACCACAATCTAAGATCTTTATTAGAGGCCAAATTCTAAAATTAACAGAAAAAAAAGGCAGCAAGTCTAGTTACATCCATGGAAAACTAGCACTGAGTGTGTCTATGATCAAGCCTTAATTATCGGAGCACTGCAAAAGACTTAGCAGCATAGGTCTTTATAAAATGCCAAATTTAAAATATATGCAAGTTAAAAACAACAACAACAACAAGGCAGCAGGTCTAACTACATCCATGCCTAACAATCGTTTGTAAATTTAACAATATCTTGATGGTCATCCAGTTAAAAATAGGATCTAAACCAGATCTTTGATCTGAGTAAGACTAAAATGTCTGTTATTTAAAATAAACAGAAAGCAAAATTTGAAATCATCTAAATTTTCCATTTTATCTGTTGCACATGTACTTACAATTTTGTTCCATAAATAGAATGCTCAGACAAAAATTTGCTGATGCAAATCTAGGCCAATATTTTTAAAATAATATTGTCATTTTTTATATTATTTTTTTTTTTGCTTTTTTTCAGTGTGTGCTTCTTATATTAATTGTAATGGAACAAAGCTCAAACGTGTAATGCCTATACTATACAACTTTTTGTGGGGCGTCAATAAAATCCACAAAAATATAGATTCGGTACCCTAGTTCATGCCATTTTATGATAGCATGTTTTAAAATCTCTAGATCTCTAGGTTGTAAACGACATTTTATTTATAACTTATTTAAACCTTATAAAGCGTGCGAAAAAAAAATATGATTGCTGTTAGACATTTTAATAACAATATGCAATAATATACCGGAACTTTGTCCGCCGCAATTCAAAGCTAATGAGAAAAAACAGCATTACATGTTTAATGCGCAACTTTTTTCTAGAGAAATAATAATCAGCTATGGGTTTGGCTAGTTATTCTAAAGGTTTAACAACCTAAATTAGGTCTACATAGATCTATACGTCTAGATCTAAATCTATCTCAATCTGTAAATTGACGCTGGAATTATCATTGTTTGTAGTTCTCTGAAATAAGGCTTAACATTTGCCTTGCGCAGGCCATGGTCCAAAGTACAGATAAGACGTGTTGTTAGATAACTACATATAAGCAAAGGGGAGTAGACAATACTTCGACACAAGCAAAATAAACACCGACTTGTCAGCGTGCCGACAAATCATGACATTTGAGCTTTGGCATAGCTTGTTCTGCTCTAGTTTATAGAGAAGGCTGTACAGGGCTGCCAAAGCTGGGGTTTCACCCCCAGATCTTGGGTTTTTTAGGGTTGTCTGGGGTTCTGGGGTTTTTGCATACGAATCTGGGGTTTTCTTGCATGGCGATTTTGGCTATTAGACTTTCAAAAAAATCACCAATAGAAAAAGCAATTTAAACAAAAATAAAACAAAACAAAGAAAAAAAAAAGTCGCAATACAAAACTACGAGAGGAAAATAAAAATGTGGCACATATGTACATAC
>BLXT01001848.1:2776509-2810814 GCA_019648995.1 Plakobranchus ocellatus
GAGGGAAGTCCTGAACCAATGTAATGTTACACTTTTATTTAATGAAAAAGTGAAAAGGAAAAAATTAACACATAAGGAGAGAGGTGACTATTCTTAACATACAATCAATAAATGAACCAGTCCAACAGTATTATATCTCCTACATTTATATTTGAATGTTGATTTTAAATTTTGGCCAATTTTAATGATTTACTCAATTATTCTGTAAAAATGTAGAATCGCATAGGCACATGTATGTGCATATGAATGGTTTTCATGAATATGTATATAAAGTGCATAGAGCAGTAATTGTACTATGGCTTCTCATAATATAAATGTCCTATTACTATTATTATAATTATTATTGCCACAAAAATATTAATATTTAATAGGTCCACAAAAATAGTTTGACTGTTACGCCGATAAAATAAATAAGTTCAACTGCAGTAATTCATTGACAGCTCTTTTAATCCACAAGATAATCGAAAGTTGAACGTTGATCTTGTCACAAAGTGGTAAGCCTAAAATATGGTTAGAGACTGCTTATGCAACATTAAGTCATTGCTTTGGAAATTAATTCAAATTCTCTCGTCATCCTGATAGTTACCATTTTGCATACTCAATGGTTACTGAGAGCTCCAGGCCCTTAGGATCCAAAAAAATCTATTCTCCGGTTACTGATTATTGGCATTTGTTTAAAAAAGCAACTAGTCCACTAGTCTTTGTGAGAGTGTTAATAAAGAGTCCGTGTTCAAATCTTAAAGAAAGCCAGTTGCATGGTATTTTCTTTCACAACCATTGATGCAGAAATATGCATTAAAAAAAAAAAATAAAATTTTAATAGCAGTTTTGTAGCAACAGTATGCATTCTATACCCCTTCAGACTTTCAACTTCTCTCGGCTGCTTTCTAACCTGCAACTCAAGGAGAATGCACATTTGGCATTTATAACGTATGCTAAAGCCTTGTATAGGCAGTAAGTTCTTGTGAGTAGAGGCCTAGCATGCATGCAAAATTTCATTATGTCATGGTCATTCAACATTTTGAAATAGGCAATTCTTGAACTCCAAATGTAAGAAAAGGGCGGGGGGGAGGGCTAAAAAATCCCAAACGGGGTGTAAGGTTATATTTGAACAGCCCCTAAGTAAAGACAATTTTTAAAGTTGTATATGACAAATGGCAAAAATAATTTCATTCCGATGTTTGGAAAAAACTAACCCCTAAGTTACGCTTTTGGATCACAGTGGCTGGGTTTTGCTCATGAGCCCCAATTCCAGCTTTTCTAATATAATGAAAAATAAAAGTGATAGAAAGGAAATGTGTACAATTTTCATATTATTTAATGATTCGTATTCAGTAAAATAAGTTGGTTTACTCTATGGCATCCACAGAGGTATCCTTTATTGTATGCACAGAAGGAAATTTTGCTGAGAGGTCATTACTTGTATTTTGGTTTGGATTGTTGTCTCACTAAGGAAATTTCTGACCCAAAAGTGGTCTTGTATGTGATTATTGGCATTTTGAGGAACAGTCCTTCTGTCCATATTGCATATACTTGCTGAAGAGGTCAATGAAGACAGCAGTTTTATAAGTCTTCTCTTGAAAACCATCTTGAATGTTTTGGCAAAGCCTGAATAGCTAATCATCGGTTTTACTGTTTGTCTGGATCCTACCTATTGTTCAGTGAGGAGCCCTGAATCTTCTAGCCACTGAATGAAACAACCATTTATAAAGAGATTGCACACTTTTCCTACACATGATGTTAGTGAAATTGGTCTGTATCTCCTAGGTTCTTTTAGGCCTTTGTATTTCTTTAGCATGCATATAATATACATATTTTTCCATGATCTTGGAAGATGGACATTTTTCTGTGTGTTGTTTATCAGCTGTAGGAGTGCTTCATTTTTTCATTGTGTATTTTGTCTGAGCATGGAGATTTTTTCATTTTCAAATTTTTTTATAGAGTCTGCTCTTAATCTTGGATTTAAAGTAGTCTGTGAATAGCTGAGGGGCCTTAATGTGTAACTTTTTGTGTTCTTACAGTTATGTGAGTAGAACTCTGTCATTGAGCTGGCCTGCCTTGACTTGATTTGGGAAAAAAAAGACCAAGTTTTCCAAATCTTTTCTTGTCTGTCTCTCGATCAAGCATTGGTGTAGGTTTTGTTCTTAGTTTTTTTCCAGGCAGATTGTTTTGCAGCTGCCATGCTTTTCTTCCATCTTTACAGAAGTCTAGTGCTGAGCATATCTCTCTCCATTGTCTCAATTATCAAATTGGCTTTAGATGTCACTTTTGTGTGTACTACCTTGTGGATAGTGTGAGTCAGATCCAGGTTTCTGTGAGCCCATTTGTTGTAATGAAACTGCTTTTTGAACGTCTTGGCTCTAAAAAGTTTTCTTTTTCTTTGTACTGCCCTTTGATTTGTGCTGTCTTGTAGCATTTAGAATCATAGATTGGGTTTGATGCCATTGGTGTTTCTTCTGTAATGACTTCCTTGAATTTTCTTTGATGTTATTCTATAGTGTGACAAGTTTGCTCTTTGAAAGTTCATCCTTTGTCTTGCTGCTAGGGTTTTGCCTGCTCACTTACCACAAAAATATGTAAAATACATACTGCAACACAATAGTGGCTGGAAATTTTAATGACCATTCATGACAATGAGGAGTTCATCAGTCTGGCCAGTTGAGGAGGTAAGCTGGAGATGTTGTAGATCGCGAACTTTTTATTGCTGTACCACATGATTGATCTTTGGAAATGGATATCAACAGCATCGTTGTGGGTGATGTTATATTTGTGTGTAGTACATTCAGCAGTAAAATCATTCCTTATTTGAATAATGCTACTTTTGCAGCCCTCACAGTAACATGGATATCCTGTGTAATTTTTTATCTTGATGTTAGTACCCAAATGGAATGTTTCTACTACTATTACTATCACTACTACTATTACTACTGCTGCTGCTTCTACAACTACTAAATACCAAGGTTATCATAGGAATATGATAGTGAATATTATTTTCATTTGAAAAATCTATCAACATGCTAGATTATTAACTTTATTGTAATAATTGATGCTACCGATTCTTTTCAGTGGCTGCTGGAACAACAGAAGACTACCATCGAGATCCTGGCGAGGTTAACATTCACCAGTTTTACCCAATCCTAGAGCACACATTTAATAAGCCCATTAGCAGCAAAGGCCAAACTGAGGCTCTCATTGCTATTGCTGAAGAAGATTCTCACTCTGAACAGACAGGAGAAGATTCTGTGGCGAGCAGGGCAGAGGTGAATCAGGAATAATGGAAAATGTGTATTGTAGCTTAAGTTGTAGAAGAATAATGGGTGGAGTGTGTTTTTATTTAAATTTTGAATAACCTGTTGTATAAATCCTTATCATATTATCATATGAAGGTTAAAAAGATGAATGAAATACATTCTTTTGAAGCAGGAATAACAAAATGGGCTGTCACATTTTTATGGGATTCAAGAGGAAAAACATTCAGTAAAATAAGCATAAATATTTTTAATTTACTGTGACCAGAGGAGCGATGGCTTACCTGGTAGGGCAGTTGGATACCAAGCGAGAGATCCGAGGTTGGAATTCCAGTCTGGCCCCAGTCAATTTTTTAGTGCTCCCCAGGGTTCACCCAGCACCATATAAATAGCTAGGTCTCTTAAGACCTGGTCAAAGTAAAGGCGGTGAGGTAAACTACCTCATAATGCCATATGCCAAGAACAATCAGGACCTTATTCCTGGTTCCTCAATGCTTGGACTAAGCATGGGATCTACTTTACTTTTTATTTTTACCGTCACCAGGAGAAAAGCTAATAAAACTTATGAAAAAGAAAATAAGTATGTTTACTTCATCCTTTTATACATAAAAGATAAAAGAAATGTGATTTTTGAATCTTGCGTGTTATTCATAAAAAAAAAACCAAAACTATAATGGTTTCAATAAATGCATATATCATAAAATAAAATAAGATCCGAAAGAATAGCATAATAGCCACCAAAACTTATATATCTTAAAAAAGGGAAAATATTAAGGCACAATTATAAGTGTAAATTTTCAAATGATCATATTCCTGACCTCACACAATCATTTAGGTTTTAACAGGAAATGCTATAAATAATAAAACCATATGCATATAATTTATAGTGAGAGGAAACCATGTTTTGTTTTGTTGCATTAAATTTGCACATGTTGCTGTTTATTATTTTACATGGCAGTAATCATTGTTTTGGAAATCAAACCCAGAGTACACTAAGTAACATATCTTACATCCCGTCAGCATTGTGCCCACAAATAGACTAGCTGACCACCATCTCTGAAGCATAAACTGAACCGCATTAGGGTTCCAGGAATCTAGACTGTTCATGTATTGAAGTATTTCTTTAAGAACGAATTGAGTCAATATACAACACATGCATCCCTCTGCCATCCCCGATAAAAAGATCTAATATTTCAGTAAATGCAATCACATTAGGTCTGCACTGTGTGACTCAGCAGCAATCTTCTTTTTTTAGGTGCCCTGTCCAGAGCAGACATTAGTTGATATACTTTTCCACTCAGGCCTGTTCTTAATTAACCCTATAAAGCTGTTGTTGCTATCATTACCTATTGCCCATGAGTTACTTTTCATACAAGTCAGTCTCTATCTACCTCTACTGCATCTATCTTCACTCTTTCCAGTGATTACTAAATATTCTAAACCACTGTGGTGGCAAATGAGCCCTAGAAATTGTAGTTGCCTGCATCTCAGGATTTAATTCATGATCGCTTAATCTAGCTTCTGATATCCTCATCATTATTCTGATGAACCAAAAGTCTACTGCTCTCAGTTTTCTCTCTGTGTCCTTGTTAAATGTTTGACACTGATCTGTAATTATATAATTAATTAATAATGATACAGAAATTGTAACCTTAACATCTTGGATCTGGTTTAACCATGGTTCTATTTTGATAATTGCTGGCTGGTTGCAGCTGAAGTGCAGCATGGTCATGACTGCCTGCCATTTAAGCTTTTTCATAATCCACAAAAACTTGTCCCTAACTGTGCTGCTTTGAAATGGCAAATGTGTCATTATCTTTTATATGTAAGTATTGGTCAATGAAAATAAAATGCTATTCATGCAAACTGACAGTGTTTGATTATGTGTGTGTTACCTAATATCTGATACTGCTTTTCAAATGACAGAAGTGGTTGACTTTCAGCCTATGGCAGCCAAAAAGAGCACAGTTTAGTAATATTGCCATGTCTCATATTGTCACCATTGCTTTGATTGCAAAAAAAAAAAAAAAGGTCCTCTCACTTGGATAAAAGCTGAGCATCAACCATTTACCTGACAACAATGCTTGTATTATGGGACAAGCAACCCATAAGTAAACAGTTCTTTTGGCTTTGTCCAAGAAGTACTGTAGCTGAACAGGCTGTTGCTCAGTACTACATTTAAATGGATAACTGCTTGATATGTTCAAGAGATACTGCACTTTTGAAAAATTCAGTCACTTGTAAATAGAAAATAAACACTTCAATTTTTTTTTGCAACTCTGTTAAGTGGCATGGCATTCTTATAAATTTAATTTTCATAAAATATAAAATCCAAAAAGGTAAATTGATACACATTTTGACAATAATGCACTTCATTTGGCTGTATCAGAACATCAAGGGCAATACTAAGTCTTTGAGAGACATCTTTTATCAGTTTTTCTTTTGAAAGTTTTCCACGAAAGGAATGACTGTAATTGGTGGTTACATATTCAGCAAGCACTTGTTTGTGCTTAGTTCTATAACCAGTATATTTGTACACCTCTTTGCAGCCAGGTGTTACAAGAGTGTCTGTGTTAAGATACATTACTTGTTTTAGGCTTGACTTTACTATTGTCTAGTGGTGAATATCTTGATTTACATATGTGTAACATAATTTTGTTGTCTATTTCAAAATAGCATACAATTTTTCCTACATAGTCATAATTTCCATTAGAGTAGCGCAGCAATTGGAACAAAATTTGCCTTGCTGGTGCAATGTAAAAAGATCAATGAAAATATTAATTTAATGGGTGATTTATCTTCAGCACCACTCCATAAAGCAAGAGTTCCAGTCAGTTATTGACCCAGAGCAGGAAACTCTAGAGAGTGAAGATGGAGGTGATGCTGATAGCAAAGATGAGCAGAGGGAAAGAGAGGATGAGGAAAGAGTTACCACAACTGAAGGAACCACATTATCAGAGCATTCTGTGAGTGTTTCCTTGAATATTTGTGCTCTTGCTTTCTTTAGAGGTACAAATCTTTATGCATAATAATGTAGGATAAATTGGAAACATGATAAAAGTAATAAAAATAGGCCTAGTGATATAACACATAGGGATATATTTTTTTATCATGTGGGATTTACTAAAGGCTTTTTTGTACAGTGATCTAAAGAACAAGATATTTTGTAGCCAATATGAGTGTTATTTTATACAAGTTTAATTGCCAAATTGTTCATATTTTACTCAGAGGTTTTTTCATAAGCTTAGAGAAAGGCTGTTATTGTAGTATCCATGCGGATATTAAAATGCATTAGAATTATTGGCCATACTTTTTATTTTCTGCACATTATTATTTATCAATTTTTGTTTGTTTATTCTACTTATTTATGCATGTTTTTTTTAATTAAAAAAGTAGTTGCAAGTTTAACAACCTCAATAAGATTCTTACTCCAAATCAATATTTCAGTAGGATCATTGATTTCTTTATTAATTTGATAGAATGCAATGTAAAACCTAAGATGCAAACGACAATTTAATAACATATAGAAAAATATCCATTATGTTGAAAAAAAAAAGAAGGTAATTAAAACAAACAGGACAAAATGTTAAGGGATAAACGTGTTTAATGAGTCTTTTAGTCATTGCTTCTTATTTAAAGAAACTTTTATTACATTCACTTTAACTTGATAAAAGAGTTTGAATCAATCTATTATTACAAAATAAATGAACGAATAGAAAGAAAAAAAGAAAACAACAACATTATTTTTTAAAAGTTACTCTATGGTAATGTACACGTTTCACAAGATCTGTCAACAGTAGGTATTATAAAAGCAAAAGATGCAGCCCTGGAAAAAACCCACAAGATTTCAACATCAGCAGAATAATGCAATGCAGGTCATTAACGAATTAGCAACAATAAAAGCTGTGCAACTTCATTCATCTTGTGCTTCCTTTTAAGTAATTTTTTCCTCTTTTATTTCAGCAAAAAGAAATAAGTGAAACGTTGAAAGATCATAATTGAACCAGTGTTTATAACGTTAAATCATGAAGGACTGAACAAAATTTAAATCACAAATATCTCACTTTGAAAGTTTGTCTCCTCATTTTCTTCCTTCTGCAGGAGGGTCTTTTTGCCACAGCAGTGGATGAAGAAGCCATCAATGCAGCTCGGCAGCGGAGCCAAAAAAGTCTCTTTTCTACAGAAAACTGGCAGGGCGGTGGCCGTCAAAAGAAGGTTGGCCTGGTGCAAATTGTCACCAAGAGGGCATATGAACAGTGAGTTGATACTCTGGTGATGTGTTAAAGCTAGTTCCATAAAAAGTCATATTTTTAAGTTATGAGTATGTGATGGTTGAATGATGAGTACACGTGTAATATTGATGATACAGAAAAGAATTGAAATCTTCCATCATTATTGATAGCTAAAGAAAATTTTCTGGCAAGTGCATCAAACTTCTGAAGTGATTTCTATTTCAATAGAGACTTCAGGGGTTTGATTCACCTACCATGAATTGTATTAATAGTTCTTGCAATAAAACAAATGATATTAAAAGAAATAACTACAAGAATAGACAGCAAAAATGATAATTATAATGACTATAATAATAAAATTAGTTATCTCTGTGTGAGATGTATTCACCCTTATATCTCCTTTTTTTATCTTCTAAAAAGTATGCATCCATTTTAATTCACTGAGCTGGAATACTGTGTAGACAGGGTATTTGATTATCATATTCAATCAAGTTTGAACAAAGTGACCATGTAAACGTAATCTCACTTTTTCTTTCTCAATGTTTTTACATTCAAAATTATTTTGAAAGGAAATCAAACCAATCTATTACATTAAATAAGAAACCTGATCAGAGTAGTTTCGTTAAGGTAAACAAAAACCGCATCAAGTCGCCTACCTTGCAATGAAATTGTTAATAATTTTTTATTCAAATATTTGTATGCTTTAAAATTCATTTTTAAATCAGTATTCCAAACTTGATCCTATTTGCAATAATCTTTTTTATTTTTGGTTTTGATCTTAGAAGTTTTATCTGCATATGATAGATGTAGATTTAAAAATGTATTGGGAGGAAAACTAAAAAGTTCTGAAATAAAAATACGTTTGTTGGAAAAATCAAAGAAAAAGAGCTTTACCATCCATGGCCATCAAATTTCCTAGACTCTTGTAACTAATACTGATCTGCACATGCACTTTTCTACAGAGTTAGCCCAATTTTTATTTTTTCAATATTATCTTCCCCCCCAAGTTCAGTGATACAATATTTTAAAGCAAAATATAGGCCAGTGCTGAATGATTTAAGTCTATGAGTATGAGCCTTTTTTTTTTCTTTATTTACTAACATTCACCATTTTTGACAGTGGTTATTTTGCAAAGTGCAGCAACAATTCTGTCAAAATAATCTCTCTTCAAGGTATAAAACCATAAGCTGTAGAAGAGGATAAGAAAGGAGAAGCAGTAGAGAAATCTATCTTTTAACAATCATTGTATGGACTTGTTTCAGATTGTTTGGTGTGAATAAACCTAGGCTTATTCTGCAACATTCTGATTTGGACAAATTGTATCTGATAACATCGAATATTGAAGCAATATATTTTTATAATGACACACAACTGTTAAATCTATTGCATCGCATTTATTGAGTAGGCTTATGAAAGAAAGATTAAAAAAAATCTTTGCCTTAAATCAAAGTTCACTGAATCTTTGCCTTATGTCTGAGTAACCGTAAGATTTAGGCATTATTTTTTTTTATTATTTGGAGCGATCACAAAACTAACTTTTATGTGTTCTCTTTAATATTTCTCCTAGCTACGAAAGCGCAATGGAAAGAAAGAATGACAATGACCTACTAGGCATCATCACTTATTTAAACAAAGCCATCAATCTGAAGACAGATGATCCCATCTTTTATGTGGAGAGAGCAGAGGCATACATTCAACTCTGTGATTTTCAGGTGAATACAAGCTCTTTACTGCTATATTTCTATTTTTTTCCAACTGATTGCATTCCTGGTGCTTTACTCACCTAAGATTTCATATTCAGCTGTACTGGTACTCTCTCTCTCTCCAAAGCTCCTCCTCCTTTTCTCCTCTTTCTCCCCCCCCCCCCTCTTTCACTTAACTCCTTGTCTTTCCCTATTTCTGTTTATTGCCTATCTGTCTCTTTTCTCCTCTCTCAAGCCTTGCTCAATTTCTCTTTATAAAAAAACTTAGTGATTATTTGTCTAGCACTTTTTGTCTCTCTTTCAATCACTAAATGCTAACAGTCCTTACTTATTTCCTTTTCAAAACAGCAGAGCCCAACTCAGACTAATTTTTTATTGTTTTTTTCCAGTCAGCTATTCTAAATTACAAGAAGGCTTGCCTCCTGGAGTCGAGGAACCAAGCATATTACTCAAGACTTGCTTTCCTGTATTACTTCCAAGGCCAAACTCTCTTTGACCAAAGACTTTACCCAGAGGCCTTGGAGGCTTTCTCTAGAGCCTCTGAGATGGTGCCAGACAACATAGGGTATCACATTAGAAGGTGAGACAACAGAAGCGCAGACACAAAGTGACTTAAGTGTTTATAGAGTCTTGAAATGTTTTGTGGCAAAAGCATGTTGTAAAAACATTGATGCATTAGGGTTAAATATAAATTTTATATATGTGATCAGACTTTCTTACAATATTGAGGAATGTTTGGCAATGTTTCATCCCATTTGACTTGCCTTGAGCTAATTCTGACAGGAAGGGCACTACATAAGTTTTTTTTAAATTGCCTTTTTGCCATGCATTGTGCACAGTCCCTATTCAATTTCAGCCATTGCTGCGCATTGAGCATTAAAGAAGTTAGTGCATTTCTCTGTCTTTATAATACCTCAACTTGTCGGCAATTATGCTCACCTTTTCAAAATCGGCTTTTTGAAATAATTGGATACTGTTGAGATTCACCCTGAAACAGCCAGGCTAGATTTAGAAAACCATTTTAGTGCATAGGGTCTGGTTTTTATTGCTTAATTTGATGCTTTTCTGCAGTGTTACCAAGCCTCAATAATCAATTGTAGACTTAGCCTTAGCCCATTAAAATCCGACAAGAAAATATTGAAAAATGTTTTGAGAACATAGTGAATGAAAAATAACAAACTAATCTATGCAATTAAATTTCTAAAATGATGTTGTTTTTAATTTTTATCTGATGTAAATTTTTTTAATGTAGATCTAAGAACATCACCAAAACAACTAAGATAGGGCAATAGCTCAAAGCGGCAAGTCTCACTTTTCAAATTGGAAAAAAAACAAAAAAAAAACATTACAATACACAGCATGCCTATAGCTAGCATTTTTAGGTTTCTCAGGCTGGCAACGTCTAACCGAGTTCCGCATGAGGTCAGCCCGACCTTAGCTCAGGTAGCATGTTCAACTGTTAGTTTGAATGAATTTTCTGGTTTTATGTTTTTTTCTTTTCATTACACAACAAAAGTATGAAAAATAATTTGTACTTATTTGAAACTAAGATAAAACAGATAAGACAGTTGAATTGTTAAAGCAAAAACGAAAGTAATACTTTAAGTAGTTATTTTTTTACTGTGGAATCAAATCATGGTAATTTTAAGTAATAATATAGACTGGCAGACATATTTTACAAAGTCAAAAATTAAAATTGGCCCTTATGATTTTTCTCAGATTCATATGAAGGAATGGCAAGAAGTATTACTTTTGACTCACCAAATTTTGTAGTGTTAACAACAAAACTGGTTATGTAGTAGCTCAATCTTCCCTTCCGCTCTTTTTTTACTTTGCAATACTCCGTTAAAGACACATTTATCACATTCCAAGAACAAGTTTGTTGCTTTCACAATGCCATTAATAAATGCAATTAAACTTTTGGTCATAAAGTTCATACAAATAAATACATTCGCAGAAAAAAGAAGTTAGCATAAAGCATTACAAATAAATTCTAAACCATTAACACAATATAAGCTTCAGTTGCAATGAGCAGGTGCAAATTGAAGTAAAGGTGATGTTAATATGTGATGCAATTTTTTAAGATCGTTTGTGAATCTATGTGCTCTGTGTTTCTCTTGTATGCTCTCATCTGGTGACTGTTTCTGTGTCCTGCTCTCCTAACAGACTTAGCCCTACCCTACATTATTGTATGTGTGGAGTGCATTGTTTTTCTAATATATGTTGCTTTGGGATGATTTTGTGTGGGAACATTCTACTGTGTATTGACATGTAGTTGTCTTTTGCTGCTTGTATTTCTGGGAAGGAACTCTATTGGTTTTGTGTGTGATATGGCTCTGTTAATTGTGCTGAATGCTTTGTTGAGTTCATTTAAACTTATTTGTATCGTGGCTGCCTTGTCAGTGAAAAATGGGTTGTTTGTGAGTATGTTTGTTTGACAATTGTTTCTGTGTAAACTTTTTGTTGGAGGTACTTGTGACAGTGATTCTTTACAAATGACCTGCTGTGGTATGCTTGTGGTGTAATCCTATGTTTGTTGAGGACTGGGTCTAATGCAGTAGCAATTGGGCCTGTTCTTGGCGAGAGGGGTTTATATGAAAGGCTGGAGAGAAGTTTTTCTATCTTGTGTATATTTTGTGCGTGTTTGTCAATATCACTTTGAGCTTCACTAAAAACTAAACAGCCCTCTTCAAGTTGTAATGTTGCCTTTAGCTCTTGATACTGATGCCACTGGGATCCATATTTTTTTACGCTCTTCCCAAGAGGCATCAGGAACTGATTACTTTGACTATCTTCGTGTCTAACTTATGTGTACTATCTTCTAACAGTTTTTGGTGTTTCAAAACGATTCCTAATAAAATGTGAGGATAAGGAGGACTGACATTTTCTAATTCTATTTCTAGGAGTGGTGAATGCAGAGCGTTATGAAATTTCGCTACTTCTTTTTTCTCACTTGTTTCTTTTGCAAAAGCTGCATTGTCGGCGAGTAAGCTTGCCAGTGACCTGGGTTGACACTGATCACTGGGCTCGTGCATATCTTGCCGTGGCACCAGGCACCACAGGCATGGATATGTGCCTTGTGGACAAAAGAGGCCATATATGTTGCACAGAAACTCATAATCACCAGTGAGAAAGACTTTGATGGTCTTATCTCTCCAACAATGGGACTGCAGTCCAATAAAATCATTTTCTATGACCTCCTGTAGGAACCTAACCATGTTTTCATGTGTGTCACAAACTACTGCTATGGCTATGACTATAGTATTGTGACGTGCATTTGGTTTGGCAGTGTTTGCAATTTGAAGTGTAAATTAGGAGAATTTTTTTCCATGATCCCTTCCCCCCTCCCTTCGATTTTTAACCAGATCTGATCTTTAGGAATAAAACACTCTTGCTAAGTGAGCCAATTTTGCTTATCATAGGAATCTAATAATCTATCTACAAATTTTGGTAAATCTGTTAATGTTATCTATCACATGGTACCTCGTATTTACTAGTCTGATCTTTTCTCTACCTGTATAGTCTGACACTATTTCTCTTGAACGTTTCCTAACCGATTGTTCATTTTCTTCTATATGCCTAATTTTTAAAGTAAACTGCAGTGTTTCCTACCTTGCCTTCAGCTCAGGCTCAATTGCTCTTTCAGTGCTACTGTGTAGTGCTTGGATATCTTTAATTGTTGTTTCACTGCAGCCTTTGTTGCTTTGGTATTGTTTTTAGTTCTGTCTCAAGCTGTGTGTCTGCTGAATTACATGAAGGGTCTGCGATGTGCGTCTTAACATTCTGTAAAATTTTAGCTCGTTTTCTTTTCGTTCATGATTTGACTACTTTTGTGTCCTTTCTAGGTTTGATAATTCTCTGAAGTGATATTGACTGTCCTGGTATCTTGCAAAAGATGCTCTGCTTTTTAGGGTCAGAATTCAGTTTTCTTCTAATGAAATGTGTGGCAAGGCATTCTTCTTGTGCAGATAAAGGTATGTTCTCGGAAAGACTTAATAATTCACTGAATGTTGTATCATTTTTTATTATTGGAGATGTTGAACGTCTGTGTTTGTGTCATCTTAATAGGTGTTGACTGTGCAATTTGGAGAGAAGTGATGCAAATGGAATCATGAACTTTATTTGCTGTACATGTGATATTTGTCCTAAGACTTGTGCCTGCAGCATTGTTTGTGTGATGTTAAGCTGTGTATGTTGTGTTTGTCCTATCAGAGTAAGATAAGCCAGTGTTCCTCAAGTCTGTGTTGCATGTGTTTGTGTCAGAGTTTCATTTGTTTTCAAAATATGTGTGATTGTATAACTGGAGATTTCTTGATCTTGAGAGGAGTTGCCTTTGTTATTAAAAAAAAAAGGGCTGCTTGTTTCTGTGGTGAGGTCTGTCGCACTTAGGAGTATGAAGGTATAGGCCCAGGCGTAGTTGCTGTTCTTTCCATACAACCATGCATTAAGTTGTTATGATGGCTGCATAATGTATATTGTTGTCGAATTGTTGGTTTGTAGGCGCACCATATCCTTGTTCTTAAGAAATAGTTGTTTTGCTCTGTTTATGGTAGTCACACTGCGTATTCTGCTAATAGATTTAATCAAAGCAAAACACTTTACACACATAAACTTTGAATATGTATCCTCATTGTCTTCATCAACATTTAGTCCATAAATAAGTAAAATGTCTCCGGACAGATGAGCACATTTGTGTAATCTTTTTTTTTTTGTGTTTCTTTGTAATGCAAACATTACCACAGATTCGACATAGTCCTTGCACACAACGTGTGTGACTCTCAAAGAAATGCTCCATACTGAGTTATCCTAAAGCAAGCAAAAGAAGTAAAATATAAACAGCTATTTGACATAATTAACTTTTTGTTAACGCGATGCAACTTATTTCAGATGAAGCACAAATATCTATAGATTCAAACAGAAAAACCGTTTTTAAAATTGCAAGGGCCGTTTTTTTTTAAAGACAATTAAAAAAGATTTGTATAAATATAAAGTGCAATTATGATTATTTATAGGTTAATTTAACTTGTAAATGAGACTTACACAGTTCTTTACAGAAACGCTAATTATATGCCATCGTAAAGATCAAATTCACAAGATTAAAATAAGTGGAATAACAATGTTGCATTCAGAGTAGTTTTGGCAGTAGAGTGAGGTAAAGAAAGCAGATTTTCGGTTTTATTGTTAGATTCGCCGCTAAAATGCACCTGCATGCACAGTGCACCGGGATCCCATTACAGGTGCTTGATTGACGGCAGCAGGTGTGATCTGCTATAACTAAGCTTAACTCTCATAAGTCCTAAGCCTTTTGTCAGCCTGGCTCGCAGCTCACAGCTAAGTTACAAGATACTGGGGGAAATGAGACGCTGTAGATAAGGAAGTTAATATCGCTGTTATTACTACTATGGTTATTTTCAAATGTTTTTGCTATTGTCATCATCATCATCATCAGCTTGATCATTATTATTTTCATTATTACTATTAGTATCATTATTATTATTGTTGTTGTTGTTGTTGTTGTTGTTGTTGTTGTTGTCGTTATTGTTGTTCTTCTTCTTCTTCTTACCTCCTAATTATATGAAAGATACTTTTTGAGATGTCTAAGTTTCTCAGTCTCAAAGCCTTTTTTTATCTGCAAATTCAGGTTTGATTTCGTAAATGTTTTTCGTATTTTTCTTTTAAACAAACAGGAATTGTAAAACCCACTTTTCACTATCTGAATGCAATATTTTCCTGTTTTGTGCAATGCTGAATATCACATTTTATGAACTAGCAACATCAAAATAATATAAAGGATGAAAAAGAAATAAAAGTACAAAGACATACAATTTATTGCAACAAAAAAGACTTTAAGCTCTGCAGTCATTACAAAACTATTTGCCCTGATCAATCATGAAAGCAAGATCATATTCAATACCATTAAGAAAAAATGTGAAAAAAGAAATTGAAGAAGAAATCAATGTTGTCCATATGTTTTCGGCCAAATAGAGGAACACAAGAGCATATTTTTAATGTTCAGACCATTTTGGAGAAATGGAGAAGCTATCATGCCAGCTTAATTGACTATTCCAAAACCTTTAACTGCGTTGAGCACAAATCAATGTGGAAAATAATGATGGAAATGGGATTCTCAAGGCATTAAGTACACTGAATTGAAAATGTATATGAGAAACAGCTAGCTGCTCTTAGAGTAGGAACAGGAGTAAGGCAAATCTGCATTCTATCACCATAACTATTTAATATTTAAGCAGGAAATATAAATGTGGCAGGTAATGAGCAATGATCAAACTTATAGCAGCCAAGAAAACCCTGGTCATGACACTTTGGATAGTCTGAAAATAAAAGTGAAGAAAATTTTCGGATCACACAGTTCTTTTCTCATCAACACCAGGAGGACTAGTGAAAATTATAAGATCTGTGAAGAGCCACTGAGAAAACCCAAACCTGTTCCTCATTATAAAAAAGACATAAATTATGAAAACAGACAGAACAAAAAGAAGCACCAACATTTTATAGGGAAATGATGTCATTAAGGAGGGAACTGATTTTAAATATTTAGGATGTCTTAATGCCAATGACAATGATGACAACAAATGAAAAGAAGACTTGGGATGCTAACTAAAAAAAACTCTAAATGCTTCAACATTTGTGAAAGGGAGCTGAAGTTACAAAAAAATTGAAATTTCTGAAATTGTTAATCTTTCCCTTTGTCACATATGGCTGAGAAACTTGGACCTTCGAAGAGGCAGCTGAAAAAGAGGGTCATCGCATCTGAAAGCAAATGTTACAGGAAATTATTGAGAATGTCATGATCAGAAAAGAGAACAAATGCATCGATTCTAGAATAACTGATTGCCAAAGAAGATTGGTTACTCAATACCATTGTGAATCACTTAATGAAATACTTTGGTCATGTAAAAAGGCATGATAGCTTAGAGAGGAACATCTTTGAGAGGAAAGCTGAGGGAAAAAGGCCACCCAAAGAAAAAGTGGAGCCAGGACATCATTGACAGACTCAACACTAGTATCACAGGGTTTGGATGCTTGGTGCAGGGCAGAGATGCTTACACAGTGGCAAGGAACATGCTACTTAAAAGAAAATGGATATGAATTTATGGATTGAAAACCATGTTCAATATTGAAAAAAATGACGTAAAAAAATAAGATACCATATATATTTGCTAAGCAAAGAAACTTATTTCTATGTTTGTGGCAGTGAGGTATCTGTATACTTAAAAAAACATTTTTAATAAAAAAAAAAAAGAAAAAAAGTCTCTCTATTTTAGCTCTGCTGTTATCAAATGAGAACCTGTTTTTTCTTACTCCTAAATTTTAAAACTTTTCTTCTTGTAAATATGCAACAATGGAAATTTCTTTTCTTCATTGCCAAACTTAAGACATAGATGCAACTGCTTTCTTTTTGATTCTGGAGTGAAAACTGGTTGAATGGATTTTGAAGAAATTACCACTGCCTCTCCCCCTTCCCCCCAAATTAGAATAAGAATATCAAAATAAGAGTGTCAAAGAGCTCATCTGATTGGCTCTCTTATCAAAATAATAATGTCAAAATAAAGTTCATGCTAAGTCTGAAACATATCTAAATTCTTTCAAGTTAGCTTTGATTGCTTGTTCTGCCCAATTAGTGTACATAGTATGATATGTGGTGCAGGCTGTTCATAGACTCAATACTGAGATCATGAAATTTCTTTAAATGTTTGATTGTTGCAAAAGCTTAATTCATGCAGTTTTATGTTCCTCTTGTTTCTGCAGCATAACTTGCTTGGCTGCTTTGCAGCGACATGGTGAATGCCTGGCTTTAGTGAACAAGCGCCTAGAGACTGACCACAACAATCCAGATCTATATATCATGAGGGCTCGGTTGCATGAAATGTTTAGAAATGTAGGCATGAGGAGATTTAATCTGCTCTGTTCAACTTTTTTTAAAGGCATATATATGAATTTTTTAAAGTACTTTTCAAATATGATATTTTTGTACTGTTGAAAAGGCCTTCAAATTCTCTTTCAAATGGTGAAGAAATTTTTGCTTGAGCACATTTCTTCTCAAATTCATGCCTGTTGAAAGTTATCAAGTTAGGTGGCTTCAAAATTCTTAAGATTTGAGACAATCACATTGAAAGATTAGCAACTTTTTAAGTAAAAAAATTCTTAGCAAGCAGGGTTTGCCTTTATTTCTATATTTATACCCTTATTTCAATGTTGTATTGATTTTAAAATGATCAGAAACTTTTGACGAAGGCCTAAAAACTTTTTTACTGATCTGCTATTTTCTATATATTTTTCAAAATGAATCATTTTGTGGGCAGGTAACAAATTGTCTGACTAATTTCATTCTACTTCCACTCAAAAAGTGAAAGAGAATTTGGTATTTTTGTACACATATAACAGCAGTTGTTTATAATTATGTGATAAGTGTATGAGAAAGAGAACAAAGAGAGCTGTAGGATTGAATTTAAAAAATATTAGCCATTATAGAAATTCATATTTAGCAAAAAACTCAACAGTAAAATTTAAAATCAAATAAGTTGTATTTCATTGGTCAATGTTTGTATTCCTTGCTGCAAAGGAGAAAACGTATCTACTTTTGGCATCCATACTTATAGAATGAACTATTTGTCCTTTTTATGATCTCAAGAGTAGGGCCCTCTATCAAATTTTCTTTTTTTTTTGTTTTATGCAGGATGTGACAAATTCTAGATCTAGCTTTGGAGACTTTGTGGTCAAGTTTGGCCTATATTTCACTTTTTTTTTTTCTTTTTAGTGAAAGAACATCAAACTTGAAATTTCCAAAATATTTGTATACACTAATATGTGGCTAGATCCAGGCTGTTTGCCATATTATGGAATTCTACGCCAGTGCTTAATATTGTAAGCATGTAATGTGGCCTAAATTTAGTTATCTATTTAGACTACTAGAAGTCTGGTATTTCTTTTTAACAAGTTGTGTAGGCTTTTTTCTCTTCTTGTATTATCCCGTCACATTTTATGCTATGTTTTTTTTTTGGTCATTATTTCCTGTTCTAGAAAACCAGAGATTAGCAGGAAGAATTTTGTGCCAGAAAAATTGAAGGGATTCACCTGTGAGAGTTAGAACCAGTACAGTAGAGATTGTAGCGTAGTACTAGAGACCAAATTCTAAGTTTGTTAATGTCCCAGCTTAAGGTACAACACTAATGCACACGCTCAGCACAAACACATGGTTTAATGGTTCAACAGATTTTTTACTTCATAATTTATATTCATAAGCGCATCTGAGTTCGCCTAAAAACATGCCTTTAGTTCATACCAAAAAATTACTTTGATGAAAAAAATCAGTGCCACTTGAAGTTGGAGCGCTGCTTTAATTGCCCATATAAAATCAAGAAGTAAGTAATCAAAGATCCATCACCAGTAGCTTAATAAATGTATAAACAAATGGTTCGCTGTTAAACAAATATGATGGGCAAGGTAAAGTCATAATCCAGACCCAGCCTAGGTTTACCTGCAGGGTGAGAAGACAGACAGTTACCTTTTCGTTTGCTTTTCTCCAATACAATTTTTTCAGTTTCTGCGAGATCTGGAGTTCTTCAAGTGCTCTTGTGCATGTAAAAGAACTCAATAACTCAATGGTCACTTGTATTAGATTTAGATCAAAATCTGAAGTAGTATTACTACTGATTTGGTGGCAGAGGAATTAAAAAAAACGAGAAAAGCAAGCTAGTAATAAAAGTTGACTTTGAGTAACAAAAAAATCCTCCTTTCATTTCAATCAACTGCAATAAGTTTATCTCTAATTTTTCAACAGATACATTCAACAAACATGCAATGAGGAGTGACATTATTGTATTCTTTTTCCACAGACCACCCTGTGCTATTATGATGTCAAAGATGCTATCGTTCTTGATCCTGATCATGAGGAGGCCAAAGCTATAATGGCAGCTATTGTGAAAAGAGCAAATGCAAGCAAACTTCAGGCCATGCAGCTTAATATAGCAGGAAAACATAGGGAGGCTCTGCAGAAGATTTCCATTGCCATAGAAACAAATCCCTCTGTAGCAGATTTTCATGTTTTAAGGTAATATTAAATCAGAATACTTCATCTCCATTTTTGGCAGGTTCACAAATTTGTTGTTTCAAGTAAGAAACATTAAATGAAGTTGGTTGAAAATTTTCTTGATATCTCTCTAACCAGAGGCCTACTGCCTATACCAATGACATCATGTGAAAACTGTCCTACTCTGAAACCACTCACAAAACTCTAACACATCATTTAAAAAACCATCATATCTCAATAACCAATAATGTGATGTGATCAAATCTTCCATGTCAGCACCTCTTTTAAGCAATTTTTAAAAACTGTCTATCTCTGGTATACTACAAAACAATTAATTTAAAAGTAATTATGGATAGCTCAAATCAATTCAATCTGACAAAGAGCACACTGAAATTATTGTAAGTTTAGTTGGATACAGTATAGAAAGCTCTTTTTATCACACACATATGTTCATTTTTGTAGCGGAACAAGCTATATTTGTGAGCATGTGACAAAAGGTCATTGCAAAAGTGTAATTGGAAGTATAAAAATAAAAATTGAGGTTTGGTTTATTATTAATATTTAAAATCTGTGTGGATATCCCTTACATGTTTCAGTGTAAGTAACTAAATGGTTACTCTTATCTTTTTTATCAGAACATCGTGCAAATATCTATACTAGTGTCATGTCCTGTATCACACAGGCCTTCATGACAAAAATATTATAAAAAGTAAGAAAAGTATACAAATACTGCACTTCTAGAAACAAAAATAAATTGATAGATCTTGAATATGCTAATGTGATGAAAAGAAATAAAATTAATATAACCACCAAATTAAAACTTATTTAAACAAACTCAAACAATATAGAGTATACATAAAAAAGATTGTTGTTGGATTGGTTATAATACAATCAATCAAACTATTATTTTGATTTTCTTGCATAAACTAATAAAACAGAAACCAATATTTAACTGGTCTGATTAGATGTGACAAAATGAATGTGGCGATGTCATCTAGATGAATTGTGCGTGCTGCTAACTCAAGGCTAGACATGATAGATCTTATTTGTCTTCAAGAGTCGCTGTCAACATTATTTAGCCATAATGCAATTCTGAAATCATAAATGTTGATAAGAATTAATTAAAACCACTGAATGAAGACAAAACAAAATATTTATCTTCAAAATGGGGAAATGCTTGCACATGATCATTTGACTATAAATGGAATCTTGTTGGTGTAATTTTTTGCAGTAATCAAATTTTCATGCAATGATGAAAGAACTATTTATTACAGTTTACTAAAAGATAATGTCCATATGAAAAAAATCTTGCTCAGAAGTAGTGTAAGGCTCTCAAACAGGCCACACTACAACACCAGATTTCAAACATAGTGGAGTGAGCATGACACAGATTATTTTCTAATAAAATATTTCACAAGATTCACATATCCTGGTCTTTTATATTAATCTGAATGTCATCAAAATGACATACTAGTGGTTTTTTTTTCTTTATTCTTTGAAGAGAAGAGATTTGAAATGCTGCTGGCCCTTGCCTTGTTTTTTATATTTATGTAGAAGAAAAGTGGATATTGTCACTTGATCCAAAAAAAAAAAAATTTTTAATTGCAATATGTTTCCACATTTTTACAGTATCTTCATATCTTTTTACGCTGACATACAACATAGAACAGATCTTTGAAAGCATAAGTTTTTAAAATGTAAATCATTGTATTTATGCCAAATTTTTCTCACAAGCTTATGTGTATTAATGAAAAAAAAACCCATAAATATATATATATATATATATATATATATACAGTAGACCACACCTAAACTGAAAACGGCTGAACCCAAAAAAATGGCTAAACCAAAAAGAAATTGAAGAGCTTTCCGTTTCTCCTCTTATTCTTTCTTATTAAACATGCGGTAAACCGAAAGCGTTGGCTGCCTTAGTATCGCTAAAGCGAAATAAAAACTACCGGGAAAGCCCAGTCACTGTGCGACCGACACATAAAAAAATATCTTTTTTTTTTTTTACACTCCTTGCCCTTCCCTTTCTTTTGCGCATTACTCCATGCAAACCCAATACTGTTAGTTACTGGTACCTCACACTACGGTCGGCCAGGCCCGATGTCTGGCTAGTCTAGGTCTATTGCACACACCTGCCCATGCCTTCTCTTTCACCACTCAGTTACACAGCGGGACCGTGCCAGACACTCCATACATGTCTAGGTCCCGTCAGCGCTAAGCTAAGCAAAATTGTTGCATCACAGCCGGTAATAAAGCCATCTCTCTTGTGGAGAACTTCAGTACCGGAAAACTTAGGCGACGATGAAATTGTGAAAACTCTATTATAATAGGCGCAATTTCCTTAACTGAAAAAGAAAGAGAAGGAGATAGAAAATGGATAAAAAAGAGAGAAAGATTCTGGATAGGCTTGTTCATTCACATTTGGTGTGACGATGGATGGGATTGGTTTGACTTAATATTTCGGAAGTTGGTTACTCTCCGTTGTTAATCTTACTTATTTAATGCACTATGCTTAAACCAAAATAGAAATCATACTCCCTAGAATTTCGGTTTGAACGTGTTCCACTGTATATATATATATATATATATACACACACACAAATACATACACACATATGCATATATTCTTTTGTTTTCACATCAATTTTCTCTCTTCCTGTAACAAACTAAGATGATAGAGCCTGTGACCACTCATTTGCTTGCAAGACAAGACAAAAAAAAAAAGGAAAGAAAACTAAGCAAGCAGCTTCTGTAATCATTTGTCATGCACTGCTCATGCTAGAACAACAACCATTGCAACAAAAGAAAAAAATCGACATAAAATCAATAATAAAACAAAAAAAGTGCCAGAACTGTATCAGTTAGTCACTATATAACAACACTTTTTCTCCTGTGGTAGACAGAAAACAGCTAGATCAGAGACTTAAGGAGATAGAGACCTGGAAATAGTATGACAATTTAAGAATCCAAGTAAAGAAGAAAGTGGAGAAATGTTTATCTAAATCTTTTTAAACCTCATCTTCAAACTAATTAGCCTACCAAAACTTTTCTTCATGGTCTTTTTTGTTGTTGATCTGTATAACAACATATTCCTCCATCTGAATTCTACAGAGGTGCTCTCCAAAGAAAGCTGCATGATTTCAATGCGGCCATTGATGACTTCCTCTTGGCACTTGATAAATGCAACCATCAGGAAGAGGACCCGGTCTACATTAACTCCCAGCGTCAGCTGCTGCTCACCTACAATGATTTTGCTGTGGAATGTTTTGGAAAAGGCTTCTATGAGGAGGCAATCATCTTACTTAACAAGGCTATTAAGGGAGAGAAGTCTGAAAAATCACTTTATGTCAACAGGGGAGGCAAGTATTTAATCTAGTGATTTGAATTTGAAGTGGGCAAGAAAAAAAAACCCAGGGGTCTATTTATAACCAAACACGCAAATAAGAAATGAAATAATCGTTTAAATGAATGCACAGATAATAACAAGTGAGCATAGATAATGATTAACATAATATTTCTCAGGCTCTTTCCTTTTATTTTATTTGCCCAAATAAAAAGATTTTTTTCTTTATTATTTTATGTTCTTTCTGTATCCTGACTTAGCATTTTGTCTGTCAAAGCAGCTACCTTTCCAATTCTGATGATATCTTCAAAGTTTACCTCAACTTTACAATTGATTTTTGCGTTTTTTCTCCACAAGGTTACAGTTCTCATTTGAGTTATTTTGACCATGTTAAAATGACACCAATATTTCTGTTCCATTATTGACTTTAAGTGGATTGTTTACAGACTGCTTCTTCAAGCAAAGTGAGCTGACCTTTGCTCTTCAGGATTATCACCAGGCCCTGGAGCTTGATTCCCTGGATGCTGCAGTCAAGTCCCGTATTTCAGTTGTACACAATGAGTTTGGCGTGGAACAGTACCAAGAAAAGAACTACAAGGTCAAGATACATTCACGTGAATTCAAGATTAATTCAAAATTGCTTGAAAGAATCTTTGACCTATAGAGTTCCACTAAACAAAGTTTATCATCATTTTGATGCAATATTGATTTAAACATGCATAGCTATATATTTTCATCCTAGAAAAGAGGCATTGATATATTTTCAAGTGTACTATCACCAAGGTATCCAATGAAAAAAAATATTGTGATGAAACTGAAAGCTGCAGCTGATATATTGAAATGAGATTAGAATATAGTGTTACATCCACAGGAAGTCAGGCTTCTGTCAATTGTAGCTAATTTTTTCCCTTATAAATAGCAAATTTATGTTGATAAAGCTTATCCAGATGTTGAGATGATTATAAAGCTGTATGTCCTGGGTTATATAGTTCTTATCTCAGATGTCAGTTTTTTCCACCCTGTAGCTCCTCTCAATGATTTTGATCATAGCCTGATTTTCTCTTGCTATGTATCACTCAATATAACAGATCGATTTGGATATTGCCTCATAGAGGCTGGCTCAACATATGCTGGATCTGCCATATGTTTTCAAATTATCTCCCTTATGATCTATGTAAACCTGAAGACTTATCAATAACATATTTTCGTTTTCTCAGTTATTTCTGAAGATCCATGATATAACACTTTGTTTCCATGGTGTTATATCATATTTCTGAAATATGATATTTAATTTAACATAATTCCTTGCAGTCTTGGAGTTTTTTTGACTTCTTGTTCTAATGATACTTCTGCGTCTTAACTATGAATAGATGTACACAAGTGAAGAGTTTTTTTTGCTGCTCGGAGATCAAAATAATACTGTTGAGGAAAGTCTGTTAAGGAAACAAGGAAATAGTTTTATGAAAACTAATCCTCACAAAAGCATGCAAGAAAGGACCTAAGAGACCAAAAAGTAGATATAAGAGAGATACTAGATCAGGCACCAAATATATGAATAATTTTGTTACATAGTTGAATAGAAGGTAAAAAATGGGACTTAACTTAGGCATCAACATATGCTAAATATTAATATATGCAATGGCTAAGTAAGTGGAATGCAATATAATCGTTGCTCTTATATCTGTTACAAACCAGGAGGCAGAGGCCAAGTTCACCCTGGCACTCCAGTACAACCCCCAGGTGGGACAGTACTATATTTCCAGGTCAAGAGCTCGTTACATGATGGAGGTAAGGCTTCAATGAATTTAATGTAGAGTTGTTAGGAGCAAACTTCACTTTCCCTTTTATTTACACAGTCTTTTACATGTGATAAAAGTTTATTGTCTACGTTTTCTGTGGAGTGTAAGGGACTTACATATTTTTGTGAATTGTATGAATACAAGGAACAGCTGTTCAAAACTGTGCAAACTTTCTTTCATGAGAACCTTCTCAGGAAATATACATGAAAACTGTGATGTCATATGATGCTTCTCAATAAAGAGAAACAAATAAAAGAAAGCTTAGCATTTCTGATGCTAAAGCCTGTTATAAAACCCTACAGGCTCTCTTCATCTTTTTATTATCATTCTATATGCCACTCATCGTCTGTCTTCCAGTCTCTTGAATTCTTTAATCCCTCTTTCCCCTTTCTTCCTTCTTTTGCTTTTATCTCTCTGTTTGTCTGTGTGTGTGTGTCTCTCTCTCACTCTCTTACTATCCTTTTTGCCTTCCTCTTGTAGTTTGTCTCAACTAACAGTTGTGTGTTTTTGAATATTTGACCCCCTCAGGACACAGCTGGAGCTCGTGACGATCTCCTCATGGGTCTCATCCTGGCACCCACTAACGAAGATGTCCTATCAATCGTATCACGTCTATTCCCAGGCAAATCCGTAGCAGACGTCATTAAAAGCCCAGCAGCTAGAGCTGCCCAAGCTAAACTCCATCACCTTGTCTCTACAAACCAACCTGTCAAGCTGAAACCTCTTAAACAACGAGGGTAAACTTTACTTATTAGTGCACTTTAATGGGAATTTTGATTCCATTTTCTTGAAAGCCACCCTTCATAAGCAGCCATTTTTCTGATTCTGGGGGGTGAATGCTCTAACGAGAAACTGCTCTACTGATTAAATAATATTAAGATTTGAAAGACCATTTTTTAGATTAGCCTTAAAATATGTTAAAAAAAAAATAAATAAATGCATCTCATATCCTAATAGAGCTAGGAAAATCAAGAGCAGGGTCTTGTTTTTTTTCTTTTTATTTCATACGGCATTGTGAGGTAGTTAGGTTTTCGTTTTCCTAAAGGCCTTTTTTTTTTTGCAAAGTCTTACTACATCTAGCTAGCATGCTGCATGGACACCAAGCAGTAAATGCAATTTATTAGTCTGGACTAGGGTTGGAGGTGGACAAGTGCCTTACCAAATGGTCCACCACACAATCCTGTCAAAGATGTATCCATCCCCAAACCTGTCATGTTTCTTCATGTGCACAAAATGAGCCTCTTTTAATGATTTCAAAATTGGTTCAAGCACAAAATTCACAACAAATAGTCAACCATTCTGTGACAAAATTTTGGTACACAGCCTTACCTTTCTTCCTATTTTTTTTTCTAAAATAAAGCCACTTCACAGAAACAAATACAGATTATATGAGTGAGGCTTTCCTGGCACTGGAGGATGGAAGTGGGCAAAGCGAAGTGGACCTTGAGCTAGATCAGGGTGAAGATAAAGGTCAATTGAGTCATCACGAACAGCTACAGCAGCAGCAGCAGTACCCCCCTCTAGCTATGTGGGACCAGGCAAGCACAACCAGCACAGGCTATGCCATGTGTGTAGAAGAGAAAGAGTTCTATCAGGTTCAAGTGCATGAGAAGAAAAAGGTGAGCATTCTTCTTGCAGGGGTTATTTTTTTAATAAAACTTCTATTGGATCTATCTATGTTTTAAAAAAAAAAAAGAGAAAAAAGGAAAGAGGACAATGCCGCAGTGGCCTCAGCTTAACTTGATAAAGCCAAACTTTAGTACAAGATGAATTTATCCTCATGTCTTGGTTTTTTTTTTTTTTTGACCTTTGTCAAATGATCTGTCGGTAAAGTAAATACATTTTATGTACTATAACCATGCCTATCCTAAAAATATTGATAAACTTATAAACTTTATCAGCTGCCCTCAGCTAGAGACATTTCTTTTTTAAATAACAAAAAATTACAGAATTTCAGAGAATTAAAAAGAAATTTTAAGTGTAAAAGAGAGCAGAATGTGAAATCAGTGAGGTGTAAGCTGATGGGAGTAAAGCGTGTATGAAGTCTTCTTTCAATGCTTTAATACCATGTCCAACATGCTCACAACCAATGCTGTCTCTCTCTGGTTAAGACAAACTATGGTGAAGATACACTGATAAAGACAGTTTTATGGGGTTTATCTTAAGATAATTACACTGTATTAGCACAGTGAGCACCATTGTGATTATTAAAATATCACAAGTATCATAGTTCATCACTGTTATTATTATTATTATTGTTGTTGTTGTTATTATTATTCCATTTCTGACATAGACACCTTTGTTGCCACGCTGGTTTTGGTAAAGTTCAAAATGCTCTCCTCACTTCACTATTTTCCACAATCTTTATTCTTTTTTTCCCTACAGATTTAGTGTTCTCTAATTTCCATTTTTCCTCAATAAGTCTTTAAAACTTACTCTGCTTATATGTGATAGGATAAATTTACAAAGTGACCAAAGCTTGTGACTTATGAGTTCATTGTTGAATTCAAAAAGACAAATCATCACCCTACACTTGACAAGGAAAAGAAGAATATTCAAACGCCTTTCTTGCAGTTCATTTGAGAAGAAATCATAGAGAGTACCAACATAGTGTAATAATTATTCATTTTTTGTTGTCATCCATATACAACTAGGCTTTAAGTGAGTAATCAGAGACATGTATGAACTAACTCAAACAAATCAGAATAATAAATTCACTAAAGGCATTGTTGAGAATTCCATGATTTGTTTTGTACTATTAACTTACATGTTCGTTCCATCTTTGACTTTTTTAGGTGGAAACCAAGGTGAAAGATGCCCTCAACAATAGAAAGACCCTGCGCTACATGGGTGCACGCATCCAGCCCCTGCCCCCTGTTGCACCCCCACCTGTCAAGCAGAAAAAGAGGCCAGCCATGGCTGGAAGAGGGGCATATAACTGGCGTACGTTCAGTCTGGGCATAGGGGGGTTGCAGAATGTCTGACCTATTAGATAAACAGTTACATGTCAAATAAAAAAAATGCTAGGAACTTGAATGTGTTAACATATGTGTAGCAATCCCACAAAATGAGTTGAGTTGCAATTTTGCAGCATTGACTATGAGGAGAACATTTTACTGACATTCTATAGTCTTTCTGTACATAAAGCATTGGAAATTTTTATTTCTTTACTTTAATACAGTGCATACCTGATATATCGACATTGAAGATTCCAGACAAGTTATCTCAATATAAGAGAAAGTCAACATAAAGGAAACCTTTTTGAAAGAAGTTTTGGTTGTTGATAGAGGTGAATTTCATTACAGAATACATTTTTTTGCATACAAAGATAAGCAACTACGCAGTCACAACAGTTTTAGCAGCTATTTCCCTTGATTTAAGATATCAATAAAATGGACCCCTACTTTCTTTTCATTCAAAGCATTTTTAAGTGATTGTTTGACCCTTAAAAGGACCGATTGGGTTAAAATTAATTTCGTTAACCCTGCATGTTAGCCCATCCCATTCACTTGCTACACCCTTCTGAAAAAGTTAAGCAATGTTTTTTTGTTTCAAATTTGCTGAGCTGATCTCTTCCACTTTATCTTCAACAACCCCAAGAGAATTAAACAAGCAGTCTCCTTTTTCTTACTGCTCAGCAAATCGCCAGAGGGTGTCACTTTTTTCTCAGTCTCTTCTTCTATCTGGGGCTCTTCATCTGTGTCTGACTCAGGTTTATTCTGAGACTGCAAAGTTTGCACTATCTCAGACACGGAAACCTCTGCTGTCGTCTCAATATTGCTGTCGATAGAGACAAAGTCTTGAGCAGAAGTCTCAACAGATGTCATAGCAGCTAATGCCTCCATTGCCTTCTCCAATTCACTTGTTTCCTCATAAGGAGCTAGTAACATTTCCTCCGCTGTCTCACTCTCTGTCTCAGCTTCCTTGAGGAATCCAGGTTGACGAAAGCATTTTTTTATTGTTTGCTCTGTCACTTTATCCCAAGCTGACCTCATATCATACCATGCATCAAGAACAGAGATTCTGAAGGTCTCCGGAGATGCAGGCTAGATAGTGGCCGATGACATCTTGTCCTTGATATGCTCAAGATATTTTCTCACATTTCAAGTGCGGTAGTGATGCTTGAAAGAACTTATTATACCCTGATCACACGGCTGTAGGTGGCTGGTGGTATTTGGCGTCAAGAAAACAAGTTTGATCAATATTTGGGTGTGCTGGGCAGTTGTCTACTACCATGGCTATAGATCTGCCCTGCAGAAGGAATTTTCTGTCAAGTTTTCACAGCCAGTTTTCAAAGATGGCGCCAGTTATCCATGCCTTTTTGTTTGCTGTATATTCAACTGGCAGATTTTTTACATTCTTCTGGCACGGTTGCCTGAGCGATTTTTCAATGACCAGCAGGGGCAATTTCTCTGTGCCTGACATTTTAGCAGCAATCAAAACTGTCATCCTCTCTTTGGCTTTCTTTCCTCCTGTACACCGTTCACCCTTCAGAGCGAGCGTCTTGTCAGCAAGGCACTTGTAAAAGCTGCCAGTTTTGTCAGCGTTGAATATGTCAACGAAGGCAGTGAAGGCAGGTCGTGCTCTTTCCAAGCATTAGTGACTGTGCAGTCGACTGCAGCAGCCTCACCACTGGCAGTCCGGAGGGCAATTCCGTGTCGGTGCTTGAAGCGTTCAATCCACTCGACGCTGGCAGTGAAGTCTTTCATTCCTAATTCCTGAGCAATAAATTCAGCCTGACTAGTTAAAACCTGGCTTGTTTAAACAACAGGAACAAGGCTTGATCAATGTCTAATTTCTCTGTAGTTCTCTGCCTTTTTCTGTCAGGTTGAAACTCCGTTGTCAAACCAGGTCTCTCTAACTTGGCTCTATTTTTAAGAATTGTTGACAGCGTGTTGAGTAGGATTTCATACTTCTCAGCTATCTCTTTTTTGGTGCTTTGTTTCTTGTCTACATCGGCAAGACATTGTAGCTTAGTCTCGATGCTGAGATTTTTACGTGTTCTTTTTGGCAGAGACATTATTTGATAACTTTGTTTTGATCAAAAAGTAAAATTCTGTAGATGGCGGAGCTGAAACAGCGGATACTGGGATAACACTGATGCGAGTGGTAAGGCTAGTAACAGTCGAATGGAACAATCTTTTTCACTGCATGCTTGTGATGCCGTTTAGCTTACACACACAGTGACACACATACACACACACACACAGTGCGCAATCCTTTTTTCCCGCTTTCCCCCCTCCCATGATATTCTAGGCCTAGTTTGTAACAGTATAGGTCTAGCCCACAGCATTGCACCACTTTCAGTTTCGCTCAGTTTCTGTGTACACACTGACCAGTTAGTGTCAGTTCCACGCCTGCTGAGCCCGTCAGTACAGTCACTCCTCTGCACACACTAGTTTAGGCATAGGCCTTTTGTCCACAGTCCACATGTCTATTGTCCATACAATGGGTGGCAAACAAAGGGATAGGTGGGCTTCTCACTCTCACTATAGTTCAAGCGCTAGATTTTGGCCAGCAGCATTGTAATGAGGGGAAATTTTTTGCGCTCAAAAATCAACTGGAACCCTTTGATACACTAGTTTGGTTACTGACATGTAAGACAATATAAGAGAAATAATGTTGGAGTGGGCGTCGATATAGCGGAACATGTTTCCTAACGATTAAGAGGAAAAAAAAATGGACTTAGTAAAGCACGTCGATAGAAGCGAAAAGTCGAAAGAAGCGATGTCAATATAAGTGGTGCGCACTGTATTTTGATTTGATCTCTCTGTGCTGCAGACCGTAACTTGACTCATTTTGTGAGACTGCCAGTACATGTGTAGATGTATATAATTACTGTAAATTTTTATGCATGTTGTAAAAGCTGTATTGCTGCAGAATGAGAAATGGCATTTAAACAAAAACAATAGTAAGTGTAAAAATATTTCCTGTTGATAAAAGGTGAAAGAAGATCAGTTCTTTATAAAATTGGCAGTTGATATGGTAGGTGATGGTGTGAATTATGTGTGTCTATGCAGTGTACTTGACAAAGGGAAAGACGGTTAAACCTTCTTTGTCTTTAGGTGTTTTGTCCGTTCCAGACATTGGCAATCATGATCCTTTGCTCAAACCTGTTATCACTTGTTGCTACCGTTCCCTTTTACCTATGGGTTAAACTTTCAATGAAAGTAATTCTCTTTCTACCTCTACTACTATCAATATTTCCAGCACTAAAAGTTTTAAATCCTTGTGTCAGCCAATGTTTTGTAAATATTGTAGTTCCTTCATCTTATAATTTTAATATTTATGGTTACCTCTTTCGGTACTCAGTCAATGCACTTTTTTCTGCCATGATATCCTCATCATTCTTCTAGTAATCTACACACCTACTGCCTCCAGTTTGCTCTTTGTTTTTTGTCTTACACTCACTTCCATATTATAGTATTGAGCATTACAATGGTTTCATGACCCTTCTTTAGGTATCCTTATTTATATTTCTGTTTCTCAGTGTAGATTTAACTTTTTTGGAATATATATCTTTGGCCATGGCTATTCCATTTCTTATTTCACTTGAGCATTACCATCTGATGGTGTTAGATAGCTAAGGTATTTGAATTTTGAACCTATCTGATTGTTCTAAAAAGTTCACATCCTGTGCTCCTGATTTTCTGGGATAATGCCGCTCTCATATATTGCATAAAATTGTGTTGCCAGATCTATTCCTAAATTATCTAAGGCTGTATTTTCATTTTTCATTCTCCGTCTTCATTGCTGTCTTTACCTCTTCTTTTCAAATAGTCGAACCATATGAGATTTTCCTTATTTCAGGTTTTTCACCCTTGTCATCTTTGAGAAGATCTTCGACATATTCTTCATAATTCTTTCTTTTCCATTTACATGGTATTGTATTTTAATTTGATGCAGCTAGGTCTGCTGCATTTAACTTTTAACCACTCACATGGTTAATTTTAGTTAGAGTGAATTTTCTGCCATATTTTGCTTTTGCTCTTTTTTGTGACATTGTTGATTGATCTATTATTCTTTTGCATCACTACATATGATCTTGATCTTTTTGTTTAGAGCTTTGTATTTGGCTTGTGTTTTACTTGCACTTTTCTTCAATCAAATCTAGTATTTTTTGTTCATTCATTTCTTATGTAGTTTTGTATTTTTTAAAAAAATATTTTCCGATGACTTCATTAAGTGACTTTTTCATTTCTGACAGCAGTTCTTAACTTTGAAGATCTTGTTTAATCTAAAATCAATTGCAGAGTTATGGTAATTTTGTCTTAGCTTTTCATCAAATTTTAGGTGTATTTGTAATTTATGATTGGTCTTTGCCTTTTTAAATTTAGTTTATTTCAAATTTTCACCTGACTGGAATGCTGTCTTAATAATACTATTGGCTCTTGGCAGTGATTTGAATGTTCAGATGGCATTTTGGAATCATTTCTATGTAAGAATACAATTTGTTGTCAGTATGGTTTTGATGCCAAGTTTTTTTTTTTTTTATGGTAAAACCATTGATCTGCACCACTCAATTGGCTTACTCCAACATTTATTCATTGTTCCTATGCCAGAGGGCCCAACTGCATCTTCTACCCTTTCATCCTCAACTTTTGCATTGAAATCTCCCTTTGTTATCATGATGTTCTGGGATTTTAGATAACTCTTTACTCTTTCAATTTCTTAATGAAACTTTTCTATTTCTTTATGTCCAATATAAGATGTATGTGCACATTTTTTGAATAATGCCCAGATTTAAAGGTTTGGCCTCCAGTTTAACTACTGAAATTGGATACCATCTTCCATGACTTTCTGCTATCCAAATTGAATTTAAGCAAAACTGTCAAAAGTAGAAATATCTTGTGATCACTATTTCTATTTTATCGTACATTATTAAGGCTAAACATTTTTTTGTTGATTTGCTGTTGTTTTACATTGTAAATACCATCATATATAATTCAAGTCGCTATCTGATTTCTTCTTCTCTACTCTACAACTATCATTTATGAAACAATTAACTTTATTCTGTTTTTTGAAAAATTTAAGTTCTAAATTCTTGTGGGGAGCTCTGCAGAAATGTATGTTATAAAAATTTCATTTTTGTGTGTGTTATTTAATTCAATTTGCTTTTCCTATGCTGGGCTGAAAGTTTAGAACATTCTCCCCCAAGATGTTTGTATTTAAATTTAGCCTCAAAACATCATGTATTGCCAAGAAAGTTGGTTATAAAGAAAATGTTATTTGGTTTAATCTGTCTCTTCAGGAGTGGTTACTATGCAATGTTAAACCAACCAATATCTTCATAAATTAAAGCTATGTCTTCCCTGTTTCATTTAGGGCCAAAAACTACTATTTAGGTATTTACACGCTCCATTCTGTCTTGGTATAAATATTAGTCCATTGTCATAAATTGGATATTTTACTTTTGCAAATCTGTACATATTTATGGCCAAGATTTTTCACTTGAGATTGAAATATATTATTCTGATAGTTATGTTTCAGAAATAGCCATTTCCAACTTTCAGTGGACAATATGCTGAATGGGTTTATTGTAATTTGAGATAAGTTTGTCTTCTTAATTTTGTCTGTATCCTTAAGCAATACATTTTGATGACAGTCAGTTGTATCTGCTGCCATGGATCTGTTCTTCTTAGCACTTGGTTTTTACACAATGCAAACTATTGAATGCGGCTGCTGCTAAACATGAAATAGCTTATTGTTGAGTCATTCATAGAATTTCAATGTAATTTTTGTTTCTTGATTGACTAAAATGATAAGCGTTTGACAAAGGTTTTTGTTTTTTTTTCATGTTAAGCTTTGTTTGATATGTTTGTGTAAAACTAAATAGCTCTAAAACAGCCATGTCCCTTTTTTGATATATGATTGACTTTTGGAAAGAGATTTAGGATATACTTCAAGTAACTTACAACAGGAAGTCAGAATTGATAGCTGTTCTTATAGACAGGCTATCAAAGCTTATATTTGAGTCTTTCATAGATACAAGAATAAGAGCGATGCGTCTCAAAGTTGACTTTTATGCTCTGAGTAAGTCATATGTGAAAAAAGCCTTCTAAAATTTCTTTTTAAAGTGTAGGAATTCACCTACTTTCATTTTACCTATCTTTTGACAAAATATTAAGTCAATTTTCTCTAGATATGGCATGATTTGAAAAAGCCAAGTCTCAAACTTTATTGTATTCGAATGAAATGCTATTTCATTAAGTATAAGTGTTAAATTATGTCTTTATCTTTAGAAGGAATGCAACATTTGACTGAAAATCCCTGGCATTCTCAAACATTTGAGTTTAAAAAATTTATTATTAGTGTAATATACAGAATAAGAACTTGAGATTGACAAGGACAAACTAATCTAGTTCTCAATTTCTCCATTATTATGTGATGTCAGGCTTTTTGGTTTTTGTATGGTCAAGGGCTCAAACCTACAATAGAGAATCTGTGCGGGTCTGAGGCAAGTTTTTGTGTATAGTGTTTTGAAAGAGGTAGATAGAATACCCTTTGGAGGATTCCTATTGTTTTGGCTTTTCCCATGTTGCCTACTGCATGCAAAACCTTTAGCCTGGTCACAGTGAAAACTATAGTGCTGTGTTTTCTCTTTATAAAAGTTTTCTTGGTTTCACATTCAAGGGATGAGATTGAGACAAGATGAAAATGAAAAATAAAAATAGGGTAATGCCATCCATAATAATGGTATTGGCTTTGAACTAGAGTCCTGATCACTTTGAATAATAAGATTAAATTTTTACAAAGCCAAAAAGAAGAAGAAAAATCCTAACTTTTTACGCATTTCCGTTTCTGAGAAGTCTGAACTATCAGACTTCAACTATAGAGGTTTCCACTGTAAATGTATGAAATTTCATATATAAAACTTTTATATGAACCTTTTGCAAAAGAGAGAGAGAGAGAGAGAGAGAGAG
>BLXT01001848.1:2810901-2826286 GCA_019648995.1 Plakobranchus ocellatus
TTGATTTGTTCCCATGTTTTATTTCTCAAACTTGCAGTGAAAACTAAAAAAAAAAAAAAGCCTAATGCTGTGATTGCAATGAGAACTTTGATTCTCACTTATAAGTTATATACAAGCAATAAATGTGACAATCTATGCACACCAACTTGTCTATGCAGTGTACATTTTAATTAATCCATTTTGCAAGACTAATGTCCTGTGTCTCAGTGTTAAACAATAATATTACCATGCAAGAATATGAAAATGTACACTATCACGTTTGAGAAACCTATAGCAAAAAGAGCAACAAAAATATTACCAAAGATGATGATGAAAATAATGATGTCAAGGATGATATCAATTAAATACTAAAACTAGAAAGGTAGCAAATTTTAAATGTTGATGATGAACTATGGATAAAGCATTACTGCACCATTAAAAGACATCAACAAAAAATATTAAAGATGAGCTCTGTGGGAGAGAGAGAGAGAGAAGGGAACTGGAGGGAAGAAAGCAAGGGAGAGAGAGAGCGCAAGAGATAGACAGAGAGAGAGGGAAAGGGGAGAATACCAATGATGATGATGATGATGTCAAGATTGATATAAATTTTATACTGAAACCAGAAATACAAATAAGACATGGCAATAGCAGCAATCTATTTCTGCTCCGACATGTCTAAAAAACACAGTGAGCAATTTCAATGCGCTCATTGCAATCACTAACTAGTTTTTATTCTTTGTTTATAAGAAATCTTGAAGTGCTCTTCCTACATAAAATTGTACTGGAGGAAAAAAAGTGCATTCCAATATTGATGGTTGAAGCATGCTCTTGGAAAAGTTACATGAAATGATGCTACTTTCACTTGGAAATTTTGAGAGGGTTTGTTTGGAAAGAAAAAATCAAATGACTAATTCACCATGCCTGACAGATAGTCATACTTATTCACCATAACTTGTATTAATTTTTTGTGATACAAATGTCTCTTTTTGAGCAAATATTAAAACTATATCAATAATTTAATCTTTTCTGAATAATTTTATTAGGGACTGTTCTTCCAAAACATTATTGTGGCTTATGTATAAACAAATCTTTATTTCTTATTACTTCATAATGATACAATTTGGAATGAAGCTTTGTTGAAATTGAATTGCCAGAATCAAAACAAAACTGTTTATAATATTTAAAAAAAATGCACTGGTAAATCTCAGTTAAATAATAATAGCCTAATTTACATGTATGAGTTGTCTAGAAATAACCATCCCACTAGAGCTATCCTTACAATTGAACAAAACATGTCACTTTCTTGAAATTATCCTTTTTTTCCCTATCTCCCTAGTAATGCAGTCTTATGGAACTAACAACATTATACCCAGATAAAGAAACAACTAAATCCCCACAAATCTAAATTTCATGTTATGAGCATATAAAAAAAAGGCTTAAGGGTTAAGGAAAAACATTGAAGTTGGGCTGTAGTGTGTCCCAAAATGTACCGTTATAATCAGTAGAGATTCAGTGGTGATTCATTTCTTGACAAATTTTTAAACAATTTACTTGTAAAAATACCTTTTCTTGAGGACATTATCTATGTTGTGAAAAATTCTTGTTGCTAAGCATGACATCACCTCTTTTTTTTTATCAAAGGGTCAAAACATGCATGAACATATTTCTAAAAACATTAAGCAACCACAATTATACTGTGTAAACTAAATTAAATTCATAATTTTTTTTTTATTTTTAAATTACATAAAATGGTAACATATATAATGTCCATTGGTGCCTACAGCAAGCATATGCAATATAGAATAAAAAAAAGCTCAATTTGATGGCTGCTAATAAAATTGAAACATGCAGCAGCATCAATTCAGAACATATGAAAATGTTTAGTATCGCATACTCAACAATAAATACTTACATTATTATAATATATGAATGTAAGCAAAGATGCCTTATTTGTTGAGTCATGTTAAAGATATTTATTGCACATAATCCATCACAAAAAATTTCAACACTAGACAACAGAGAAAAAAATGAACAAATACTGTATTCCTAGAAACCAATGAATATGACTATCACTGAGTATCTAAAGATGCTCCAGTGCCTGGGGAAGATGGATTATCATAGTAACAGTCGAATAACACAGTATATATACCTCTAGCCTTTAGGCTTCTTCAATGAAAAAAAAACAAACATAAGAAGCCTAAAAGCGAGTGAGTTGTTTGACTTGTTTTAGTAAGTTAAGTTGGTGGTTATGTTCTTTTATTTTGTTAGCACTGGATGAGAAATTCCAGGCTTGGTTACCAGATATTATTGAAACATGTTTTCTCTATTCTAACAGTAGCATTGTGTGGAAAGTTATCATGACAGATTTTTCATCTTATGGGTTAAAAATATGCATAATTAGAAGGGCATTGGGCACAGGAAGAAAGAAAGGTGACTAACGTATTTCATCAATTCACATAAACTTTTTTTAAAAAACCAAAGGATAGATATTGCTGCCACACTTCAATGTATGTGCTATCTTCCTCTATCTATCCAAAACTTTTCAGCCTTAATCTGTAGTAGCAATTTAGTGTTAAGGTTAAAGTTGCTTCTCTAATATCTTTAATAAAGAGGCACAAAATACTCTGTGCACGAAAAAAAAAAGCATGCTTAAAATTATTGTTGCCTCATGAACTTGATCCATACAGCATTGTTTTGACAGGCTACTGATATGGAGAAGGAACATATACATTAATTTTTTTCCCCATTTTTATTTTGATAAAAAATGTTTTTCAAAGCAGACACAGAAAACCAGACATAAAATATGCAGTCAAGCCCAACACTAGATTGAGTAACTCATAACTAGTCGAGCTAGGATAGCAAGGTTAGTGATAAGATTTTGAAATGTCAAATGATTTCCATGTATCTGGAGAGAGGTAACATTTGCTGGCACACTGATGTCTTTATGATAATCAACAGCCGCTACTGCTGAAAGTCAACAAAAAGGCATTAGCTCAGATATCATTTCAAATGTCAGCCCTATGTTTTAATAGCCAAACCACTGTGTGTAAAGATCCAGCGATGAGTTATCTTGCATGAGAACCACTGTGCGTAAAGATCCAGGGATGAATTATCTTGCATGAGAATCACCGTGTGTAAAGATCCACAGATGATTTATCTTGCATGAGAACCACTGTGCGTAAAGATCCAGAGATGAGTTATCTTGCATGAGAATCACCATGTGTAAAGATCCAGAGATGAGTTATCTTTGAGAACCACCGTGTGTAAAGATCCAGAGATGAGTTATCTTGCTTGAGAACCACTGTGCGTAACAATCCGGAGACAACATATTTTGCAAAGTGTATGCCTTTGATCCAATCCAAGTTAATTTAATTTTTGAGCCATGAACACAAGCTTTGGTGTTTACTTTCTTTGATATTTCGTTTTTGGTCTAGAGAGAGTCAGTTTGATCAAAGATTTAGAAGGTAAGATCACTAGCTTGAAAAAAAAAGTTGAGGACAAGCCCAGGGTAACATCCCTTGGTTAAGACAGGCTGAAATGTTAACCGACATGCGGAGAATAGAGGCAACTTTTGTGCAGCAATTACTGTACAAACTCTTGCAACAAACAGAGCTGCAAAGACAGAAAAATATCATTTCATACTTTTCCAAGAGAAGAAGCGAGGTGAATGACACGATAAATCCCATTTGACATTATGTAGACCATTAATGAAGCTCTAAAGACAGATGGGTGGGTGTTGATACATACAGATGTAAAAACATTAAATTGAGCCCACAATTAGGCAGTACTACATAAACTAGATTTAGATCTAAACTCCATCTAGGCTTGACAGTTTCTAGTCAGTTTATAAGTAAAACTAGATCTAGATCGAGCATATCATATTCATAGCCTAAATGTCAGTTTGTGTGGGATCCAGATAAGACTCGTGTTCAGTTTTATCTAATTTATGACTTTTCTGCACGATCTAGAGAGAAAGCATCTATCTGATTTTTAAAATCTTTTCTTCAGTGATTGTTGGCCTTATGGTTTAATTGTGAAAATAAATCATTTTTATTTCAAAATTAAATTGCACCTTTACCCGTTTAATGTTTAGAAAACTTAGAGGATTTTTGTGGAATTCATACTATCCTGCATATAGATCTCATAGTAACATTTGAATTTTGAAGAAGAAAGCATGTTGTATTTCTAATAGGAATACTTTTTATATGGATCCAGAACTCCAGACGACAAGATTTGCAAGGATTATTATTAGGAGATATACTGAATAAACACCTTCTGTTTTGCAGTGAACATTTCAAAGAAAATCAATTCAATTATCCCAAAGAATAAGTAATCCTTCCCGGCGTACTCTTAAGTGGAATGCTGTTCCAACATTGTTTAAAGTTCCAAACCACCTTCAAGTACAACGTCTAAAGGAAAATACACACAAAGAGCTTGTTCTGAGGTCGCACCCACGAGGAGAAAGCCATGAAGTTTATCGCAAAGCAGATGAATATTTAAATTTGTTTTGCTTGAAGCCTCTGGCAAGATAGAGAGAGAGAGAGAGAGAGTGTAAGAAAGAGTATCCTCAACCTTTGTGTGTAAAAAATGTTTTAAAAAAAATTATTGTAATTTTTTTCCTTTTTCAATTTTGGAAACATAAACTTTATTCGAATTCCATTTCAAGATTAATTTTACTTTAAATTTTCATTTTAAAAAATTTTGAAGATTAATTTTGAAGCCTTTATTTTTTTTTCTCCAGAAATTCCCAAGGTGGATGGGGCTTTGCTAGAAGACCCCAAGTCCAGCATTAGTATCAAATTCAAAGCAACTTAAGTGCAATGATATGAAGCAACAACTAAAAAAAGATAAGGAATAAATTAAACAGAGAGCGAGAGTAGTTCAAGAGATGGCAGAGGCAACAGTTAAGCTTAAATGATAGAAGAGCTTAGAAATGTACATCCCTCTGAAACTGCAGGCTTCGTCATTAAATTTTAAGCATGTGCAGTTGATTAGGAAAAAGAAGTTAGGCAGAAGATAGTCAGAGCATGGCAACTCTATTGCTTTATGTCTACATTACACTTGTAAGTAAAAAATGCTACAAACTTTTGATGAAACTTTTTGTTTTACCTTCGGCAAATACTTTACGTAAGTGCATGAGAGGGATAAACATTCATCATGGTTTGAATCAAGGGTTTCTTGAGGCACTAGGACATAAAATTAAATCATTACTGTCAGGTTCTGAAGTGTTCTTTATAATTTTTATGAAATTTCTTCAAATGAAGGGGTGACTTACAATGTGAAAAGGGATGAAATTGAGGGTTTAGAGGATTTCCAGGTGCTGGGGAAATCAGTTGCTAGAAAATCTGCCAATATGTCCGTGGATTAAAAGTCACTTGGAAACAGCCTGTAGGCTGTGATCTGTCTCCAGGCCCTATTGATTCTATTATTTGAAAGCATTGCTGTTTGATTTCTCTTGATAAACTGCATGAGATTGGGTTAAATGTGAAGTGCATGGTTGCTAATCAGGGATTGAACAACCAAAAAACGTTTTCAAAGCTTCTTCACATTGACAAAGACATGCCTTACTTTATGTATAACTCCACAAAATATTTTGTCCTTTATGACCCTCCACATCTCATTAAAAATATAAGAAACAATTAACAATCTTCTGGTTTTATAGTTGATAGAAATAATATCTTATGGCAGAATATTGTTGATTTCTATGAACCAGAGTGATCCAAAGCAACCTGAGATTAGCGCCTAAGCTTACAGAGAACAACATCTAATTACCATTTTTTTTCAAAACTTGCTACCCAAATGCTTTCTCACAGTGTTGCTGCAGGCCTTTCATTTGTAGGAACTTTAAAAAATGATCCCAGTCTTATTGCTACAGCTAATTTAATTGATAAATTTGATAAAATTTTCAATGTTTTTAACAGTGGAACATGCCGTTCCAAACAACCTATGCTTTCAGTTCCAATTCTGGTCATATCAGTTTTCTAAATGAGACCATGTAGTGGCTAGAAAAGCTTGCGTCATGATCATAAAGAAAAATCCTCTCTTGTTTAGACAGAAGGAAAATTTCCATAAAAATCTGTGATTTTACTGTGGCATGACTTAAATTCCCACCATGGTTTTGAGTTTCTGTTTACAGACATGTTGAACCAGGATTGCATTGAACATTTTTTTGCGAGGGTGAGAAATAATAACAAACCAACACTTACACAACTTAGAATTTACCCTGCAAGAATAATGGCAGACCAAATCTTTCGTCATCACAAAAACAGCAATTGTGAGGAAGACAGTGACAAGTTCTTATTAACTTTGAAAGAATGGTCCACAAACTCAGCTAAAGTCTCTGATAATACAAAATGCTTTGTCAGTCAAATAAATAACAAAACCTCTGATTTGATAAAGTAAAAGAAATTGATAATGATACTACGTTTGATACTATCAAAATAAATATAATCTGAGACACATGTCTAGGTATATAGTCAGAGAGTTGACATCAAAATTATGTGACAAATGTCAAAATTACATCTGAACGAAATCTGTAGATTTGTTAGATGAAAAATATGCATCCTCAATTTCAAATCAAAATGAAGATTGCAAGGAAGGCCTTAAAATCTGATAAGCCGAGGTGAAGACTCAGCCTTTATTTCAATGACCTAATTTGTCAAAATAACAACCCATTCGTTCCTGAAGTTTTTGTAAGTTTATCACAAAAATACTGCATACCCGTACATTATACGGATTTGCAACAGGAAATAGATATTTTTAGAATAGGAATCTAGTAGTAATACCCATTTCCTCGGTGATTTCTTTGACTTTGTAGTTAAGATTGAGTCAACTTTGTACTATCTTGATTATAAAAATGGATCAATCTAGAATTAAGATTGAGTCAACTTTGTACTATCTTGATTACAAAAATGGATCAATCTAGAAATAATTGCATTGTTTTCATCTGATAAAGCACAGAGTATGCTTATGGATTCTGATTTCAGAGTAGATCTAGATAACGTTGAAGACGAAAGTGAAATTGAGAATGGAGAGCAAGTAGATCTAGAATGTGAATCGCACAATGATGACAACTCATCAGCTGATCCGCCCATGTTGCAAGGGTTAGAAATCAAGAGGGGAGAGGAGTTTGGCCTACATCTAATAATTCACAATGGATGGATGTTGAATCAGGAGAAACAGAGAGCAACTGTAGGTTTATCCCAAAGTCTGAGTCAGGTGTCAACAAAACTCATTGTGGATGAAAGCAGCAGAGAGATAGATTGTTAATCTGCAATCCTCACAGGAGATATCTTACAGGCTCTTGTTTGTACAACAAATGATTTTGCTCAGGTAAAAGTTCAAAAGAACAATCCACTGGGTTAAAGATCAAGATTTATGAACTGGATAGGCATCACCATAAGTGAAATGATGAAATTTTTTTCAGTTTTCATATTGATGGGTATTGATCCTCGTCCCTGCATTCGTGACTACTGGTCATCACATCTGAGTCTGAAAACTCCCTGGTATGCGACTATGTTTGTCAGAGAAGGATTTGAGGCAATACATCAGTCAATGATCCATGCTGGGGAGTCTGATGCTAATGGCTAAGGGAAAATCGAGCCATTCATCGAGGCCATTATAAAGCAATGCCAGGAATGTTTTACTCCATCTCAGAATATGTCTATCAACGAAATGATAACTGGATTCAAAGGACGATGGAAGCATTGACAATTTAATGCCAGCAAACCTCACAAGTATCATGTGAAAAACTTTGGTCTAGTTGATAGTACCACTGGATATTTCTATTAGATACTAATTTAGACACAAGTTCACATGCAGTCAAAATCTTCAAGGATCTACTTGAAACTCCTAGGAAAAGGTTATCACATTTTTGCAGACCGCTTTTATACGATTAGAATATTGGTTAATTTTCTTTTAAAAGAAAAACAATATTACACTGAAACATTACAACAGAATAGAAAAGGGTTCCCTATTGCACTGAAGACTCTCAAACTGAAACCATGGAATCTCAGTACTGGGCCAACACAAAGAATCAGATCATATGTTGTGCTTTCAGAACAAACAAGCCAAAAATCCTTACACAGTTACAGACTCTAACAGTGACGATGCAGTCTGACAAAGATCTAGATCTACATCCAAGTCTGATCATGTGAATAAAAGTGATAAAGAGCCAGTTCAGCCTTTGCATTTTCTGAATAGAATTAGATTCAGTGATTCTCAGTCTAGTAGACCTAATCCTCCTACTGATAACAATGGATGAAAAGAGCCACAAAATAGATATAGGGAACAAGATACAGAAAGCCTATGAATTTTCAAGAGGATTGGTGGCCTCTTAGATAGTTTCATTTCCAATGGCCACACCCATGTGATGTGTTATTTCAATGCATACATGAAGATATTAATTTTTGAAATGATGACAACAGAAGCCAATCGGAATGCTGAACAAGTAAGAACTGCCAACCCAACACACTCTCACTTATCATCCTGGACCCTGCTACTGTACAGGACATCCAAGACCATGCTAGCTCTCACATGAACTGTAGGACTTATAAATAAAACCAAGCACCCAAGCTTATTGGTTGACTAAACCGATTCTTGAGACGCCATCCTTTCAAAACACTATGCCTCTGAAAAGATTCCTTGCAATGTTTGCTTTCTTTCACCTTGTAAACGATGACAACCAGACTGCAAGAGGCAATCTTAATAGGTTCAAAATGACGCAGATCATCTGAATGCACGTTTTGCATCAGTTTAATACTCAGAGCATCAGCTTGCCATTGACGAAAGCATGATTATTAGTCTTTCTTGTTTTTACATCTGAGAAATTCAATTTTGTACTATCTTTTCACAAATCATACAGAAAGTTTCTTTTAATGCCATGGATGTTCTCATGCTGAGAGAGGTTCTGGCCAGCCAGGCCTTCTTACAAAAGAATGGCCTGGGTAGGAAGAATGCTGCTGACAATTTGCTGCAACTGCCGGTGTTTCCTCCCATGCTCACAGCAAGGAGGGAATGCACAAACCTTTTAGTTTGCCAGTTCAAAAAGGATAGACTGACCAATGAAAAGAGGTTTGCAAATTATTTTTTTTTTTAATTTCAATTTGTTGGGAATATGGGATAAAATGTAAACATAAGAGAGATACCTAAAGGCATTAATTTCAATAAAACAGTCAGATTCTAGGTTTAAGTTTGTCTAGAGTTTGATTTTTAACATAAAGGAAAAAAAAAAAAAAGCATTTTTTGTGAGATCACCAAAGAAATGTCATTGAGTTATGAGTACTGAGCATTTTATGTTTAGGCTTACATTGTAATACATATATCTTTTGACAGAATTGGTACAGTTTTTTTTTTTAAACTAAACCAATTCTTTCAAAAGATTTGTGACCTTACTACCTTTAAAAAGTTGTGTCGTCTACTGTCTAGTGCAAAAATATCCACATGACTTGTGGTTGATTTGTTCTGGTTGCCTATTTTGCCTTTCAATTCAACTTAAGACACTTTTTGAATAATAAGGTTGAACAATGATCCAAAATTTTTCCAAAAATATATGTACACAGAGATGCACCTCAATAAACATGTTCTTCATTCCTTAATTTGTTTTAGTTCAGGTATAGAGGAGGTGACCGAGAAATCCATCCTCCTTGAGGAATTATTATCCCTGGAGGAAGAGGGGGAAAGAAAGGTATGTGATGGAAAAAAAAAGAGGAGGTGGAGGAGAAGGCAGTAGGGCAGCTGTGAGGAAGCAGGTAATATTTTGATCATTATTTAATATCCTTTTATTGGCCTTTTGCTTTTTGTTTCCCTTTTACACTTTCAAAAACAAATACAAAGTTGCTTTTGACTGGCATAAAACTTTTCACAGTGGCAATTACCAAAGGTAAATATCTTTTGATTCTCCTTTAATTTTAGGAGTTAAAATTGAAAAGATTTGCACTTGGACCAAGGTATCACACTTATTCTTTGAAAAGTTTATTTCACATTACTGTCTGTGCTGATCAGATAAATATAGATCAGTTATAAAGACTTACAGCACCTTTAACAAATCATGTTAAAAATATAATATTACTTTACTATAACTTGAGCTTATTTCAAGCATGTTAGGCCTAATAGTAATAGTAACATCTGCATTATTTAATTTTCAGGCTATGGAGGGCTTAAGTAGAACAGATCCGTCACCCAGTACAAGTAATGACATTGACACTGGTGACAGCTCATCAAGTTTTCGATCAACCCCATCACCAGATGGCCTCAGTAAAGAAACAACCCCTTTTTGAGGTAATTTTTTTTTTTTGATATATCACTCATCAGATCTAATATTTCAATATTGACATGCATGATGGGTTCCATGACGAAGCTATGTAAGTAATCTCCATTTTTTCAAATTTTGATTCATTCAGTGCAAGCATCACACATTGATGTGCTTTATAAATAAAATATACTTTTGATATTAATCGCAGTGACATTTTGAGTTTTGATCTTTTTCTTAGCTAAAAAAATAATTTTAAGTGCTTTTGTCACAAACCCCGTCATGTGTTTTTTGCTAACACAAAATGATTTGATACCCCCAATTTATTTTCTGTTGAAAAATAACCTGGCTTAATCCAATTACAGATTTAAGCTAAGATCATTTTGATGATCTCTAAAATTTCATTATTTCCTGAAACCATTCATACTCTTATTTAATTCAATTTAAATGCTGGTACATATATTATGTAAATATTTGCAAGATATTTATTATAGTTTTTTTTTTTTTTTTTTTTTTTTTTTTAATTTTAAAACCTAAATTGGAGACAAGGTACCTGCAGCATTTGCTCACTAGAACTTTGTTCTAGATTATATGAATTTTAACCTAATGCTATAATTTTCTTTTGTTGTACGCTAATGTTATTTCTATTTTGCAAGATAATTCACATTCTACTTTGTAGACATGTAACACTAAAGTTTAATCTGAGATTTGTCCCAGAATAAACACTGATGAGTACAACTTCTTTCTCATATAAATTTTAGAATGTTACTGATAATATTTGCACGAAAAGGACTTAGCTCCAACCAGAACAATGTATGAATTCTTCAATTTACAAGTCCAGCTGAAGTACTGAACGTGCTGGAACCAAATTTTAAAAAATTCTGCTTTGGCATTATGTCTGCATGTCACTTATTGAGCTAGTTTGTCATTAAGTAATCACATATTTTCTTCCTTGACATTGTTCAAGTTAATTCTACATTGTGCTAAAAGTCTTAATTAACCATAAACCTATCACTATATGCCTTGAGAAAAATCAAATGAGTTGCAAGTTACAGTTACATTTTAAATCTTTGACACTGATATAGGCTTACTGTTTGTGTGAGCCTCAAAATGTGGACTGGCAACAATTTTATGTAGCAGGATATATAAACGTATAAGCCAAGATGTTACTTTTTTCTCAAAACTATGGAAATTATCATGTGCTACAAATTGATTTTGAGTTGGTCCCTGGTGCTACAACTATACATATATTGTAGTGTATTTCTTTTGTTTTTTTAAAGACTTTTTTGATTTTGTATATCTTAGATGGCTGTCTCCTATAAAATTTTCATTAATGTTTTTTTAGCATACTGTATTAAAACATGTTTATTGCAGATCCTAAGTGGCTTTTCATTTTGAAACACACATGGATGCATACACTGACTTCACAAGGTAGAATCAAACATTATATTTCTTCATTGTAGAAACCATGAAATAATTCATTTATTCCTTTTTGCAATGCCAAAGAGGTCAGTAAAAGAAAGCTTTCAGGGCATATTTCACAGTTTTTGTATCAGAAGGAACTGGCCAGTCAACCAAAATGAGGAAAATGAATCCATAGCAATACATTATATTAATGATGTAAAACTCACAAGAGTGGAAAAGAAAAGCAGTATCTTTATAGGTCACAAGTCATTTCAAAGTTTTACAATTTCATGCTTGGATCCATAATTCTTAAAGAATGATACTCTTTCTTCAAGAATTACAGGATTCTAAAAGTTTCTGCTAATTTTATTCCTTCTTTTTCCCCAAAGAATTTGTTAAGCCATTAATGTAAAAGCATATCTTAACAAAGATACTTCTTAATAATGAAGTATGAATTGCAAAACTAACAATAAGTAACAATTTACATATCCTTTACAGATAAGAAAAGGAAGCCAGAGGAAAACATGTATGCTTTCTTAGAGGAAAAAGAAAAGCAGAGACGGAGAGAAAAAGAAGAAGAACTGGCTCTGAGAAGAATGGAGTTGGAGCTACAACGAGAGCAACAAGAGGAGGGGATGAAAGCAAGGAGAGAAGCAGAGGAATTTGTCAGGGAGAAGAGAAGAGCATTTTTGCAGATGATGCACATGTTTATGGGAAAAAACAGTAAATAAAGAATGTGACAAATCCTATAGCCATATGTTGAATTCTTACTAGCATGTATCACACATGTTTCAAAACTGCTTCTTTTTTTTTTTTTAATGGCAACAAATATCATGTGAGTAGTCTGTACAAGTTAAAACAGTTTGGGGCAGGGTCACGATCTGACGTAAGGAATTAACATTATTAGTGTTTTTATTGTGCGCTTTGAATGCTTTTTAGGAACCAGTAAATATTTTTATTTATGGTTTTTGCTGCTTAAGGATCTCATTTTGTGCTGCCATTAAAATAATTAAAATAAGAGGAGGAAAAAAAATTACCTGGAATATGCACATTTCAATGTCATAGAAAATTTAGGAGAATGATTTAAGGAAAAGTTTCTTATCTTACAAAGATGTCCCCTTACAAAAAAAATATTTATCTTTATGAGCATGGCATACTCAACCCAAAACAGAAAAAGAAAAAACAACATCAGATGGATGCACCACCACATTCAGAGATACAAGGTTTCAATTACGATAAAAATGTTTTGTCGCAAAATGTTTACAAGAAAAATGTTTTGTCCCAATGATGCAAAAAAGGCCTCATAATAATATTTTCCGCATTAACGTAAGGCATGTTGATGTTGAAAAATGCAAAAAATCAATTTTTTTTTTAACTTCGATTTGTGACCTGGCTACACAAATGAAGTTTTTAGTTAAAATATTTGGATATTTATGAAGACAAAAACAGGAAAAACAATTGTTTTTGCTGTACATAGTCGTGCATTTTTGGAAAAATAAAAGAGACAAAATTTGTTGGCTTCAAATTTGTGAAACTACATTTGATATAAATTATCTTAGTGAGAAGATTCTAGGCAAACTGTTTTTCGTGTGGGTGGGTCTCATAAAAATTTATGGCTGGGGCTTTCTATGTCTCAAAAAAAAAAACAAACTTAAAACCAACAGTATGTATACAGAACACATTTGTCTAAAAATGTTTTAAAAATTGTATGTCAAAACAGTTACGGATCTATGTTTCTAAAGAACCAAATAAGCAGTTTTCTCTTGCTCTGATTTATTTACACCCATTTTCTTAACACAAATATTCTTCAAGGGTTGGTGTTGCTGTTTGAAAAAATGTTAATGTTAGATTTCCGTAAAGACAAGCTCTGCAGTTGGTAAGAATTGTGGCAACTAAGTAATATTTTCCAACAGGCTGGAGCAATAATTTAAGATTTTTCTTAAAATCTAAAAAAGCAAACTCTTTTATCATTTCCCCAAAACCCTACTCCACACAGACTCTCACTTTTCCCATGGCTTTATTAAATTCTTGCTCCTGGGGGGGAGAGGGCTGCTCCTCTGAAAGGGGAGATGAGGGTTCTCCTGAGAGGATAAGCCTGGTCCCCATACAAACAAAAGTCACCAATAGTTTCCAGTTCAGCAATTAATCCATTTGCTGCAAGAAGAGCACAGTCATAGTGTTTGCCTTCCATTGGCCCAAAAATATGGCCAATTATTCCATTGAGCAGCATAACACTCTGAAATTTTAGCCCATGAAGGCGTTTATGTTTGCTGTACGAACTGCACTGATTGGACGATGGACGAGCGATTGGTTTTATGGTCCCATCAATGAAGCTGATGCAATTTTGTATTGGAGCTCCTTTAGCTGCGACAGCATCTGCCAAAGCTTGTTTTGGTATCCACCTTTGATTAAGCCAAGAAACTTTATGAGAAAAATGTGAGAAAATGTGCTCCAGATTGTGATTGACCAATCGATTTGGATAGCTCAGTCTTCTTAAAAAAATGCATAAGGCCTCAGTGCCAGAAATGTTCAGCCTGTTTGTGGTGACTGTATGGTCAGGGATAAGGAGTCCATCTCGCAAATAGTTGATGTTTGCCCTTTTGAATCGGAACATTTCCCATGCCTCATCTTTGCAATGTTTTCCAAGAGAAACCCCTAGACAGGAAATAAATAAAAAAAAAACAAAAACAAAAAAACATTAGTGTGTAATTGATAATCTATCCATCAAATTAGATTTACATTTTATGACATCTTCCTGAAATAGTAACATGTTAAGAAATTTGATTGTCATAATTAACACTGAAAATTTAATAAAGAACTTTATGTTCTGGAGGACTGTTTGGGTGAATCCCAAGCTGTATTGCGAATACACACACACACACACGCGCATATCTATAGCATTAAAGTTATAATTATTATACCACTGTGGTTTGCACAATTATAACATTCAAATATCAGGTCTCATTAATACAAAAATATTGCACTCAATAAGTAGGCCTACTGGTCAAAATCAAGAAGGCTGTTTCAAGCGATTTAAAAATAAAAGAGGGGGGAATACGTTAAAGTAAACTTTGGCTTTATAAAGAATAATGCTAGTGATTATTTTGCTTAAATAATGAAACCAGACCTGCCAACCCCAAATTGTACTTGAGAGTAATCCATACGCCTATTCAGAGTATTTTAGACTAGCTCGGGGTAATTGAAAATTCATGGACTTTTGTGAAGGGGCAGCGTCTAATACAATCCTCGTAATGGTCAAAACCAGTTATATATATTTTTTGTGTTTTTGTTCAATATTCCTGTATATCTGTAAATCCATGATAATTTGCAGGAGTTGCATTTAAATAATCAGTCAATTAGCTATCTCTAACACTTGAATTAAAATGAATGTTGTTTGTTACCACATGAATATAATTTAATTGATATTTAAGTTGTTTTTAAAGAGCTTGTAAGCAATTTATGAAGACTGGCCCTAGCCTAACTGACTTCATACTTTATTTGCAGGGCAATATCCTTACCCACAAGCACACAATCTAAATTCACTAGTTAAAAACAAGAAAACGGAAAAACTATTTCCAATAAAAATTAATGATACCCTATTTAAAAAATAATGCTGATATTTCAGCCAGGGTTGTTTCCCCATTTTGCACTTCCATTGATTAGATTGTATATTACTGTTTTTTTTTTTTCTAATAGCAAAGAGTGTTGAAAATGCTCCTATTTTTAAAATGTTCAGATACGGTACAAATCATG
>BLXT01001848.1:2840500-2857020 GCA_019648995.1 Plakobranchus ocellatus
GAGAGAGAGAGAGAGAGAGAGAGAGAGAGAGAGAGAGATCAGCAAGTCAGCCTTGAAAAGAATGCATGACCATACTATGGTCATCTACTATCATGTAGATAAGGCAAGAGGCAAAAACATAAAAAAAAAAAAAGAGGTGTAAAGTGTATCCCTAAACATTTGTGGGAGCTAAGTATTCATGCCATTGCATAACAAATAACTTAACTTGCCTTACATACTGTTTAAATTTCTTTTTTAATGACATATTTTAGAAAAATAACTACTGGTGCTTAAGCCACAAACATGTGGGTTTATCTTTTCCAAGATCATATAACTTCGGTTCTAAAATAGAGAGAAGAAAGCTGTACAAATTTAAACTATCAGCCAGCTTATTAATGCCAGTTCAGCTAAGAGATTTGAAGAAACTGGGATGCTCATAACTTGCTGTGTGACAGATAGTCACAAGAAACTGTAAGTTGACAAACATTTGAAATTTTTTTGGAAAGATTAAAAAAAAAAAAATTACAGCATTAAAAATCCATACTTTTTGGAGGACTTTTTAAAAAGGTTTACAAATGTACTTACTCTCAATATAACTACAACACACTGGACAAACTTGGCACGGCACATCAGCTCCTCATACCTAGAGCTCCATGTACATTGGAACTGGGCATCACAGAAAGAAGTCACATTGCAAAACATGAGGACTGGATTTTCCGCACTCCACTCCTTGCTCAGATCATTATCAATAACTTTGACTGAATTAGGATCATGCAACTGATTCACAAAAGAATCAAACAAAGGACAACTACCCTTTTTTTCTTCTCCTTTTCCTTTCACACTGCACCAGTAGTAAATCTGTTGTTGAATTTTATTTTGCCTTGATGACTGAAGCAATGACATTGAAGATGAAGAGAACTCAAAGGGGATTTGCTCTCCTGCCCCTTGTATCTCTAGAAGCATATGGGCAGCAGTGCGACCCAGCCAGCATGCATGATCCATAAAGTTCTGCTGCCGACAAGTCTCATACTGTAGACATAGGAATACATGGATTTTCAATACAGAGAGAAAGAGAATGACAAACTGATGGGAGCAGTAAAGAACACAAAAAAAACCCATAAACAAAACAAAAAAAACAATAAATAAATAAAACCCCCACCCAAGAAAAGCTGTTTCAGCCCCCTATTATTGACACTATGAGGAAGCAAAGCTTGATGTCACTCAGGTGTGTTCTTTTTATGGAAATGAAATGACATCTGTACTCATGAATTGCCAAAATTACGCATTCGTTTTTTAGGCCAAAATTATGATTTTTTAAACTTTGCTTCAGATGAATTTAAACTTTATCATTCCACTTTCATTTGCCCTGGTTTCACTTTTGCTTCTTTCAAGTTTCGATTTTGTACCAGAAGTGGAAGTGGTTTGTAGTTAAACATGCTTCCGGTCGATACAATTCTATATATCGATACAAAAACTACATGTCTAAAATTACATTTATTTTTGTTTGAATTTCAATATTGAAGTTTTCAAGAATCATCCACTTTCAAAAATTGTATTCAGTGTTTAATTTCTTTTCTCGTAGCTCTCTCACTCGCTTGGCACTTGAAATTTGTTATTTCCAGTCTTCCACTTCACTTATTATGTTGTAGTACTAATCCTAGCACTTGTGATAATCACATTGCTGATATATTTTAAAAAAGCCTATTATTTTTAAAGCATCAGTATGATTATTGTATTGAGGCAGGCGATGGGCTGAAACTTTGTTCTGGTTCTAAATGCAGCAATGATATCTTTAAATTTTGAGATTGACACCTTGACAAATCAATTTTTTAGACTCTAAAGTCTAATCCACAATCAATCTAATTTGGTCAAATATGTTAAGTGAATTGTGAAGAGTCTACACAAGAGCTAGACCTAGCTCTACTTGTAGTTTTAGTATACCTGTAATCAGAATAGATCTAAACATAGATTTAATCGTAATTGCTCTAGCAGCAATGCATTCGCCTTGAATCTCAATTATAAAGAAAGCATTCATACAAGTCTCTTCAATCAGGACAAAAAGAAACAAAAGTTAAGAGGCCTGTCAATAAATTTAATCTAGAGCCTAGATCTAATTATGGCGAGGACCTACAGGCACCTGAGGAGGGTTTTTTTCATAAGTAATGCAAGGCAGTTTGAACAAATTTTCTTTTCTAAGACATTATTTTGAATTGTTAAAATAAATTATCAGTCAATTAATAAATTAAAAATGCCCTTGAACAAACAAAAATTAGATTTAACATAACATTTTATTTCAAGGACATCTTCATTGCAATTTAATTATTTTTTTTTAGTAGGGAAATTTTATTTAGAGGAATTAATACCTAAAATAATCATCATCTTGTTGGCTGAAAATCTAGAATCTAATTAAGACCTAGTGAACTAAGTTAAACCGTGCTTCAATACAAACATAAATAAAGGCCCCAGTAATTTTTTCCCCCTGGTATTTTTTAATTTCAATCATTTCTTTTCTAAAATTAATTTAGCTACATTCATAATCATTATTCTTTAAGTGAAATTTGGATGAGTATTCAGGGGGGGAGTGGCAATCTGCCAGGCAAATTTTTTCTTTACTTTTCTCTGTTAAATTGTGGTTTATTTTTGTCATAACTTTCTTTTTTTTTTTTTTTTAAAGATATCTTTATGAAATAAAATTTGAGACGTTCAGAAAAAAAAAAGGAATTCTGAAAACAAAGATTTTCAAGATTGATACTGTTGGGACTAGTGTAGTTATGTTTTCATTTTAGCTGAGCATAGTTGGGTATTTGGTGTGTATGTTGTGATTGGTTGGTTAGGCCACGTGACAACGGGAGCCGGACGAAACTATGCCTTGGCGTGATTTTTTCAACGGTGGAATCACTCCTATTTTATCCCTTGTACTGAACAGTCGTGGACGATCCTGGCTGCAAGTTGTAGCGGATGTAGGACTGCAGAGAACACTTATTTTATCGCTTAGAAATGGCGATTGGATCTATGTTATATTTATTGCTTGAGGCTGTATGCCTATCCAGACTGCCATTTAAAGTCTACGAATTTATGTTTCTCCTGTGAAAGTGAAATGGCTGTGTGCCTATCCAGACTGTTGTTTAAAGTCTACGTATTTATGTTTCTCTTGTGAAACTGAAATGGTGGTATAACTTGAGAACTATTATTGTACTAGCTGTTGTTGTCCCTCGCGTAAGGGCTATCGACCTGTGTGGAATAGTATTTGAATGGTGGTATTAGTATTAACATTGCTACGGACGTAATTATCTGAATATGATTTAACTCATGTCCGAACTGAGGATTTGGACATTTGAGGATTCCTATGAACATTCCCATGAACATTGAGACTTACCCTCCCGCTCGCTACAAGTTCTACGGCCTGTTATTTGGTGTGAACCTCTCGTGCGGTCGATGTAGTTAAGTCTTACAGTGATTGTTGTTGTGAAGTTGTGTGTAACCGTTGACAGGCCGTGTGTGCCCCCTAACATATTTGGAGGGGACACCCTCAAGTTTTGGCTTTAGAAAAAAAAAAAAAAAACTGAATTGGTTTTTTGTGGGGGGCACTGTTTGTCTTCTGTTTGTTTTCGTGGGGTGTAGGCGACGTAAATAGGATTATTTTCTTGGTATTAAAGTACTTTTCAGTTTTATTTTTCAGGTACAAAGTGATGCCAGTGAGGAGCCGAGAAGGAGTGGCATTTGTTTCGGGGAAGATTACAGACATGCGGTGTTGGAAATAGCACAGTTAAGTTGACGTGTGTTGTGGCGTGTTTCTGTAATGGCATTGTGATTAACACATTGTTGGCCGGTGGGCCTTGATTCTATCTTTTGCAGTCTTTTCTCCTCTGTGTGTGGGCGGTTGGAGGGATCTGGTGTATTATGACCTCTCTGTCATTTCACCAGACGTTCTTGTGTTTTTTTCGTTTGTTCTGATTGTGTAGTGTGTTTTTTCCTTATTTCGTTTCGCGGCCTATCCTATTTATTAATTTTTTTTTTTACAGGTGTTTAAAAGCGTGGCCGGACTCAAAGTATTGAATTTATACTCTAGGTAGCGTAAGGTGTGTGATTGCATTATAGTTTTGCTTATTTCTTGTGAGAGCCTGTTGTAAGCCTTCCGTTTTTCTTGCTATCTCTAGTCCGGTGTCGTAATTTTGTCTTTTTTGGGGGGGCGACTGTTTTCATTGTCCTCAGTGTTTTATTTTATTTTTACTATATTCCTTTTTGTTTTTGTTTTGTTCCTTTAATCTATTTTCCTGTGTTGTTTGCTATTTTTGTTTAATTCATTTCATATTTAGTAAGACATAATTTGGTTATATTGACATTGGTTTTCTTGACCGGTTAAATTTCGCTCACTTACGGTGAGGCTTTACTAATTGTTTACTTTTCCCCAGTGTTTTCAGACCGGTGGTGTAAACACCTGAGATTTAGTCACTTGCAACAGTGGCCTGTTGTGCCTTTCATTGGTGTTTTCATATACTTTAGCTTGGTGAACTTAATTTTTAGCGTTGTAAAAGAGCAATTTGTTTTGCTTTGCTCGGCTTTGCTTTGTTTATGCATCCTTAATTTGTTTTCTTTTACTCAGTACTGGGCTCTTTAGCTCTGAGTTGTAAATTTTTGGGTTTTGGTAGGTTGACTTTTAAGTGTGTTATCGAACGTAATACTATTTCAGTAAACCTCGTGTATTATTATTGAATTATTATTGAATTATAAGGTGGTTTTAGCAAAGGTGGTCTCAACTCCACTTCGGTTTTAAGTGGTCCACAGCCCACTACATTATTTATTGACAGTTCCTAATTCACTCTGGTAGTGTGTATATACCTCTGGTTAGGGGTTTATTATTAACCAATTCCTTATTTTTACTTATTAACTATAGTAGTAGTCAGTCGGTGGTGGTCATGTCTGAGTTGGACTTATACGTGAAATACTTGGATTTGAGTGCTAGATTGGGTAGGTCTGGCGAGGACTTGGCTGCATGGGTTGAAGATAAGGTTAGACAGGACATGGAGCGTAGTGACACACAGATCGAAAGAGAAAGGAGAAGAGAGGAAATGGAGTTACAAAGGCAGAGAGAGGAAATGGAGTTACAAAAGCAGAGAGAGGAAATGGAGTTACAAAAGCAGAGAGAGGAAAGAGAGATGCAAAACCAAAGGGAGGAAAGTCAGAGACAGTTGGAGTTGAAAGCAGAAACAAAAAAATTAGAGCTCGGCTCGAGAAATAATGCCGACGGGGCAGGCCCTAGACAAAGTTATGCGCCCAGAGGCCGAAAATACCCTTGCTAAACGACCCGTCCCAAGTAGACCTCTATTTGGAAAGATTTGAGCACCATGCTACTGCATTTGGTTGGCGCGAAACCGAATGGGCCTCATGTTTGTCTAATTTATTGCAGGAAGAGGCCCTATCTATATTTTTATCGCTAAGTCCAGCGGAGGGCGCGGATTACCAGGCAGTCAAGCGCGTCTTGCTACAAAGATTCGGATGTGATAGGAATGGGTCTAGATCTAAATTTCTTTCCGTTAAGCCTCAAGATGCCGAAGATTTTGGGACATTTATAAACCGTGCGAAACGGTACTTTGGGTTGAATTATCGGGAGTGACCACCCTGGAGGGTCTATCATATCTAGTTTGTTCTGAAATCGCCCTCCAGGCGTGCGACGAGGATTTCGTCGCGTATGTCAAGGATCGTTCTCCATCAGATATGGTCTCACTTAAGACGGGGGCGTCAGCATACATCGACGCAAGGCCCAATAAATCTTTTCGTAAGAAACATTCTGTTTCTTTCTCTGCCAGGTCTGAACCTTATCGTCCTTCGATACGTGTTGTTGATAAGGGAAATAATCGTAGTAATTGGCCTAGGTCTCAGAGAGGTGTTAGCAGGAGTAATTATCCTTCTCAGGGGCACAGATCACCCAGTTCTCAGGGTTACTCTGGTGCAGTTATAAGAGGTAGTTCTCGTTCTCCGTCCAGAGACAGAAACAGATCTACTTTTAATATCAGGAGTGTTGGCAAGGGTCAACAGCTTGGACCTGATTCGAGCAGTGGTGCTGGTGTGGCCGCCAGTCATAGTGACGTCACATGTTATCAGTGTGGTGGCAAGGGACATGTGCGCCGTGAGTGCCCAAGCCGTCCAAAAGACGCTAATTCTGCTTATTCGGCACCTAAATTACCTTCTCATTGCTGTGCCACCAAGATGGGTTGTGATCTTAGAGGTAGATTGAAGATAGAGTCTTGTAAGGTCTTTGACCGGGTTTCACCCTACTTCGTGACTAGGGTTGTAACACTGGGTGTGTGCAAATCTCTAGTACCGCCAGATTGTTATACTGGCAGGTCTATGTTAGTGAACACCTTTTGTTGCAAGAACAAGTTATTTCCTACTTGCATTGTCAATATTCAGACTCCATATTTTTCCGTTGATGTTGATGCATGCTTATTGGATCACCCTATTGCAGATGTTATCCTTGGTAACATCAATGGCTTGAGTTCAGAGAGCCCACTATCATTTGATTCAGATTCATCTGCTGTATTCCCGGATTCATCAATTGCTTGTGTCATTACTCGGGCCCAGGCATCGAAACCTTCAGTTGGTGATGTGTCGTCTATTTCTAACTCTCCTACACATTTTGATATGTTAGCTCCTTTTTCTGACCTTCCGGTTAGACAAAGGGAGGATCCTTCTTTAGCGCCATGGTTCAAACGTGTTGATTTACCACCAGTTGCTGGTGTGTCATTTTGGATTGAGGATGGGGTTCTTAAACGACTTCACGCTAAGTCGGAATTTGCTACAGTTCAGACTACTATTGCAGTGCCTGAATCACTGCGCCACCTAGTGCTGTCATATGCACATGAGTCTGATTTGTCGGGTCATTCAGGTTTTCGAAAAACCTTAACATCTGTATTCATTTTTCTTGGCCTGGTGTGTGTTCCGATGTCAAGAACTACACCACCTCTTGTCACTTGTCCCAGATTAAACCTCGCACTGGACGAGATCTGCCAGCGCCGTTCCAACTGGTTCCGATTGTCGGTGAACCATTTGAGAGAGTTATAATTGATCTTGTTGGTCCACTACCACTTTCAAGTGATAGGTATGAGTATCTGTTAACGCTTATGGATGTACCTACGCGTTGGGCTGAAGCAGTCCCGCTGCGCATGATTACGGCTAAAGATGTGGCTGAAGCCCTCTTTTCTATTTTTGTCAGACTTGGTTTTCCTAAAGAAATCCAGTCAGATAGTGGTCAACAGTTCATGTCCAAGTTGTTGGCAGAATTCAATAGTCTGTGCAACACCAAACACTTCGTATCCACTCCGTATCATCCTCAGACTAACAGAGTTGTTGAACGTTTTCATTCCACACTTAAGTCTATGATCAGGAAGCTGTCACATGAATCTCCTACGGAATGGAATCGTTTTGTACCTGCGGCATTATTTGCCTACAGAAATCAAGTTCACTCATCTAAGGGTTTTCCCCCTTTTTTCTACGTTTTGGTAGAGCTCCCAGAGGTCTAATGCAGATTCTAAGTGATATTTTCCTCAATAAGGATCTTTCTGGTGAAACATCGTTCCAGAACCATTATGTTATAGACCTTCATAATCGAATAAGAAAGGGTTGGCGACTTGCACAGGATTCAGTTCGAGATTCGGTTGATGAAAGTCAACTTTGTCATGAACCGAAGTCGAAGTTAAAACATTTTGTTCCAGGTGATGAAGTTTTGGTATTACTCCCTACTTCAGACAAAAAACTTGTATTGTCCTATAAAGGACCTTACAAGGTGGTTGAGAAACGCACGAGTGTTGTTTACCTTGTTGATCTTGGTGATCGGAAGTGTACTTTCCATGTGAATCTTCTCCGGAAATATAAGCGTAGCACTTACCCTCCTCCTTCTCCTAGTGATAACTTGGTTGGAGTTGACAATGCATGCTCTAGTCAGGCATTTGCTGGTGCGACATCATTTTGTGATCCGTCTGTATTTCTTTTCAGTTCGCTAAGTACAGTCGAGTCTTCTTTGAATCTTGATCCTGTTGTTGTTAAAGAGTTGGATCCTAATCATGATTCGAATCTTAAGTTTTGTGAAACTATTTGTTTCGCAGAGCCTACTGCGTATGTGTCAGCCATCTCTGAAGAGGATGGTTGTGAGATAGGTTCATTGGTTACAACTCCGCCTTTGGCGACAAAAAGTGGTACAGTTGTCATTGATCCGAGGTTAAGCTCTTCTCAGGTTCAGGATGTTAAAGAGTTGTTAATAGAGTTTCAGGATATTCTGACATCTGTTCCTGGATGTACCAACACACACTGTCATGAGATTAGACTCACCACGGATGCAGTTATACGGGTGAAACCATATCCGTTACCTTTTGCTGCTCGAGAGTTTGTGACTCAAGAGGTTAATGACCTACTGTCTCTTGGAGTAATTGAGCCTTCGGATAGTCCTTATTGTTTTCCTATTGTTGTAGTGAAAAAGAAGGATGGGTCTATGAGACTATGTATTGACTTTCAAAAATTGAACGCAGCAACAGTGTTTGATGCCGAAAACATTCCTCGGCAGGAGGATCTGTTTAATCAGTTGTCCCATGCTATGATCTTCTCGAGTTGTGATTTATGCAAGGCCTATTGGCATGTACCTTTGCATCCAGACAGTCGTAAGTACACTGCTTTTCAGACACCATTGGGATTAATGCAATGGGTAAGAATGCCTTTCGGCTTGGTTACGGCCCCAGCTACCTTTTATAGGCTAATGAGGTTAGTTATTGGTCAGACTCCTGACCTACTCTCATATTTTGATGATACTCTTGTTTTTGTTACATCATGGCAGCAACACATTGTTACTTTGAGATCTTTGTTGGTGTTACTTAGACGTCATGGGTTACATGTGAACCCTTCTAAAGTGTCTATTGGTGGCTCTTCTGTTGAGTTTTTAGGTCATATGGTCAGTTCTGGTACCTTAGTCCCCGTCCAGAAAAAAATGGATAAGATTCTACAGTTGTCAGTTCCTGTAAAGAAGAAAGAAGTTTGCAGTCTTCTTGGGTTGGTGAATTATTATAGGCATTTTATTGCTAATTTTGCATCGATTTCTGCACCTTTGTCTGATCTGCTTCGTAAAGGAACACCAGAAAAGGTCCAGTGGACTCCTAGATGTGATCAGTCTTTGGCTGAAATTAAGAGACTTTTCTCGTCTCCTCCTATTCTTATTATTCCAGATATGCAGGAAACGTTCGTCGTGAATACCTCGGATTTTGGTATAGGCGCGGTACTTCTACAGGATCGCGAGGGGATCCTGATGCCGTGTCGCTATGCGAGCCGAAAACTCCTTTCACGCCAAAGTAGATATTCCGCTATTGAGAGAGAGGCATTGGCACTGGTATTCGCTGTCACACAGTTCAAGCGATACTTGATTTTTAAACATTTTATTTTACAGACAGATCACAAGCCTTTGTCATACCTTAGAGCAGGTTCCCCAAAAAATGCACGCCTGATGAGATGGGCTTTGGCATTGTAGGAATTTTCGTTCCAGGTCGTTCACATCCCTGGATATGAGAATGTCCATGCAGACGTGCTGTCAAGACTATGTTAAACTGCACGCTTTCATTTATTGCTTTTGATTCCTATGTCTAATACTATTTTTTTTTTTTTCTTGACAGGATAAGTAGGCTTTATTTTGGACTGATAGTGGGTTAATCATTTTATCGCCATGGATTTATGCCTATGATACCGTTTGCTTTGCTGTGTATGTTTCCTATGCAATTATTTACTGTGTCGTCGTGTTTTTTTTTTTTTTGTTGCAGGTGCTGCTACTCTTAGTCCTTGGTGGCAGCGTTACTCTCATCATAGTATGAATGTTATGTGTATTTAGATTTTTATCGTTCGAAGCTATGGTTCTCTCTTGGGATGGGGGTAAATGTTGGGACCAGTGTAGTTATGTTTTGATTTTAGCTGAGCATAGTTGGGTATTTGGTGTGTATGTTGTGATTGGTTGGTTAGGCCACATGACAACGGGAGGCGGACGAAACTATGCCTTGGCGTGATTTTTTCAACGGTGGAATCACTCCTATTTTATCCCTTGTACCGAACAGTCGTGGACGATCCTGGCTGCAAGTTGTAGCGGATGTAGGACTGCAGAGAACACTTATTTTATCGCTTAGAAATGGCGATTGGATCTATGTTATATTTATTGCTTGAGGCTGTGTGCCTATCCACACTGCTATTTAAAGTTTACGAATTTATGTTTCTCCTGTGAAAGTGAAATGGCTGTGTGCCTATCCAGACTGTTGTTTAAAGTCTACGTATTTATGTTTCTCTTGTGAAACTGAAATGGTGGTATAACTTGAGAACTATTATTGTACTAGCTGTTGTTGTCCCTCGCGTAAGGGCTATCGACCTGTGTGGAGTAGTATTTGAATGGTGGTATTAGGTATTAATATTGCTACGTATGTAATTATCTGAATATGATTTTACTCATGTCCGAACTGAGGATTTGGACATTTGAGGATTCCTATGAACATTCCTATGAACATTGAGACTTACCCTCCCGCTCGCTACAAGTTCTACGGACGAGAATCATCGATGGATTAAGTTTAGGAGCGTGTGCATGTGCGAGTGAACAGTGTGGGGATTTATATCCATAAATTATATCTGTAGATTATATCTCTAAATTATATCTATTGGTTGTGTCTATAAGTCTATTGATCTACGAAGTAGTTTTTGAGGAGAGTCTCCTTGTGAGTGGATTAATCGGTGCTAACTTTATTTAATTGTAATTTGCTTACTCTGTATTGTCGCGCCTGCGTGCATGGACTTTTTATTTGGCTCACCTCGTGTCTATCTGTCTTCTTCTTTGTGTAACTTCCCTACTTCTTTTTATATTTATTCGTTTATTATAATATAGTTTTCTGTCGCCTATCCCCGGTGTTCTGCCTGTTATTTGGTGTGATCCTCTCGTGCAGTCGATGTAGTTAAGTCTTATAGTGATTGTTGTTGTAAAGTTGTGTGTAACAGTTGACAGGCTGTGTGTGCCCCCTAACAGACACACTAAATGAATTTTCTTTAAAAAATGGATTTCTTAAAATTTTTTTTCAAAATTCAATTTTTTTTACATTTTTCACTGAAACTTTGCTATTTGTGGGTGGATTCAGACAAAACTTGGTGAAATTGTTCAGAAACATGTGCTAAACAAACCATCGGAGTGTTTTTTACAATTCAGTGTGAAAATTTGTATTTTTGAAAAAAAAAAAAATTCTGGAAAGGTGTAAAAATAAGAAATTCCAAACGGCAATATTTAAAAAATTTTTTCTCAATACATGTGTCTAATATCAAAAAAGTTCTTTGACCGTTTATAAAGGAGCATCTCAAGATTATATGAACCAAATTTGAAGTTAATCTGGCAGCAACCTTCAGAGTTTTAGTCATTCAAAACAAATACTCTAAAATCCAAGATAGCCACCGTTGCCATAGCAACTGCATGATATAAAGGTTTTTTGACGGCAGATTTCACCTATCCATTACATAAGGATCATTTGTATACATAAAGTTTCATTTGTCTGTTACTAATACTTTAGAAATGGGATCCTAAGTGTAGCTCTCCCCCTTAAAATCGCACTTTTTACTCTTGTTTTGTTTTATATCCCATAACAAATGTCTCACAATACTCATGCAGAGGAGTGTTAGTTACTCTTACAGTGTTACCTTATGTTTTTTTTTTTTTTTTTTTTTAATTTCATGCAGCATGTTTCAAAATTGTAGGCTATTATTTAATCCATGTGCATTGGAAGAAGCACAAATTGTGGCATAAAAAGTGGATTACAGTTTTCAGTCCCACATTAAAGGTTTTGATTCTTGAGATTACAGCTTTTGGGTTTTCTAGGTTGGCAGCACTACCATCTTGTCAATAAAACCAAATCTTTTAAAAGGAGACTTTTGACATATGTATTTTATGCAGACCAGTGAGACTCACATCAGTATTTTCCAACATGAGATTGAGGTCCACAAGCAAGGACATATCACACAGACTTGAAGTTCTCACTGAAGAGAAGGCTTGCCCCGTGTCAGTTTCAGACAACTCATCTAGCTCACTGTTCTCTATAGGATACTTGCACTGTAAAATAATGCAAAAACATACAAAGTTACCAGAACAATCAGTCTCAATTGGACTTTTGACATACTGAGTTCTGAGTATAGTTTATTTATGGCTTACAATTTACATTACTATATAGAGAAAACTTTTTGTCTCCATCCCATGTCTGTCAAAAGATGTGCAAGTTTGAAGATTGTACTTGTATTACGTTTGCAAGTATACACATCTCTGGTCTTCTAAATTTACACTATTTTATGCAAGAATGCCCATGGCCAATCAATTAAGTGTTCATATATATATATATATATATATATATATTTTAAAGTATTATCGAATTGATACTTTTTACTTTTGCTCATAATTATTCTAACCTGCAATTCACTGAATCTTGGCTGAGACACTTCCTTGAACTCCATCATTCTCATGCGATCAGACCAGGGCATTGTTTTCAAATTCTGGCGAAGCTGGAAAGTTCCAGTCTGACGTTTATACTGCAAGGAAGATTTAGACCATGAACAGTGACCCTGGCACTGTGTTCCTGGTGTAGATTGAACTGCTTCATGAACTTCTCTACGAGGTCTTGGATGGAGAAAGAAGGCCGATTTCTGTGGAGGGACAGAGCACTATGCATAAGTAATTACTTACATCATTGTTTTTACATACAAGAAGTTTCCTTATTATATTATTCCCTCTAGTGGAGGATTGTTCTATTTTTCAAAAATAGATGAAATCAAAGATATGTTATAAGCTATCATTCAACACTTTTAAAATAGACCTGATAATAGAGGCATAAGAGGCATTCCAACTGTTTCTTAGGTAATTTGCTCGGCAAAGCCAAAGATTGTGCATATGAAACAAACAGGGACACAATGTGACGAGATATTTAACTTTTCAGAAAGATCAATCACAATGAGTTAAAAGAACAACTTGCGGAGCATTTTTTTTAACTCTCAAAAATATGAAACACAATGAATTTTTGACTTATGGTTACAAAACAATTAGTTCTGAAGCAATGACATACAATTAAAACTTGACGCTGTTCAACATGGATTCCTCAAAATCACAAATTCTTCAAACTTCGCTGTTACACTTTCCCGTTCTGTTTACACCAATTTTTCACACCATTTGCTCACAAACTATACCAAAAATCCACTCTGCGTTTGATAAGAAATAAAGCATACTCCAATCCAATTAGACTTGTTACTCCACCCTACATCATTAGAATCTCATCAGACAAATATCAATCATTGGCGGCCATACCCAGTTGCTCACCATAGTCCTATCCTACTAGTATCTCACTAGATCTTTGCGGCAAAATTGGTTATCTTTTAAAGAAGCTTGCATTGCCTCATCATAGAAAATATACCCAGTTTCAACTGTCCCTCTCACACTCAGTCCCAAGAGACAAGTCTAGCACCAGATCTACATTAGCACTCAATCTAGATTCAAATAGAATGCTGATGCTAATCACTGACAGGCAAGGCTTGCCTTGAGCAGTGAAGCCATAGACAAAATTCACATTTTTCTGCCCAAGCCTGTCAACCACAAGCCCCAAACCTGACAGACAACAATTAAACTAACAAACCAATGAGGCAGAGTGATGACAGACAGTGCCAAACCTGTCGCAGTGAATATGAAATTTTGCTCTGTTACTGACACAATCACTAAGCCAAATTGGGTGGTGTACTGACTCAAACAGCAGAGGCGAGTATTTCATAAAAATCTTTACATTTCACTGTGGTTGGAGTTTTATTCACAAACTTATCACAACCTTTGCACTTAGCCAGTTAAGACACAAACCTAAACGCTGACTTAGTTACTTAAGGTCCACCTGGTAAGATGTAAACAATTGCTCAAAGTCCATAAAAGGTAGAGCATTCCCCACAACAAAAAGCCTATTTTTCCCCCCTCTCTTAAAAAAAAAAAGACAACAAAAATTTCCCACCTTTTAAAGAAGAAGGGTGACATACGTTTGCAATGATCACGAGGAGTAAATGGACTACAACACAGTATTGTCAATTTCAATTTCAAAGAATCTGTGCTGGATATAATTTGATCTCTTGGAAACAAGCATCATTTTTACAGAGGCCCTATATAATCCTTGATACAGTTTAGCAATGGTGATTACAGGAAATAAAGATTGCACACTCACATTTTTATGGAAATTGGCCACTTGTCTACAGTGGTGTCCCCTACTGGCCAGCCCAGTCTTATGCAAGTAAGTGCTGAGTGCCAGGGACTGTTTGCTCTCCAGGTGCTGTATTTGTTCCTCAGTCATATGATTGTACAGCTGTAGGTTGGTGTGAATCGTCTCCAGTTGCCACTAAACATTTGATATACAGCAAGAGATGTGGTATAAATTCCGAGGTACGGTTTCATATCTGGGCGTTTGTATTGACACAATTATTAGTGGTCCCCACCCTTTTTTTTTCGTGGTCGTGTAAAAATCGCTATTACCTTAAGTTGAGCGCATTGTTATTATAATAACAAAGTTTAGACAATAAATATTTCAACAGTAGACTAAGTGAAGTGAACCTGTAATTATACTTTATTTTATGATTATATTAATTTAGGCTTAGCCATATGTTCATAATTTTCAATAATACCGCACACAAGTTACAACATGCAGTATTCCTCTCCTTAACTCTCTGAGCGGATTCATTTGATTGATACTTGTTTTTTTTTTGTATGCCTGTGTGCGTTTTTGTCTCCTGGTTTTCCATTGCGAATAATGTTTGTATTTTTTTTCTTAATAGGATCCTGACTATGAACCCTCTACTAGTGATTTCAGTAATGATGAAGCAGTAACAGAGGATGGCTATGTAAGACTCTTGCTTTAAAATTTAAACTTCAGGTCTAATCATATATGATTAAAAGTAAGCCTTGAATGAATTCTCCTCTGTTCTAAAAAGGCATACGAAGTAGGCCTAAGAACAGATTTGGCTACAATAGAAATGCATCACTAAGACATTAGAATACGCTTTGTTATAATGTGAAACATCACTCTTTTTTCTGTCTGCAACTGATCCATTTTTCTAATATATTTCCAGTTCCAAGAATGTTCTGTTTACAGGCTTACCAACGCATGTGTGTTTATATGTCCTTTAATATCACATTCCAGAAGCTGAGTTCGAGGCAGACAAGAACACGCAATGCCATTCAAAAGAAAATGCTGAGGCAGAAAAAACGACTGAGGTATTAATTTATGTTGAAGATTACCTAAATAGTAGCTGATCGATGTTTTCTAAGCAAGTCTGCCAATATTATGATATAATGTGTCTGTGGATTTTCACTGGTACAGATTTATATGAGGATATAATCTATTTGATAGAACTTTTGTTGTCGGAAGAAACACTATGTATGGTTCAAAAAATCATTGCGTAAGCCAAGAAGGCTCTTTGTCTTTTTAAACTGTAATCAGTTCTCTTAATTTGTGGATTTTCACTGGTACAGATTTGTACTTGGATATAATTTATTTAATAGAACCTTTTGTTCTCTGAAGAAACACTATGTATAATTGAAAAATCATTGTGTAAGCCAAGAAGGGTTTTTTAAAAACTGTATTAGGTAGTGCTCTTAATTTGTGGATTTTTACTCGTACATATTTGTATGTGGATATAATCTATTTCAAAGAATCTTTTGTTGTTGGAAGAAACACTATGTATAATTGAAATATCATTGTGTAAGCCAAGAAAATTTTTTTACAAAAACTGTAATAAGTGCTCTTAATTTGTGGATGTTCACTAGTACAGATTTGTATGTGGATATAATCTATTTTATAGAACCTTTTGTTATCAGAAGAAACACTATGTATAATTGAAACATCATTGTGTAAGCCAAGCAAGCTTTTCTCCTTTTGAATTGTAACGAGTATTCTTAATTTGTTGATTTTTACTGATACATATCAAAATTTGTATGTGGATATAGTTTATGGGAATTCAATCTGTTATTTAGACAGACAGTAGGCCTGCTAGGTTTCAATTCATTATCCTAATATCCTTAATCAATGCACCATTTGATGAGTTTTATAAAAACATGTCCATAAAACTACGAGTCAAATGATTTTTTTTCTATTTTAAGGTCACGAAAGTAAGTCATTGTTATATTTCATGTAAAATATTCTGTTTTACATTTATTCAGTTTACTTTGTCTTACATTTGAAAAGGAGAGTATTTGAAACCGATAGTATGACTTGAAATAAATCGTCATTTAATATTTTAAAAATACTTCAGCTTTTATTTTCCTTATGGAGATTATTCATATTATATTCTTCTGTTCTGTTTAAGCCAGTTGCTTTTAACTAACTTAACTTCTTGTGTTAAGCTTTTCTTGTTGCCACCGTGCAAGTAATCATAATAATTCTTTTTAAAAGCAGGTCACTGGTTCTGCTGTAATCATAATATTCAGTTATATCTAGTTTAAAAAAAAAATCTTTTTTAGGCTTCAAATTAAATCAAATTAA
>BLXT01001848.1:2861503-2873978 GCA_019648995.1 Plakobranchus ocellatus
AGAAAGAGAGAAAACGAGAGAGAGGAGGAAAGGGGGAGAAAGAGAAATAAAGCGAACAAGAAAAAGAGTGTATGTGTGTGTGTGTGTGGGGCGGGCGCACAGGAAGAGCGGGAGAGAGAGAGAGAGAGACTGACTGAAGTTTGAGAGAGAGAATGATCTGAAAGGGATAAAATAATTTTGAGAAAGGAAAAGCTGTTTATATTTTGATAAATCTAAGTATCTGTTGCATAGAACAAGATGTACAAGATGTTAGAGAATTCTTAGCTTGTGCTGGAATAATGATCTGCTTTGGTCATAGGCCTACACATTTCCCGATATTCTTACCATAGGCCTACGCATTTCCCGATATTCTTAGCTACAATTCAACCTGCAAAGAAATCATGAACATTATACTTAAAATTGGATTTATCGTTAAACGCGAGGTGAGCCACTCTAGAGATCAACACCTAATCAGGTAGAAGGCTTTTCTGTTTGTATTTCTGCTTCACACGAAACAATACTCCGTTTCTCATTAAAGTTATTTAAGATTTTGTATCATCTTTCTGTATCTGTGTCACCGTGACCTTATTATTAAAATTTCTTTTTTAAAAAATTGTGTCGTAAGTTAAGTATTGCATGGTACGACAAATGAAGCTTTATGTTTCTTCTGACTGTTGCCATCTTCAGAACTTTATTTAAAGACGAAACATGCACGTTTTTGTGACTTTTGTTTGTCAATTACACTATGGTTAAAAATCCTACAATATCTTCGCTGTGCAGCCCGGTGTACAGGGTCACGGGGTCACTGGGGTACAATGCCCCGCCGAGCCTCGAAACTAAGCTGGCGCCGGCAAACAGCCGTGCATAGGTTTCAAGGGATTTTAAAATAGTGCAAGACTCTCCCAAATGTTATGAGAGAATTTCGATGTGAAATATTGAGAATTATCACAGCTCTGTATCTGTATTTATAACACCATTTACCTGCTGATAAACATTTTGTTTTGGCAGCCATTTAAAAGCAAACAATTATCTCATCTCTCTGATTTCATGGCTCTTTTACATCAAAATTGAAAAATAAAACAATAAAATAAAGTAAAGACTTGAGGGAATGTCACGTCACAGTCAATATAAGGATATATAAAAAAAAAAAAAATAACGCTTTACAATATCCAGTCATAAGAACACTAGATTTAAAGTGCTAATGAGTTGGATTTTTATTTCTTGAACATTAAAATCTTGTCACAGACCCAACACTTCCAGATCAGGATTTTTCATTACAAAGCTCAAATGATAAAGTTTCAGGCTGTATTTATCTTTTAAAATGATCTAAACATGACAAATCTGGATTGGTCTCAAGACGTATTGTTTCAACTATGCAAGTAAATTTTGCTCAAATCATACAGGCGTAAAAATGTAGAGAATTTCATTTCTGAGACAGCAAACTGCCTCAAGCTAAGACAGTACATTCTTTACTGTAAAAAAGACATTGCAGATATGGATGAGTGAAAGTAAGCATGTAGGATGAATTTCTGCCCTACTGAACAGTAAATGACAGCAAGGCCTGAGATCAATGATACAAAAGCCACTGCTATTATCATCGATTTAAAGATTTCCTATGCTGTTTTTCCTAAAGCCATTCCATAAAGCACAGTGGCAGAGCAGAAATATATTGTACCAACCTGTGTTTAAGATGAGACAGCATGAAAGACATTAGAAGCTCTACATTCTTTAAAGGAGGCGAAAAAAATTTAAGGAACAAAAGGAGGCAAAAAAAGGCTCTTAAATAAAAAAAATACCATTTTTTAAAGTTAAAAAAAAAAGACACAGCATATCTTTAATTGTCACGCTACCTTTCATGCTATTTTACATACAAGTTTATTTACATGTCTAAGAGGCTATCCAATTTTCCATTTTATTGACACTCACAAACTGTTATGTCAAGCATTTTCCACAAGGTCTCCTCCTTAACATTCTTCCTGTAGCCCAGGCAGGTGAGATACACCTCAGAGTTTCCACTCTTGCTGGTCCCGGGTTTTATTGCATAAATCTGGCAAATGTGAGAGAAACATCAATTTGATCTGGTGCAAAAATTCGTCAATACATAAAATCACTTTGTCACTGCAAATTTATACACCTATTGCTCTATTTCTTGCACAAAGAAAAAAAAAGCATGCCAATGTTCAACTTTAGGTACTCGAGCATTTTAAACCGAAGTATATTCTACTGCCCATACTTATTGCTGTTAAACCATTCTTGAAACTATTAAAACTTTCTCGAATGGACTTGATACTACACACGCAATTTAGTTATTGTAATAGATGGGGCGTCTGGGTCAGGTCTTGCTCCTCTGGGTCTATTCAGCAACTAAATGGGTAGCTAGGCTCTTAAAGTAAAGGCGGTGAAGGAAGCAATGGCAAATAATGCCTAATACCACATGCTAAGAACAATCAGGACCCTGCTCCTGGTTCTCCAATGCTTGGACCTAGCATGAGACCCACTTTATATAAAAAATGATAAGACAGGGTCAGTTTCGTGATGTAAAATTGAAAAAAAATACAATTTATATATTAGAAGCTTTTAAAATGTTATAGAGGCAACTCCAGTAGGGAAATAAACTTCTAAAAGAATGAAGACCATCGATAACAGCATTGCTTCTATAATGGACTAACATGTCCTGTCCTCCATCTCAACAGTAAGTAAAAAAAAAATTCTCCTGTGACGGCATTGTAAAATCACATACCTGGCTGTAATGGCTGCCTTTACCTGACTTATGGACAGTCTCTTACCAACTGCAACATTAATATAACTGTTAGTGAGTATCTATATTGTGTTTACTGAAAGTACCTGAGTGAACCAAAGTTGGTAGCGGAAGAGGGCGAAGGATTAAGGACACAGTTCATGACTGTTATCTCATCAACTTGTGATTACACAAGTTTGCTGTTAAACCATACAAGGCCACATGGCTGACACCTGTTCACATACTAAAAACCCAGCACTGCATCACTCATTCCCATGAAAGAAGCATTTTTATGGCCTCCTATTCCCTGCATTTTATCTCAACAACCCTTGGCTTAAAGTCCCACACCATTTCGTTCTTTTGCTCCGTCTGTCAAGAGAGTGTGTGGTAAGTTGAGACTGCAAGGCTTAAGTAGAGGAGTGAAAACATATTGTTTTCTGTATAGGCCACATTAAAAAAAAAAAAAAAAGGGAATTACAGTTTACACCTCCAAAAAAGTTAACTAAATTGAAAGGATGTTGATAATGGGCTTCTAGGAATCAATAATAAAATTGCTCTTAGAAAGACAGAACTTAAGCAGATTAATAGAACATTGACTACACACCTGAGTGAGTGAGTGAGTGATTTTGAGAGAGAGAGAGAGAGAGAGAGAGAGAGAGAGAGAGAGAGAGAGAGAGAGAGAGAGAGAGAGAGATGCTTGAGAAGGCTCTTGAGCATGTGTTTGGATGTACCAGGCGCTTAGAATGATTCAAAGTATAAAGAGACAATTGACAATTACTTCGCATAGGCTAGTATTGAGAAATGATTCTTTGTTTAGGTCAATACATTGAAATAGAAGAAAAGGGGCTGGAAAAGAAGGGCCAAGATCAGGATATCAGACCAGGGATTGTTACGCTTTACAGACAGTATGTTTTCTCTATCCTCACCCACCCCCTCCCCTCCCTGTCTCCCTTTTGCCATGCCCGTCGCCAGACTTTGTTTATTCGTACACAGCAAACGATAGTGATAAACAAGGGCAGGCTAAATGTCTATTGTATTAACTAACAGGTAAACTAGAGTAAGCCTGGATTATGATTATGTATCACCCATCCTATTTTTTAATAACCAACCATTTGTTTGCACATTGTTTAAATTGCTGACAAGGGCACTTTGATTGTGTGCTTTACAATTAAATACAGGCAATTAGAGTGATTTTTTATTCAAAGAAATGTGTCAGCATGAACTTAAGGTGTGCATATAGGCAATCTGAGAGTATGTTTAGGGATATCAATACATGGCAAAAATCTGTCAGACCATAAAACTGCATTTAGGCAGAGTGAGTGCTCACATGGCGTGTATTTTGGTGGCAACTAATTACCATTCGTTCTAAGGCCTTAAAAGCAAACTGAAAAGTGACTTATCAAAAATGAAAGCGACAAGGTATCTCCCCTACTTCAATGTCACCATTAATTCAATTCCTCCTATAACAGCACTTGGATATATAACATAATCGAAACAGTCCAGTTGATGCTGATATAGGCTGAGATGATGCACTGTATATATACACACATACAAGTGAGACAACAGAGCAAATCAAGTTGATGTAGATACTTTTTGCACTACCGTCTTTTACAAATTTTATAGACTCAAAAAAGGTAATAAAAATACAATGTTTAAGCTTGCATGACAAAATCAGGACTTTTTCTTTAACGTCTACATCATGAACAATATAAATTATGCTTGTTACTCAAAATGTCCAGAATCCAATTTGCTCTGGTTGTACTCAAATTAAGTTTTAAACCATTATTAGACGGTGGCAAAATTCATAATTGTAAATTGCATGTTGTACTGGACACTCCCCATTATCCAGTAAAAGTGCTACGTTAATAATTGTTATAGTTGGAAACTTAGATTTACTTAATTGATAAGGAAAAATACTTAACCAATCAAGAAAAAAAATATGATTTAAGAATTGAGAATTTCCACTGTAGTAAATTTTACACTTTCTTATGTCTGAGCTTACATGGTCAAACATGATGTTTAGGAGGAAAACCAAAAGCACTGATGGGCTCTCAAACAGTGTGAACATTTTGATAACCAGGGCACCACCTTGTGCGAGAACCAAGGCTGTAGTTAAGGCCTCACAGTGATGGAGACGAGACACTATAGATTCCTGTTCTGCTGGATTTGCCTGGCAATCTATACTCCCATCTGCCGTCACCTGGCAAAGAATTTGAGTTTTCCAAAAGCTATGATTAAAGAAATTATTGCAAAATGTCTCTATAATTCAAGTGTTGTTTTTTTTTAGAGACAAATGGTCACACAATACACTCCTGTCAAGTTTACTATGACTAGACATTATTCAAACATAAATAAATGTTAAAAAATTAGTAAAATGAGGGCTACATAATGAGTTTACTTATTACAAGAAAGTAGCTTATCTTAATGTCTTGGCTCTGACAAGGTAGAGAGTAGTTCCTCTACCTGTTTTAACTTTAACAATAGTAGCATTTCAATTGAAAACTTATAGAAAAACAAAACCTATAAATCAGTCTCTGTCCAAGAGCACAAAAAAAAAACAAAGCAAAAAGAAAACTACAAGTTGTGTGACTCACTCAATTACTTGGTCCCAGTCTTTGTGCACATAGAACTGCAGGTGCTATGGCACATCGAATGCTCTTAGTACAGCATTATTTTATTTCAAATTCATAGGATGTTTTTTATACACACTGAACTCTCATATCTGGGCCGACAAGGTACATACTTGAATGTTTCGATACAGAATTAGCTCTCAATCAATATGGAGGCTCTAGCGAATATTTGTTCTATTTGATCAGACTCTACCGTGTAACCAAATTTGACTGTAGGAAGACTGCTACAACAACAGAAAACTCATTAAATATGGCGCAATCATAGATCAACTTATTTATTTACACAAACAGGGATGTTCACTGAATCAGAATCTTCTATTTTTTTTTATCTATGCTCCCTTCAACAAAGCCAACACACAGGATACGTAAAACCTAATTCTAAAATAAGGTTCATCTTATGTTTTTATATTTTTTCTGTCTCGCTGTGACAAAATATCTCAAGACCAATCAAAATTAGTCAGAGATCACATTTTCAATGTTATAAATCAATTAAACAGCCATAAACTACAAACTGTAATGAGATTCGCAACGGTGAAAAGTGGATAGAAATGTAATGTAATTTTGTGCCAAGGTATTGGATTTTTTATCTTTGAAAAAAAAAAAGCAGCGAAACAGGGAAAAAATTAACTCTATCTCCTACAGAGCATTGCACTCAAAATCCAACTTGTCACAGCTGGCCTCAATATAAAATAATGACATCAAGCCTTACCACACTCTCCCAAATATTCCGAAAAGCCTTCAAAGTAAACATTTATAAGATTTCTGCTTATTTTATTACACTTGCTACAGTTGCAAAACATCTCATTTTGTAGACATATTGGAGCTATAACAATCTCTTGTCAAAAAGAGGAAAAAGTACAGTTCAGTAACATTCTTGTAATAGTTAAACTCCCCCCTCATTCATTCAAGTCATATATTGGGGCAGTTTAAAAAAAAACCAAAAACAAAACAGTATAATGCAGAGCAGTGTGTGGCAGCAAAGAAACATAAAATACATGGAACTACAACACACACCAGCATCAGTTCAAGCTCTTCTTCCTCTTCTACCCTCATCAACATTTGGCAAAGGCTTTTCACATGTCCAGGGTGAGTGATGTCCCCTGAGCCATCATCCCCAAAGAACCATTGAGTATATGTCTGTCGGATCAGACGGTCATCTGCTATCATCTCACCTAGATTGTTGCATTCATGATAAGGGTTCAGAGTCGTGGCTCGCCAGTCCCAAATATGTGAGAATCCTGCTTGAGGGGGAAACAATAAAAAAAACATTATAAAAATATTTAACTCAAACTTACATTTGGTTTCATTGTCAAACCTAATTTTCAACCTCTAGTAAACATATTTTAATACCTAAAGAGCAAAGCTGCTGTTTTCTCGTTCTCAGAGAATAAAAGCTAAACAAAAAAAAAAGAAGAAAGAATTATTAAATGATTATGAGCGTTTCAGCTCTCAACAGTATGAGCTCCATCCTGATACTCAAAGTGATTTTAAGAGACTCCCTGAATTATTATTCAAGTGAATGTTTTTCTTTGGTTTGTTAACTTGGTCACTGTCATGCAACATAAGCTTCAAGCACTCATAACAACCAAAATGAATACTCACGGTTTGTCAGATACGTGGAAATAACACTCTCCCATGACTAACCATATAGTTCAAATGTCTCACCCTGTAGCAAGATCTCAATGGCTCTAGACAGATTTAAGTCCGATCACTAGTAAAGGTATGACTGATTCTTACTTTGATTGAAGCTTTAGGAATTGGCCATTATTAATTTAATCTAAGTCCAATTACCAATCACATAAAACCTAAGTCAGATATCTTAATCTTCTGTCTTGTTATTTACAATGGCATAGAAAGATTTCACTATTTTTCCAACCAAACCTATTCCAAATTTTTCTATGCCTCTGGATACCTCCACTCCATGCTGGATTATAAGGGTGTAGGTGGAAAAATGCCCAGTGAACTTGCCCTAAATCTGTAGAGATCTTTCTGTTGCAGGTTTGAGTACAAGTCTGTCACCAATGCCTTGGCCTGAAGACAGCTTTAAATATAAAAGCCTGGAAGCACCTTTTGGTGGACAGGCTATAGGCACTCAACCAAATCAAGCAGATAACTTTAAAAGCTAATTTTATCAAATTTTAGCGAATGTAAACATTTTGAAAATAAAAAAGCCAAATGTGAAATTTTGTATCTGCTACTCATTTAGAATTCTTATGAGACAATTTTCAAAATAATTATATATATCACACAAAATCCACGTCTTTTTTTTGTTGCTTGCTTATATAATTTTGAACATACTTTGTTATCTCAAATATTTTATGTGAATTCGAAACTAAATTTGTTATCTTAACCCTTTTAAACCTGAGCCCCTTCTGGCTGCATCCTCTCCCACCCGGGCACCTAAGCAAAATGGCTGAACTCAGGGTAGAATACAGATAAATTTATGAGAAGAATGATGAGGAAATTATTTACAGAAAAAGAATCCAATGAATCTAGATCTAGGCTCAGTGAATGTCTCTGATCATCCTCCGTCTAAATTTTCTTCCTGAAATTTATTTCTTTCCTCATCTATCTTTACCTTCAGGTCTATATTCATCTATAGATCTAGGTCTAGAATTTGTTGAATTTCACAAAACATGCACTCAAAAAAAACTGAACACATGGTCGTAGCCATTTTTAAACAATCTGACCTCTGTAATGACAACAGAAACCTGATTGGTCGAATATTTTTAGAGTCTTAGTCAGGTTCTATTAATGGGTTACTGAATCCTGGTCTACCAGGAATCTGGTAGAGATCCATTGAAGAGCATCCAGGTTAATCTGGGATCTGGTCTGATGAGATTAAACTGACCTTGTTGTTGTAAGAAGTGGTTTAGTGCAGTGACAAAGGCTCCAGGTGCCTCACACAGATGAAGAGACAAGAAGGGACGATCTGGCACAAGACCTTCACTATGATACACACTAAGGATCTCATAAAACTTGACCCATGCTTGAGTACACAGCTCTGCCCCAAGGCTCCTGCAAATAAAAAAATCATCATCATCAAGTGTTTTTTTCCTGGTTTTCCACAATGAATTAAATATTGTAAAATGAAACATTAAGGCTAATGGTTTTGAGTTGAATATCGCATATAACACTTTTGGAAAAAAACCCAACAATTTTCCTTCTTTGAAATACCATTAAAAAAAATTTGAAACCATACCTTAGTTGAGAATTGCATGGCCTTATTTAGTTTTTACCATTTCAAACTTCAAATAAAGAAATCTCAAGCTATTTCAACAGAAGATTTTGAGAAAGCTTAGAAAAACCAAATTCTATTTTTAAAAGGGTGGACTAACAAACAATTAAAAAAAAAGCCCATCTGCTTCTAATTCAAGTCTCAATTCCACCATTTTCCTAAACTAAATAAATCCACTTGGATCAGCCTACAAAATATTCCCTAACGATGAGCATGCCATGCTGCCGAGAACACTGTGTACTGACCTAGATCTCTAGCTTGTGTGGATTTGGTGTCTCCGCTTTATCTCAAATATTTCTATTCCAGAATCTGGATTTAGATTGAGTCTTAAATATATGAAGAAATGGTTCCCAAAGAAGATGATAACATAAGAAAAAATCATTTGTGGATTTTACTTATCGCTAATCCGTTGCATTAGTCACCAACCACCACTAGCATGATTAGATACAAGTCTCATCCCTTATATGCTCAAGAAAGAATTGAAACTGAGTGGCCATGAGGTATTTCCACAGGCTATCTATCCCCTCAAAAGTGGTCTTTTTTTTAACCTGTATCAATTTTGATGCCATTTTCTCCAAAGTCAGGAGCACTCATTTGGTGTGACCATTTCACAAAAAATAATTGAAACAAAATCAGTAGCACTCCTACACGATATTCAGCTGAGTGAAATTCCAGAAGACAAGGGAATTTTGCAGGAGCCTGCCCCTTGCCTCTGAAGGTATTTAGGGTATATCAATATTCATTGACTATTGATATTTTGCTGATATAAGAGTGTTATTATATCATCAAAACACAAAAGCAAAGAGGAGAAAATCCTCTCTCATTGAAGTTCTTACTTTAAACTCTTTTCCATCCTATGTACTAAGTTTTCAAAGTATCAAACCCTCTGAAAATACAAAAGTCAACCTATACCTACATGATGAAACTTTTTATTTATTTTATGCACTGACACAAGTAATGGTGAGGAAGTCTAGAATTGTTCTAAGAGCAAATGCGAGAGTATGGGGAAGTCCAAAAATGTCAACATAAAAAAATGCTAATGAAAGCATGTTGATATAACAATATTTTATTGACCAAATAGAAAAAAAGAATTTGGGCATAATATCAATGTTAATATAAATGCCATGCTAGCAAGTACAAAAGTAATAAACTAGAAAAGACAAAAAAATAAAACCCTTAGATCTCCAACTTTTGCATGGAAAGTGGAAGATGCATTAAGAGAAAAAAAAAAGAAGAGAAACGTGTATTGCAAGTCCCAATTAATAGTAATAAGAATAAGCTTACTTCACATGAGGTATAATCTTTCCTGCAATGTTGCAGCGTGTAGTATGAGCATGCCAGGTGTGAATGTCTTTGCTGCTCAACTGGTCTTTGACCGAGTTCATTTTCCCCTTCAGGCCAATCAGCTCAGGATCTGCAGCGTGTGGCTCTGGCATCGATGCTTTAGAGATGGGCACTGCAAAAATTTCAGGGCAAAAAAAGAAGTTGACCTACATCTCAATTTTTGTCTACATTGTCGTCAAACATTATTGTTGTCATGGAAAAAGATTGAGATCTTATAACTTGTAAAGAAAGTTTTTTTTTCCTTTTTATTTCATGAAAAAAAGAGGAAGAAATAAAAAAATAATCACCCACTCGCACACACCCATACAATAGGCTTCAGACGATGACTTATCCAAAAAGATCTGCACAAAAAAGAAAAGACCAGAAGGTTAGCTAAAAATATCAAGCCACCAATTACTCTCGTTTATCCAACCCCATGTACACATTTCTAGAAGTTTCTCATAGCATCCCAAGCTTACTGGTTTATAAGTAATGATCAAACAACTTCCTGAAAACATAAACATGGTTTTTGTATTTTTGAAACCTTTTTGACTTCCCTAGATCTAAAATGGTAAACAAGGCTAAAAATGATAACACTTTAAAATAGCCTAGCCACAACAAATTTAGAATTTTACTGAATACAAAATTATATCAAAAGATCAGCCATTCCAAGACTAGATTTCTAGAGACTCTATTTACACCAATACAACAAATTTCACACAGGTGCAAAGTATAAATTCTATTATGTTCACTGTGACAAATTTATGGTTGCTGTCAGTGTGAAAAGAGTTAGATCTAGATTTGATCTAGTCTCGGAATGGAATATTGTAATGCTTGGTGAGATTTTGAGTAGGCCTAGATTAGACCTATTTTTAATTTGGAAGTACTATGATTGTGGTTTCAGCTTTACCCTCATAGATCTAGGCAATAGAGATGGGAATGTTAAGAGAGGGTGAACGCTGTGAGATGAACTCTCTCTGGCTTAGTACAAAATGACCAATGCAATTACACATGGAGCAGATGTGGCAAGCCGCCATACTTTGTGGCAGCCACACAGGCAAAGGCGCGCTGACTTCATGGGTGATATCCACTATTCACGTAAACAATGCGAGTGAGCTAGGAAAAACTGACAGTAAAAGTGTGTTTGTTTTTCATGTCAATTAGCTTATATCTACTTTTAAGTAGGTCTGTCTTCAGATTATTTTGTTTTAAGACAACGTTGCATGCAGGTAAATTACTATACCAGTTCCAATGTTGTTAAATATATGGCGTATAAAATGAAGATTTTAGTATCAATTGCTGATTTGGGGAATGAGTGCCTGAGATTCTATGGCTAGGAGTTGATGTGCAATGTGTATAATAAGGCCTATTGTTATTATTCATTAAACCAGATTCACAGTCCACTGTCTCATCATAGATACAGAATCCTTCTCCAGCAGTACTCATATGCTTTAGTACTGTAGAAATACACTGTTATTCCCTAATCTTGTACAGCTTCTGAGTACCGATGATTTTTTGATAAGGTGCTCGCTGAGCCTTGTAATTCATTGTTAATCCTAGAAAAGTTTTTTTATCACTGAAATTCAGATGCAGGAGATATGCCGCTTAAGTATTTAAAAATGTTTGCTCTTCAAATTTATGTGAGATTACCGCATCTCTTGTTCCTACGCTTTAGTTTATCTTTCAATAATTTATTTTCATGTCTTTCTGTAAAAGCCTTTTCTAAAGAAACTATCTTGACCTGTAATAATTTTATGTAGTCTTCACACAAAGAAAAGCAGTATGTGTGGTTATGACCAATAACATCAAGTACAGTGGAACACGTTTAAACCGAAATTATAGGGAGTATGATTTCTATTTTGGTTTAAGCATAGTGCATTAAATTAGAAGGATTAATAACGGAGAGAAATATTAAGTTAAACCAATCCCACACATCGTCACACTATAATGTGAATGAACACGCCTATCCACGAATCTTTCATTTTTATCCATTTCTCTATCTCCTTCTCTTTCCTTTTCAGTTAAGAGATTCTTGCGCCTGTTATAATATAGTTTTTCACAAATTCATCATCGCCTAAGTAAGTTTTCAGTCTCTACTTGTACAATTTAATCATCGCCTAAGTTTTCTGGTACTGAAGTTCTCCACAAGAGAGATGGCTTTATTACCGTCAGTGATGCAACAGTGTTTGCTTAGCTTAGCGCTGACGGGACCTAGACATGTAGGGAGTGTCTGGTACAGTTCCGCTGCATAACTGAGTGATGAAAGAGAAGGGATGGGCAGGTAGTGCAGTAGACCTAGACCTAGCCAGACATTGGGCCAAGCCATCTGTAGTGTGAGGTACCGGTGACTAACAGTATTGGGTTTGCATGGAGTAATGTGCGAAAGAAACGGATGGGCAAGGACTGTAAAAAAAAAAAAAATATATATATATATATATATATATATATATTTTTTTTTTTTATGTGTCGGTTGGACAGTGACTGGGCTTTCAAGGTAGTTTTCATCTCGCTTTAACTATAGTAAGACAGCCAACGCTTTCGGTTTATCGCATGTTTAATAAGAAAGAA
>BLXT01001848.1:2967332-2987498 GCA_019648995.1 Plakobranchus ocellatus
CTATAAGTGTTACTATCTCACTGATGGATTCAGAAACATGAAATTGTTCCGGTTTCAATCGCTTACAATTGTCAAAATCTCCTGCCCCTCATTAATATTATAATAATAATAATAATAATAATAATAATAATAATAATAATAATAATAATAATAATAATAATAATAATAATAATAACAACAACAATAACAATAATGATAAAGACAAGAAGAAGAAGAAGAAGAAGAAGAAGAAGAAGAAGAAGAAGAAGAAGAAGAAGAAGAAGAAGAAGAAGAAGTTAAAATAGTCTGCATGTAAAAAAAGATTATCAGCAAAAAAAGATCACATAACATTACTTATCATCACCATGAAAATCAAGAATCTCCTTTTTGTAGAAATCAATTTTGAAAGAAAAAAAAACATACGATGAGATTAGACCTAGTAAACAATGCCTTCATAAAAATGTGCAACTTTAGTCTAGCATAAACAAATATTAGAGAAATTAAAAGAAAAAAAAAAGATGGCAATAAATAGCGCTTTGAGTTGTCTTACCTTACCTAAGCTAGGAGTACTGAGGCATAAGACACACAATAATGACGTTTGATAATTATGTACACAAAAAAGTTTGAAGGCGGAGATTATGTAGTGACTAAAGATTTTTAAAAAATTTCGCTGAGATCTTTTTGTCGCAGGATCTAGCCAGCTACCGACCCTAATTGCTTGGAGGCTCAAAGAACTTTACTTTAGATATTTTAGAAATATAACAGTTGATTTGGCAGTCAGGAACAAAACACTTGGGACTTAGATTTTAACTTGGAAAGGTACTGGGAGGTTCAACAATTTCTCCTTATCAAGCTTAGACTCCACTCAAGGATATGATTTTTCTTTTCAACGTTTTTTAAAGCTTTCTTTGCGGCTTTCTTCTCTTCAACAAAACATGTTTGGCGGCACAAATTTAAAAAAAGTATGAAAAATCATGCGATGCCAGGGACAAATCTAGTGACTCTGGCATTTCTATGTTATTCTGTGTGTGTGTGTGTGTATGCATGTGTGTGTGTGTGAGTGGGTGAAACTATTTTAAATCATAAGCGACTTCTCAAGATAACACAGTCTTTAAGTAAATATGGACCTCGTGATTTTTAAACTCAGCAAGGGCTTAATGTGCTCAGCTCATGTCTCAAATGACAGCAGTCATCGGATTTCATTGATTATGCTTGTTTTGGGTGAATAGAGTCTGGAGAGACAGAGCAGAAATTTGGGACCAATCGATATGCACGAGGAACGTCTATAGGATTTGCCTACGGAATGGATTTGACTTTATAATGAATATTCCACGTACCATTTACTTAAGTTTGTGATTAAATAAACATGCCTCACATCTATTTCCACTGTCAAAATTCTGAAGCTATCTTAGGTTCAAAGCTTTGCTTTTTTAAACATCTGCTGCGGTCTTGCAGGTTTTTGTAAATTCAAGCAAAGTTTCTACGTCCTGTTTCTATTTTCTGCCTTTTCTTGCTCTTCTCTTCGCTTCTTTCCTTCTATGTTTACACGATACTCTATCCATGGGCAGCAGCCACAATTAAAACTCGTCCACCCACACCCCTGTTATTAAAAAAGAAAAAAAAAAGTTAAACACATCTCCGATTTAAGATTTATATTTTCTAAGGCAGATGTAATTGTCCCGTAATACAACCCTTTTTATAGACTTCTTGACTCTTTCGCCCATCTCTGTCTTTGCTAATATATTTTACAAGGCCATTAAGGTTTTATACAGACCTTGCCTCTGGCATTGCTTTTTCATGAAAGCTAACGATACAGTTAGGTGGATTTACGAAATAAAATTTCTAAAAAAAAAAAATGGTTTTGGATATGTCTCGATGTCCCTTTTTTTAATATCGTAGTATGGATCCTTCATGAATTTTTCTCGCTTTAGGGAGCGCTTTTCTGAGCTCATTATTCGTTTTTTTCATGTAAGAACTATGTGGAAAAGAGTAGCGGTAGAGCGTTTAGTTTTATGCTATTTTGTTTGAATTCGAAAATGAAGAGCTCGATAGATACATAATATATTTAATTCTTTATTTGCCGGGAGCGAAATGCTTTCTTTTTTACTCTTTTAAGCCATAATTCATCAAAGTTATAGATCTTGCAATGATTAAAATGTCAATAGACCTTTTGGTATTTAATGCTTTCTTTTCAATTATTAGTAAATTCTTAATATTTTAAGAGGCAAGTTTAAAGAAAAAAGTAAAACAGGGTCAAATTTAGCAATTATGAGGTAAAGAAAAAGAAAACAGTTGCCAATTAGAAGTTATGTATAACGGTACTTGCAAAGAAAAACAAAGACAAATTTACATCAAAACCTTTCGAATTTATAATAGTCATGGCAATAAAAGGTAAAATAATAATGTCAATCACTATTTAATTTTATTTCTACTTTTCTATACTGATGAAGCAATTTTTATAAAGTCGAAACGTTTTTTATGTAAATTTCATATCCCTTTTCTCTGTAAGTGCCGTTATGAATATATTCTCTAGTTGGCAATTGTTTACAGTTTCAGGCTTGAGGATAAATAGAAGACAAACAAAAGCTTTGCCACCAGGAAGTTACATAACATCTCTTTATACATCTCAACAGCCTAAGATATTTTGTCCTCAAAAACCAATGTACCTTAATGGGGGAACATACATTATTTAAAGACAAGTTTCCAAAGAGCAGAAAGTTATTTTTTTAACAAGATATTTTGTCCTCAAGAACCAATGTACCTTAATGGGGGAACATACATTATTTAAAGACAAGTTTCCAAAGAGCAGAAAGTTATTTTTTTAACAAGATTCCCTACATATTTCTTTGGGTCCAGCATTTATCGAACCTCTACATTAACGTATTCAGAAAAAAAAAACAAAAAAAAAGTCAACTTTCCTCATAAAAACCTGACGATGCCAAGTTTTCAACTGTAAAATTAATATGAGCAATCTTGTTCTTACCTTTAAAACTCAGCAAAACTGTATACATATATATATTGAAAATACCTCCCACACAACCAGCAAACAAAGTCCTGCTTAAAGGAAGAAACAAGCTTAGTTTAGCAAGATGTAACTGTTGTGACAAATCTCTTGTCAGACAGTTTCAGTAACAACATAGTTTCATAATAAATTTTGGATTAATGGTAATAGTATAAAATATAGGTCATATCCTCGCGAAAAAAATTTAGTCTAAAAACATCTCAAGGAACATTTATTTCAGGAAGAAAAGTAACAAGAAAACAGACGTAAAGAAGTACTATTTATGGATAATAAGGTTGAGCCTGTTTCAAAGTGGCATTCGTCTCGTCTGCTTCCGGGGCTGCTAGAGATATGTGAGAGATCGCTATCCATCCAACACGAGTTCTTCTTCTAATTTGTTGGTTTTAGAGAAGCTTTTGGGGATCAAGTTCTTTGTCTTCCAACTTCGTAGATTTAACGATTAATAAGTAGTCGAAGTAAAGAGATGAAATTAATAGTATCAATGTGGTTAAATGAAAATCGATAGGCCAAATTTTTACTACATCTCAGATGTTTCTCCGAAGAAAATAAAACGAAGTGACTATTTTCCCGATCACTCCAATCCTTATTTTCCCGAAAGCGAAAAGAGATCCGTAAGATTCTGATGTGAATGTTTCTTTAATGCTAAAATGATTATTGAAGATTGTTGGCCAAGAAACGTTATCATTGTTCTCGAATATTTTATTATTATGCTTCCATAACATAAACTATTCATGGGTTTTTACTGCCATCATCTACGAACAATAAATAATCTTGTTGTGGTTTTTTTTTTTTGTTGTTCCCTCCCTTAAAAGTCGGTGTCTGTTTTTTTTTTAAGACAATGTTGAAATTGTCCGTATTATCTCAATCTATCCCTTTTGACTCACAGCCCCATGGCCAACTTTTCTTACTAAACTCTATCTCTTGCTCTCTCTCTGTAAAGTGGAGCGTAGGGGAAAATAAGGTTGCACTCTTTTTCCGAACTTTCCTGAAAATAATGTCGGCCGAAATAAAAAAAAAAGTATGTTACAACAGATCTAAACTATAAAATAGGTTCGTCACCTCAGAGCTAACCTAAGCATTTTAGATTGAATTTTGACGTAACCGAAAAAGCTGATTTAAGTTCTAGCTTTAAGATAAATAAATAGTATCTATTGATCAAGAAAAATGGGCACTGATCGTTTGCTACGGTGTAAAGCGTGTGGGGTTTTTTTGCGGACCGATCGTGACAATCACTTTTTGTTTCCGCTAGGCAGAACTTTGCTAGGCTACACAAAGCTTTTCACGAGATTTCCCGTCACACCTTGGGACTCGAGCGCACTGACTGACGACGCTAGACTGAGTATGCACCAAAACACCCTACAGACTGCTAGAGGACCAATAAGCTTAATGCAACCAGGGGGAACTTTCAGCAATGTCATCTTTTTTCAATGGCCCTTATCTGGTTTGTCACGTCGTTTAGCCGAAATGGAGCTCAAATGTAAACAAAAGCCAGCCGAATTTCCATAGATCTACACCTATAATCTTTACAGAGTTCGGAGTCTTAGAATTTCATTATAAACCCATAATTATTTAACATTTCAAAACTGCAAAAAGACTTTTAAAGTTAGTGATTTGGCTTTTTATATCTGAAGTTACATATGGGAGAATCGATTTCAATTAAGAAAGGCACAAGAACTGAAGTAAGGCACCCAAAACCCGCCTGGCGAGCTCAGATAAAAGTAAGCAACCATTCTTTTCACACAGAATCAGATGAATTTAACATCACAGTAAAATTTATCAAAAGCTTCTTTCAATAGAGTTTTCAATTTACTTCTATATCATGTTGGTGAAAAATGGCAAGTGAGAAAAAAGTGAGTATTTCAAAATTCACAACGAGAAAAATATATCGGCCGCAAAGAAGTGTAATCACTGACAAAGCCATACAATACATGTTCATGGCTCCTACATACTCATTTGCAATAATGAATGCGGTTAATCTCAAATATCTTTAGTCTCGATCGGACGACAAAAAGTGAAAAAAAACCTAAAATTTTCGAAAAAATAGCAAAATTTCAGCATTTTTAATCAAAATACCGACAATAAAACTAACTGTCCCGAAAAGCCATTAAATTTTCGTCTTAATTCACAAAAAATTGTTTACGAGATCGTCATGGTGTAAATTGAACCGACGAAAGAAAGCAACGACCTTACCGTTTCCTGGCTATTTCATTCTCGCTCTGAACCTGTACAGTGTATGCAATGGCTAATCTAGCCGACGATCAACTTGAGTAAACGATGCAGTCTTCTGCCCACTCACCACTCATAATGGACACATTGATGAACAAAGCTTCACTAATAAATAAATTCACGCTTTTAGAATTATTAGTAAGTTACGGATATTTTTAGTCTAAATGTAACACAAATAAACTGAGAACACAGTTGGATCTTATGGCCTTTGTTTACATCCAAGCCCCATTTCCGCGTTCATGCAATTGCGTCACAATCCAAGGTTGTGACTGAGGAAATATTCCAAAAAGCCTGTGGGTTTTTCCCCTTCAGTGAAATTGGCTTTTTATTTTACCAGAGTCATATCAAAATTAATTTTTGCTAAGCTCTTATTTAACTTGGAATTAACAGGGCCAGGTTTCCACTGAGCGAATACCTAACCTTATTCTAGCAGCCCCTTTTCCTTGTAAGAGGGAATTTAAATGGTACTTTGACATTTCCAACAATTTTCCCTGTTATCATTTTTGAAGAGATCTGAGAGTCAATCTTTTAAATATAAACAGTAGTGCACAAATGTTTCTCTAAATTCAAAACCCTATGAACTATTTCCTAGTCAATTACCTTTTCATCTCTTTTATGTTTTACAGGTTATGTCCTTTTATGCATAAAAAAGTAATGAAAACCACTTTATATAATAAAAGAGTAAGACAGACTGACTGTTCTTTAAAGAGGGGATCTGAAACATTTTTGCGATGACTTAGGGTCGAGACAGAGTGGACTCACAATCATATTTTACACTTCTATCACAATTCACCCTACTTCACTGTGGAACCAATGTGACGTGAAATCTCAAATAGAGTGAGTTCACTGACTCCTCTCACTAGCTGCGCCTCGTTCCGGCACTCATGGCGGTCCATTTCATTCTGGATGACTGCAGCATCTAGCACTCTCATTTTTGAAATAAGAGTTTAGCAGTACATCTTGCACTTTTTCTGTTTTCATTGATGTTGCCACACCTTCTCATTGTCTTCATCATTTTTATATCAGACACATGCATGCATTTGACATGCATAAATGGAAATTTTTTTTTCTTTCTGCCTGGAACCACAGGGACGGCTAAAGCCACTTTGCGCTATTATTGTTGTTGCTGTTCTTGTTGTATTTATTGTTCTTTTTTTTTCTCCGGTGTGATCTTGTTCCTGACCATCTTGATTGTCAGCTAAACTGCCTGAAAATGTGGCATACTGAGGCTTTCGGCAAGTAACCTTCCTTGTCTTCAGAAATGTTGCTGATGGTCGACCTAACCACAAGGAAAGATATAAAAAATGATATAACGACATATCGATACCATTTACAGACTAATCCACCAAATGATCAGGATTTTAAGGATATAATATTCTTGTAGCTCATTTTGAAATAATCTCGCTGACCGTTACACCTCTTGCGCACAGTTTCGGCAGTTATGAAAAAACAAACAAATTGAAATTAAAATTTCTACAATAATTGATATTAAAACTTACCTGTGTATTTTTGGTAGGACCTACATTTTGCATATCAACAAATGTTAAAACTGATACGTATAAAAATATCATAATCACTTTTGTCTCAAACTTATTTCATTTTTAAACGGTGTCTTGTCCAGTGAGAGTGTCCACCCACATTGCCATTTCTTTTCCTTGCAAAGAATGAGCATGATTCGGCGAATAATCTGCAAAACTTGTGAATCTATATGGATGGTTCTTTAACTGGCTGTAATGCGAACACCAGATGCATTGAGATATTCAATGACTTCTGCGAGCGATTTCAATTCCTTATATGTTTAGGTGCATTGGATGGCAAACACATCCATCTGAAAAAAAAAAAAGAACCAAGTGACGGCTGGCTGAAATATTATACGCGCGCGTGTGTAAGTGTGGGTGTATGGGTGTCTGTAGTTGTCTTGATTTGCGTCAGGGACTAAGAGACTTGGAAATTGCTCTATGTCTTCATTCATGGCAAGTTACGTGGAGTGTTGCTGCCTCCACAAATTATAATCTAGTTCATGTACATCTAAAATAGTCGCCAACTTAAGGTTCTGATTTATTTTCGGACAGGCAAGAAGATCCGCAATGTTCTCAGAGCAATGATCAGAGTTACAGTGTCAGTGGTTTCCTCCAAGGCAGACTTCACTCTTATTCCACACCTGAACATAAGTTAATCCTCATTTCGATAAACTGCTAAACAAACTCATTACATCTTTTCCAGAAGCGGAATTGTTTATTAAACTCTCTGACTCTTAACACAGACCGGCTAACACTGAATTGATGGTGTGCCGCACAGTTAATAGTGAAGTTTAGAGTTTGCTCTCTTCAAGGGCCCAAAAACATGATACGCAAAACAAAACTACTCAGAGAGCTTATCCAAAAGGAATGTTTTCCACTTATTGCGGCCTCCCATAAATGTAACTGCCCAACAGTTAGGGCTCTGCTCATGGACTCCCTCATGCTTTTTGGGAATACTAACATGAACTTTAATGTCTTTCTTAGAGCAGGAATGAAGCCTTAAATGAGGGCAGCTGTGTCTACTTTCCTGTTTGGCGATGGTATAGAGGGGACCACTAAGAAACTGGGGGGAAAAAAGCAAAATGGAGCGAGCAGATGAGCGGTCCTTTGCCAAGCTTTACAGGCAAGCCGTATTCTCGACCTACAATTGTCAGAGCCGATATTGCCGTATGTCAGGAACTGGGCACTTTAAACAGAAATTCAATAATTTTTTAGGATCCGGGGGGTGTGGAAATCAATGACAGAATCAGCGTCAGTATGCCCAGTCCCACACCCAAATATCAGGGCAAACAGTTCAGCAACACCAGAAAAAAACCCTCACAAGATAATGAAAAGGTAAATTTTGGTGGCAGAATTAGACATTTTGTTGATAAAGGCAAAGAAATTACCTATGATCCTCTGGTTGTAGATAAGATTTCAGGCGTGACTATCGATTTAAACGATTGCCCTTGTCAGGCGAGAACTCCTCTTCCTTGCAAATTTGAAGAAAATGGCAGGCCTCTGATTTCCTCATAAATTTGCGAGTTTTACGTTAAGAGCACTAGCCTCACCTAATCAAATTGTTACATTTTTCACAGATGGAAGAAATTAGGTAAAATTAGGATTATAGCTTATTTAGCGAAAGTTAATCAAGATGTCGTGAAATTAAAATTCAGATAAGAAAATCTTCAATCTGTTTTAGAATTGGTTCGACCAGGCTAGTTTATGTGCAGTGGCATACTTTTGCGTTGGTGTTAATGACAACCCTAGAAAACATCTACGTTTTTTTCTGGGAACGCTACTTCTGGCAATTTACTTGCTTTTCTGAAGGAATAGGTTGCTTCCCAAGATTATATACAAAGAGGGACATCAGTCTCCTTTATGAATAAAGCATGCGTTTATTGATGACATTATCATTTCAGTCCTACTTTTTTTCTATGTCTGGAAAACACAAACACCACTATGGCCCTAACTGAGGATCTCGGTTTTGTAAATAACAATGACAAATCAGTTCTTAGGCCTTCTCAAAATATCGAACATTTGGGTCTCCAGATCGATTCGGTTTCTATGACTAAATTTGATTGACAGATGTTTGGAATGTAAGCAGACCAAGTGGTTAGCAGTTGCATCAGATACTTAGCTAGTATTGTAGGGTCTATGTTGTCCTACACTCCGGGGGTTGAGAATGCAAACTACATTATAGAGCATTAAAGGATTGCAAAAATCAGGCGTTGGCTAAGTCGGTTTAGCTTCAACAATAGTATGTCATTTAACCCTTCTGCTTTAAAATGATATTGATTGGTGGATCGAAAATATTCAAAATGAATGTCCTCAGCTTATCCCTGAAGAACCGGATGTAGTTATCTCTACAGACAGAGATATTTAACATAATATTTAGTCGCCAAGGGTGCTGTCAGAGAAAATGTTAGAACAGGGGGGAATTGGAATACAGAAAAACAGAATCTCCAAATTAACACTTTTGAAATGAAATCTGTAATGCTGGGATAGCAAGCTTTATGTCATGATGTAAACTCTTCTCACAATAGAATTAAAACGGACAATACTACATGTATGGCATAATATAAATCATAAAGAGGGATGCAAGTCTACTAGTTGCAATGCATTGGCCAAGGAAATCTGGTCGTGGGCTCTAGGTAGGAACAACTATTTTTCTGGGAATGTTTACCTGGTGCTCTCAAAACTGAAGCCGATTTTGAATCGCTACACCAGGATCAGAACACAGAATGGTTAATTAGTAGTGACGCTCTTCAAAAAATCTTAAAGTGTGTTGCTCTTCACCTATCCATTGATTTATTTGTATTTATACTTAATTTTAAGTTTACTTAAACAGACGTAGCCACTTGCGATGTGATGTGATCGTTAAGTGTGTATTTGTTAAAACTTATAAATAGTCCTTGTATTCTTTCCTTATGAGAAGGAATTAGAAATAAATTGCTCTTAAAGGAAGAGAATGCTGACTTCTTTAAACATTTACCCACCAGTACATCTTCTCTTCCTCTCACTTTCTCTATTTCCTTCTCTTCCCTTCCTCCATCTCTACCTCGCCTTCCTTCCCTCCCTCTCCCTCTTCTTCCTCTGTTTCTTTTCCTCCAGCTCTATATCTATCTCTTCCTCCTGAAACTGCACGCCTCCACTCCTCCTTCACAAACTCCTACTTTTGCTCCTGTTCCTGGTCCTCTCGTGATCTCTCCATTCTTCTTCTCTGCTTCCCAATCCTTCTCCTTTCTCCTCCTTTCCCCTTTACTTTCTCCTCCTTCTTCTATTCCATCTCGTCGGATTCTTCTCTAGCTCCCCCGCCTTTTCCCGTAACTCCTACATACCTCTCCCCCTCAGCTTCCTCATCCTCTATTTCTACTTTTTCCCTCACATAGCTCAATCACTTCCTTTCCCTCACCTCCTTCTCCACCTCCTATCCGCTCTCATCCTACAACTCTGCCCTTTACGATTAGTTTCTCTTCTTCCACTTCCCCTCTCCCTCTTCCCTCCCCAATCTCTATTTCTTTTTCTCATCCTCCGCTACTTTTGCACACGCCTACGCTTGCTCCTTCCTTTTACTCCAACCCTCCTCTCCCTCCTCTTTATACTTCTCTATTTGTACCTATCCTTCCTCTTCTTCCTCTTCTTCTATGCCTATTCCCCTAATTCTATGTGCCTCCATTCTCCACCATCTCTCTTTCCCCAGCCTCCCTCCTTCTTTTTCTCCTCCTCCTCATCTACTTCCTCCTCCCTCTTCTCTAGTTTTTTTTCTCCTCTTCTTCTACTTTCCTTTCTCTTCTCATCTTCTCCCAATCTCCTTCTCCTCCTTCCCCTCCTTCTCCTCCCTCTCTCTATCTACCCATCTGCTCTCCTTCTCTTTCTCCTCGCTCCTGTCATACTCATCCTTGATCTTTTACAATTCCGCCTCTCTCATCTCCTCTCACATTTTTATCCTCTTCATCCTATATCTCTAGCACCATCGTCCTCCAATTTCCTCTTTTTCCATGTACTATATTTCATCATTTCCCCTCGGGGCGTCGGTAGCACAGTGGCTTGCGAGTCCGCCCTGAGATCTGCAGGGACCCTTCTGTCGCGGGTTCGAGCCCCGCTACCGGCGCCCTGGCCTGACGGTGGGCCTGAAAGCCTGAGATCACCTTGTTGTAGACTGGCTATATACAAAAAAACTAACAAACTACTCCTCTTCCTCCTCCTCCTCTCTATGTTCACCCATCCGCTTACCTCCTCCTCCTCTTCCAACACACCCCCTCCTTCTACCCTCCAACTCCTCCTCTTCTTCCTCCTCTATTTTTACCTCTGTTATATTTTTGTTCCCCCCACATACCTCCTTCGAATGTTTTCCAACTTTTCCCCTGCAGTCTTTAAATACCTCCTGTCTATTTTGAATACCGGCTCCACTCCTAGTCAGGAAGTCATGGACTTTAGTACTTCAAATCTCTTGAACACATACTACTCCCTCCCACCGACACACACACACACACACACACACATACTCTCTTTCCCTCTCAATGTATGTATGTATGTATGTATGTATGTGTGTATGTATGTATGTATGTATGTATGTATGTATGTATGTTGTATGTATGTATGTATGTATGTATGTATGTATGTATGTATGTATATATGTATGTATGTATGTATGTATCTATCTATCTATCTAACTATCTATCTATCTATCTATTTTGTTCACTCTTTATTCTTCCTCTTGTAATGGAAAAAGAGTATCAATTTTGATATCGTTTATTAAAATTGTTTTTTGAAAGTTGTGTAGCTGCATTCTTGGCGGCGAATTGCGAATCTGTGCGTGTCATCCACATTGGGAAAGGTCTATCATTAATGGTTCTCAAAGTATATTTTGGGCGAAAAATGCCATTTCTAAGGAAAACATTAAAGCGTTAGAAATGTTTCTTGCAGTGTTAAAAGCATGAAAAACCTATCCCCATGTAAAAAAAAAAAATAAAAATAATATACGAAAGTTTACAAAATAATAGAAAGTAACAGCGAAGACCCACGAAAAAACAGTATGAAGTTTTGAAGATTGATTACCTCTGCTACAAGAATTTAAAAAAAAATCAGATATTAGACGGTATATTATTGCACAAGCCAGTCAATCTCTGAACTTCTTTTTTAACATCATCACATTGAGTTTAGTGCGCGATGAGGAAACAAACATAATACATTAATTGTCGTTAACCTATTTTAGTGAAAGAAAGTCGCGACAGAAGCGGACTTAAGAATAATGAGGTTTTTTTTTAGCACTTGAGAAAGCAGCCGTTTAGAGAACACTTCTACGCATGAACAAAAGAATATAGATCTAGTTCAGCTTTCATGTAGAGTTTCATGAAAACAGGTTCTCATATTGAGGCTATTGGTAGAGTGTTTCAATATAGCATCCTTTCCACCTACATAACTTATTGTCAAGTTTAAAAAAATCCCTCCCTGTAAACGTAATGTCAGGTCAACCTACAAACTTAAAGAAATGTAAAGCACTCGACTTTCATTCGATAATTACTGCTGCATTCATCACTGTCCAGGGCAGGCAATCGACTTACCAATCTCATTCATACATTATATAATATGTGCATACCTTTTAGAATTAATATACAAGTACATCCATTGTATGCAAGGACATGGTTATTATTTCGAAGTAATTCATTCAAATTCTTACCAGTCTAAGCCTACGTGACCCATTCTTAAAGAACTGTGTGAGAATAAAGTTAAAGAGGTGCACAAATGTGAAATGCAAGGGTTAGTTGTTCAGCAGATAGACCAGGGACTTTATTAATAGAGCCAGGTTGTTGAGCAGATGGATCAGATACTTCTCTCACATTGTGATTTGAGCTTTAAAAATCACCATGGATCATGTCTGAAAATTTAGCAGATGTACTGAAATCCTATAGCAAATTCGTTATTTTTCTTCGGCTTAAAACTATAAACTACGCCATCTCCACGACCATTGCACGATTAACTGCATATGTCCTGCATTCAACCGTGGCACGATACACCACCGACACCATGAGTAAAATGGTCTACATTACACCATAACACATCTGTCTGTGCTTGAAAAGCTGAAATGGTGGGGAAAATGTGAATGGCTGGTTAAATAATTCTATAACTTTGAGTTTTCAGCAAGAGAAAAGTACGCCAATCTACATTACATATTGTTAAACATGTGAGGAAAATTGATTGCAGAGCACAGGATTCCTGTAGAAAAACTTGATAGTATTGTTATAGTTTTGTGATTCACTCAGATTAATTTTAAAGGTCATACTGCGGACAGGATTCAGGGAATGATTAACTACGCTGTCATAATTCCTGTCCAGCTGTAATTACCTGAGTGGGCGTTGACTGACTTAATGATAATGTTTTACATCGGGGATTGATAGCAAAGTGTTCGAAAAATCAAAAGGCGAGTCTTCCTGTAGTTTATCGTTTCTATATGTATTTGTATTACAAGTAGAGAGCCCGCGATTTCGCGCTGTAAATGTATGTGCGTGTGTGCAGCTCCTCTAACTTAAAAACAGTAAAAGTCTGTCGACAAAACATCTTCATTGACACCCAAGGATGCAAATGCGAATATCGAAATGTATAAATGAATATTTTTCCTCAGTTCTGAGTAAAGAATTTGAATAAAGCATGAGGGAGAAGTTGGAGAGGGGGGAGTTTAACCTGGGTGTTGAAAAAAAAAAAGAGCCTGTCTCTTTAGTCGTTGATTTTCCTGAGCAATTTTGACATATTGTGCTTTTGGGCTCTAGAGTACGAGTTTCTACTGCAGGGATATCTTGACATAAATCTAGAACTTGATCAACTATAGGGTTATCTTGATCTAGAATATATAAAACAGCTCAGTCTGGATCTATTGTAGGATTATCTAGAACAGCTGCGCCTGGTTTTGGAGACGTTGGATCTGTAGGAAACAGGTTGAAATCTTTCTCCAAATTTTGGTCTTGGTTATTTTCAGGCAACTCCTTTAAAATTTTGCTCTAGAAATTTATCTCTTTAGATATCTTTACCTGTCGTATTTTCTTTGATTCATGAAATTAATTTCGGCATGTCTAACATAGAAATTCTGCCGGCGTGGAGTCAAAATACTAAAGCACTGATGCAATATCTTGATTAGATCTTGAATCTAGCTTAGATCTGATCTATCATCTCAGCTTAAAGCTGTCACCCTACGCATTTTGCCTCCTTTTTGCCCCCACACATTTGAATTTTTATGTTTTGCAGCTTCCGGGCGTGGCAATTTTTAGTAACCGGACTTCGTTATTTTATGACAGGGAGCCATTTTTAGCGAAATGGGACATTTGTGACCAACTATTTTAAATATGTATTTCTGCTATTATTGACTTTTTCGTAATAATATTGACTGTGTACGCTGCTCTACAATTTTAGACACATAAAGCAAACTAAACAACGTTTGCAACTCTCGTTGTCACAGTAGGTTACTGAAATCAAGGCAGTGCTAATCGGGCACAATTACTGCCTCTCACAGCTATTTTTTACGATAAATGTTTCAATACTATTTTTCAGTTTGTTCCTTGACGAACAAGGAGTTTATGTACATGAATAATAAATCTAGAAGCCAATTTTTTAATGTCATTGTACAAATTGTAATATGCCTATCAAAACAAAGGAATGGATCGTATGATTGTAGTTGAAAGTAGCTTTTTTTTAGTGCTGAAGGACCACCTTTTGTCAGTTCTCATTCAAAGTATCTACAAGCAATTTTTTCGGCAGTCATATCTGATGAGATTTTCAGAGACGTTAAGCAAATATCTGATTTTCAAGTCTTTACGGTTACTTATTTTGCAATTTTCAAACGGAATTTTTCTTATCTTTTCTACATGTATAATTGGAGAGTCAATTAAAGACTAAGATTAAAAATAAATTATTGAAAAAGAAGGCAGATAATTTTTAAAACTACCTACAGCAGAAGAGAAAAAAAACAGTACGCTCAAAAACCCAAAGAAAACCCACACTTAAAAATTGAATTTTCCACAATCCGTACAATTTCCTATCTATCGTAGACTACAATTTTTTGTGGGTTACATACTCATTTACCCTCTGATAAAATACTTTGTCCTTGAATCAGGGCTAATAATTAAATTCAGTTCTAAAAAAGTATCAACAGAAATAAAAAACACTTTCAGCAAGACATTATATAGGAATAATAATGGAACAACGGACAACATTGAAAAATAACATGGCATATCAAAGAACAGGTCGTTCAACACAAAATCCATAGAGAAAAAGAGTACTGTTGCTACAAAAACTGGGCAATAAAAATGAAATAGGGCCATTATCTATACATCTCGACATCAATCTGTTCAAGCTACTTAAGCTATCACTTGAAAGTGAAAAATACGTATAATCGTCATGATGATAGCAATATATTCCTTGATACTGTAGTAAGAAAAGCGCTTCACTACCTGACTGTGTACAGTGATATAGAAAGGAAGTTGTCTCTTTAACTAAACTAGCCTCAGAGAAAATGCCATTAATCAAGGCAAAAAAAAAAAATTTTAAATTATGCAACAAAAAAGTCAAAAATGCCACAGGAACGCCAAATTTTATTAAAATGCCAACTTTACGGTAAAAAAAACAACTAGTGGTGAATGTGCGATTGTCCAGTATATTCAGTGTAATTCAAGATGCACACAAGCATTAGCTTACACTAGGGTGAACTGTAAAGAAGGCTGAATTAAACGAAAATGAATTTGTTGTAGTAGGCCTATAGAAACAACTAGAACTTGATGGTTTGCTTTCAAAAGTAAAGCTCTAAGAAAAAGAGCAGCAAGTTGTTCAGAGAGACACCCTTTTCTGCACTTGCCAAAAAGTGCGATACAAGTGTGTTATGTAAAAAATTCGGTCGCATCATGCAGTGTGCAGCCATATCATGCTGTGTGTGACAACATTTCCCGCAGATGCGAGAGCAAAGACAATGAAGTATGCGAAGGAGAGGACGTCTAGGTTTTTTTTTTTATTGTCCCACACGTGCCGTTAAATATAAGTTCACGAGCTTAAAGCCGATAAAAGAACTAAACATTTGCAAAACGATATGAAAAGAACGGTTCTTTTTTCCCTTTGAGAAATAATCCCTAATAGCAAAAAATATGCTTTCTCCATTTTTTTTGGGAGCTGGCCAGTATACTAAAACTAAAAAAAAAACCCAACAAAACCAGGCAAACAAAGCCTAAAAATCTTTTAAAAAATGTGTCAAATTTGCATTTGTTTAAAACTTGTTGAAACAATCTTCTAATCTAGACTCGGCATTGATAGCCGTTTTATGCTATAAAGGGATAAAATGAAGATTAAAGTCCTCAATGAACGTAGGACTGAAAGCAACATAACGATCAATGTTTCTTTCATTCTAAAAGCACACGAAGTTCAAGGAGAAAGAAAGCAAGTTAGAGCACTAAAAACGTAAAACAGTGAATAATATAAAGGGCTCGAAAATTAAAAAAAAAAAAAAGCCAAAAAAAAAAAAAAAAAAANNNAAAACCCAACAAAATACAAAAAAAAAAAAAACAAAAACCGCGGAATATCGGTTAAAAGTGTTCATTTAGAAAAAAAAATTGGACCCTTTAACGACGACGATAGGTTAACAGGCAGCATTTCATTTTGGACCGTATTCCGCATCTAGGCCTGTCTTTCGTTTTTGGGCATGCCCCACATTCAGTACAAAAAAAAAGAAGTTTTGAAGAAAACTGAATGTAGAAAATAAGAGTTTGAAAAAGGGCTCAGACTGGCTGCTCATAAGGAACCAGCCTGAATGAATAACGATGTTAACCTAGACAAAGGCAGTTGATGATTACTGTCAAAGGTAGTTTAGTGGTAATGGAACATCTTACCCAACATTCGTGACATTTCAATATCGTTAACTCATGTATTATGTTCTAGGAATTGATGGCACAGACTTCACTATTCGCAATAAAAATGGGTAGATAAAAGAATTTATGAAATTGGGCTTTTTCCGGCATTGAAATTCCAGTAAAAAAGATGCTGAAATAGATTTTTTGAGTGCTTCTTTCAAAAAAAGACTTTCTAAAGATTGTGGAAAAGTGTATTAGATATGAAAGAGTTTGTTGCACAATAGTTCTTAGGAATTATTTTAGAAGGAATGACAGTTTTAACAAATGGCAAACTTAACAATTTGTGTAAAAGAAATATCATCAATGATTAAGAACAGAGGAGACTATCAGAAAACACAATCAATTGAGCTTGGAGCTTTTAGAAAACAGAAATTGACATAATTGTGAATAATTATCGAAATTGCGAATAAGCTGTCTTGCCCTCCACTGCTACAGCTGTCTAGCCGAGGACACGGATGTCAAGGGGAAAGCTCAAACCTTTAGAGTTCAAACACCATCCATCCTATCTTGTGGAAACGATGGTGTCTCAATTAAAACAGTCACCCTGAGACCTGAGGGAGTTTGATGTTGACCTTGAGAACACACGACATAAAGGATCATGTTCCCCTATGGAATGGTCGCTGTTGTGTTCGTTGAATCGTTTTAAAGCTATCTGCCTCGCTGGACCTAATAGTCTTTGTGATTGTGGAGAAGATCAAAAACACATTATCGGGAACACAATGCCTCCATGTGTGAAAAAATAGCAAACAGCTCTCTCGAATTGCAACACTATTTGCTGACATCCTTAAGGTACTAGTAGGTGGCCCCAGGATAGAAAACCCTTAGGATCACACACACACACACACACACACACACACGCAAAGTATCAAGTATAGTATAATTTTTTATTCTCTTTTATTGCTCAAAATACACATCAATTGACTCTGTGCTGGCTTTTTACCCCTGAACAACAACAACACAAAAAAAGGAATTGGAAAGACATTGGAATATTCCACTTTGGTAAAGATTCTTTCAAATTTAGAAAGAAGTAAAACTTTTAGTTCTCAGGGCATGCTAGGCCTCCATTCTTTGAAGTTGTCTCTTTTCCATGTAGCAGAATGTAACAAACACACAGGAATTTCGAACAAATAGACAGTGCTCTTAAAATTTCTCCTGGATCCTCAGCCGCGAAAACTGTTCAACTTGTTTGGACAACGGAACAAATACATGCAAAAGTAAATCTTTGTTGACCAGGCAGTTAGATCCTTTCAATATCAAAATTTAGCTTTTAAAAATTTGATTAAAACAGTTGTAACAGCAAAAAATCATTTTGAAGTGTTCCCAAGAAGATTTAAACAAAAGAGAGCTTGGCTTTACACAACCACAAGTACCCTCATTTTTTAAAACTTTTTTTCTTTTTCTGATAACATGAGATTAAAATAATGAACAAAACTTTTGGGATACAAAAATTCCTATTTCTCGACAATCATTTGCAGATAATCTCATTCTTCTGAGAGACTGTATTCATGTGCACAATTATAATAATATTTTCCCGGGAAATCAATTCATTATATCTTATCCTTATCTTATGACTGTTTTCTAGAAGCCACACCTTTTACCATTTGATCTAGGCCTAATTCAGATTTTTTAAAATCATACAGCCCATTCGCTACTTTGGTATGTAATGTATCAGGATTTTTATCGTTGGCAGCCTAGATGCACGTTTCGGAGTTCAAGTTACCAACAGAAAATTGAGGGGGAACGTGCCTAATGCAGAGCCAAACCACTAAAGATCCTTTCCATTGAACATAATGGCTAGAACAAACCAAATGTATCTTTCATATAACACGCAAAAAAAATTGAAATAATGAAATCACTGTAAAAAAAAAGACAGTGTAAAAAATCATATTTGCTGTGTGTTTGAGCTCAAAGAGTATTAATAATTTATGTCCTATATATAGCAACGCATATTTTATTTTCATTTGTTCCATAAAGTATTACAAAACATTTTGACAACTTTTGACAACTGAACACAATTTTATTATAACGGAGCTAAGCTCAAACGTGTATTGCCGATACAAATTTTTGTGGGACATCAATAAAGTCCACAAAACTGTAGATGTGTTACTCTAGATCATGTCATTTTATGTGGGTATGTTTTAAAATCCCGAAGTTGTTTTACGGATTTACAAAACGACATTTTAAAACCCTCTTTAAACCTTCTTAAACATGCAACACATCTAATATTGCATGTAAATATTTTCATTAGCCTCAAATCTAGTGATGTCAGGTTTTTCTGCATTAACTACACAGAGTGCATCAGAGTTGATTTCTAGTTCTCTAGAGGGATATCATCATCATCAAGTGCCTTGCTTGTAAGCGTTGGCGATCATGTCCCTCCACAAATCCCTATCTTTGACGGCGGCCAGTATATCTGACACTTTTCTTGGTCCAAGCCATGTGGCCAATCCATCCAGTATCTTGTCCCTTTGTCTTCCTCTGCTTCTTTTTCCTTCAAACTTTCCTGTTGTTACCAAATGTTCCAGTTTTCCTCTTCTCATCACGTGGCCCAGAAAGGTGGCTAGAGGGATATACCTCAGTGTTATTTTATTGATCTAGATCTCTAAATCTAAGCCCAGTCTGGATCTGGTAGACTGCCCAATCAATCTAGGACTAATTTGCGTAGTATTTTTAAATCCCGATTTTGCTTTAAGCATTTACAGAGCGACGTTTTGAAACCATATTTGAATCTCATTAGGCATGCGAAACAATATCTCTAAAAGAAAAATGATGAAAACCTAAAATAGGTTTGGCTTGCGGTCGTAAAGCTTTTAGAAGGTCAGGGAATTTCGGAGAGCCATTTTTTCGATTCTTCTTAAAAACATAACACTTTGCTGTGTGTTGATATAGAAACTTGAGATCGAATATTACAGTGTGATCTTACGGGACTGAACAAGCTCTGTGTAATAGAGAATAGTATAATGGCAAATGGAACTTTCGCATAGCATGTTGTTCACTTACAACAAAATTATGCCTGATTTTGCAGTGGGAAGAACTGCTTTTGGACAGCATAAGCTCGACCAAAGCGAGCAAATTAAACTTCTCCAAGCTAAGTCAGAAACAATTGTAAAGCAGTGTGTTGACTTCCCAAGAAACCACTCAAATGAAAACCTGGAGAAGGTCTCTCAATCTCAGGCATATACGGACGTAGTTTGGCTTCTTTCTTCGCTACTTTCACTTTCGCCGAGTCTTAGAAGACAGTGTGTGTGTATGACTCTTGAGGATTGCAGTGTATTTACATAGACATACTTCTTTAATCGTTTTCATTTCATTTAGGTGACATAAATTGAAAGGGAAATTAATACAGATATGAAATATCCTGTATCGATAAGATTTTTTTGTAGTGCTGGTGTTTAAACCCTTTATGCTGTCTGTAGTAGCGGAATTTCAACTTTATAATATGCGTGTGATTAAATGTAAGTCTACTTATAACAACACACTATTGCGTAGCCTAAGTGAATATTTAAATTCTAAAATTTTATTTAAGATCTCAGCTGGAATAGATAGATAGATA